>JAFIDM010000004.1:42029423-42072446 GCA_023159025.1 Thereuonema tuberculata | reverse complement strand
GGTTGACTCTAGTACGCTTTGTGGTGTGTACTTATAGTATGGGACCGTGTTCTTAATAAGTGAGTGTTTGTGTGCTAGCTGTTGATGAACGATCGACGCTACCTGATTGTGTCGGTGGAGGTAGTCTGTTTGGGACAGAAGGGGACAGCCTGATATTATGTGGTCGATCGTCTCATGTGTAGTGTGGCATTTCCTGCATCTGTCATCATGTGTGTTTGCGTCGTGTAGAATGTGTTTCTTGTAGTTGCGTGTGGGGATGACTTGGTCCTGTATCGCGATCATGAACCCTTCGGTCTCCCCAAACAGCTCACCACTCGTCAGCCATCTGTTCGACGCTTCAATGTCGACATGAGGCTGGCTGAGTTCGTGGCGATGTCTGCCATGGAGTTCCTTACGAGCCCATGATTCATGCAGCTGCTGTGTGTGGGTGTCGGGGGTGGTGAGTGTAAGAGAAGGGTTTGCGAGGTCCAGGGGGGTGAAGTGTGTGTCAGCCTTGACAATGGCTGAGTGGAGTGAGGAGTCTTGTGCTCTTTGGTGGAAGTGTTCCCTAAGTGTGTGTACTTTGTTTTCGTGTAGGGTGAAGAGATTGATGAGTCCTCGGCCTCCCTCCTTGCGGGGAAGAGTCATCCTTTCCGTAGCGGACTTGGGGTGATGCATATTGTGTTTCGTGAATGTAGTGCGTGTTGTGCGTTGTAGTGCTTCGAGTTCAGTATTTGTCCATGGAATTATGCCGAACGAATATGTTAGTGTGGGGACGGCAAAAGTGTTGATGGCTTTAATTTTATTTCTGGCATTGAGTTGTGTTTTGAGGATGTTGTGAACGCGATCATGGTATGTTTTCTTGAGTGCATTTTTGATGTTTGCGTTGTCAATGACGCGCGCTTGCTGGAAGCCCAGATACTTGTAGGTCTCTCCCTCTTCCATGGATTGGATGGCCAACCCATTGTCCAGTTCAAAACCCTCCAAATTCGTAGTCTTCCCGCGTGTTATATGTAGCTTGCGGCATTTGTCAATTCCAAATTCCATCCCAATGTCTTTGGTGAACTGTGTTGTGACTTGTTATTATTATTATTATTATTATTATTATTATTATTATTATTACTACTATTATTAATATGTTTTATTATGGGTCGCCCTTAAATGTATACTTTAGCACAAAATTATATTCACTTGTTTAAGTTATCAACTTATATAATTGGCTAAGTTCGTCTGTCTGTCTGTCTGTCCATAACTAGATATAATTAACCTATTAAGATAGATCCAAGGTTCTCAATGGTACCATTGAATCAAGGGTACTCAAATTGGATGAAAATATTAGTTCATTGTGTCATTCCATGTTGTTTCCATGAAATTTTATCCTTGGAAACTGACCTCGACAACTGAAATTCTAACAAAACATATGTTCAAAACCAAATAATTTTGTTACCACTGCACCGATTTTAATGAAATTTGGCATACTTACTCAGTTTTTTACGCTGATTTCGAAACTCAAAACCATTTTTGCCGTAGAAGCTTCGTTCACAAGTTAGCGCAGTATTTAGATTACATTTACTTTATATTTGATAGTTGATAATAAAATGATTTTTCATTTTTTTATGCCTGTCGTCCGACAGGCTTTGCTGCTAGTTAATATTAATAGCCTAAGAAAGTGAAGATCTTCAATCATCCAGTCTGTGTGTGTGTAAGTATACATGTGCTTATTAATCCTCTTAATGTAGGCACGATCTGTAATGTGATTAAATTTAATTGGATTCAGACAACTTAAGTCAGTAATAAGGATTTCATATTTTTTTTCAGAAGCTAAAATAATTCCACAGTTTGTAAAGGCTTGCACGTAAAACTCCCCGATATTCCACTATTTATATTCAAGATATTATATTTAAAAAATAAAAGAAAAGCAAGATTTTATGGAAAGTGGGCTTCAAGTTCTTTTAAAAATTTCTTGGTGTATTTTTTTTTTTTTCCTTTATTGGCTAAACTTTTTCTTCACGTCTTCTTCCGGAGATTTCAATTGTAAATTACTTTGTAAACTTCTATTTAATTATTTCTATTAAATATAATCGAAATCTTTATGAAATAATTGTATTAAATTTATTAATTAAATTTCTATCATTTAAATTATATATTGTAATTGCATTGAAAAGAGCAAGGGAGAAATTTAATATTATTCAGTAAACCTTCAGGAAGAGTATTTCTAATCTTACCGTAGCTGATGAGACAATAGCCAATAGTCAAGTCCATAGACCTGTCGTGGATGCTTAACAGTTTGGAAATTCTCAAAGCTTCTAGATTAAGCAGTGGAGGAAAATAATTCTTAAAAGATTTTCACGGTTTGCAGAAATACCAATAGGAATGGATAGTCTGGCGAATGTTCGATCTTACACTGCCTTGTAATATGAATAGCAGTTCATGCTAAATCGAAATAATTGGGAACTCCGCTGGGAACACTTGGGTCATATGGTTCTCAGCCGGACCTAATTGACAAACTAATGACAGCCACTTTAAAGATTTTTAACCAACGCACAGCAAGTGCTGTATTGTGTTTTCTACAGCAAATTTGCTTTCATTGAAAGAAAAGTGTTTCCAAGACTGGCATTTAAATTTTTAATTGGTCCTAAAAGACATGAAGTTTCGCCTTATGATCGCTTGCTGAACGATCACAATTCGCTGATGATAGCACGTTTTAATTGTATTGGTTAAAATTTTACTATATTTATTAAACTGAATGAATCAAGCGGCCCGTCTCTCCACAAAGGCTATTAACCTAAACAACTGGTACATACGGATCATGATATCTGAACGTATGAGGGGACGGGGGGGAGTTCATGTTTGCAAAAAAAAAAAAAAAAATTCTTGAGGAATAATTATAGAAAAACCGTATCTTTGAATTTACAACCTAGACGCCTTTCATTTCCAAGCAAAAACAAATAGATGATAATCGAGACAGTGGCAAGTACATGGCGGATGTCCCATAATATTTAGCATTTATATTCTTATACACATAATCAATGACTATTCAAATCCTAAAGAAGCATTCCCAGATGAACCGTGTTGCACTCGATGGACACTTCTCTATGAATAATCGTCACTTTGCTTAAATTCACCAAAAGAAGTTATAAAGAAAAATCACACCATTTACGAAAACTTAATCAATCTTTGTTGACGTGTCTAAATGTCAATCGAACAGCAAAGCAATTGGAAGACATAGTTAGTTAGTAAATTAGTTCAACCATATGTTTAGAGAAAACTGCTCGTTACCAAATAATAGCTCATAAAAAATATGAGAAAATTAGAAGTGAATTTATGGAATCATCGAAATTACTCCCAATGATCTTCTTCCAAATCATTTCCTGCAAATATTAAATAAACCATTATATTGATAGGCTATTTATCGGTGCTCCCGAAACTTAAAATATTACAGATATTGAAAGAAGAAAAAGTACATTACAAAGACAAATTATAAAGAAACAAGATCCGAAGTAATTTTTTTCTTAAATCAATTTTAATAATAATTGAAGTAATTTATCATCATTATATCAATTTTTGTTTTGAGCAAAATTCTAAAATAATCGGTTATGAAGTGTTTACCAACTTGTCTGCCATAAGACTAATGGATCTGCAATTTAAATTTTTCAAAGATTCACAAAACAAGCAAAAAAAATAATAAATAAATAAATAAATAAATAAATAAATAAATAAATAAATAAATAAAAAATTAATACTAAGATTTATGAATTGATTAAAAATAAAATACTCGAAATAATAAAATTAAAAAAAAAACAATTAATCTTCCGAAAGACAAAATATTCCACGTATCATATTATAATCCATGTTTATTTCAATCAGACATCATACTAGCTACAAGCGATATTTCGCAATGGCTACATTTTCAAACTTTAAATAAAGCGGTTATTACAAAGGTCTAATGTCTTTAGAATTCTACTATTGTTACATAAGCTATTCAAAAAAACTTATTGTAAAAACTTTTAAAAAATACTACTACTTTGATGTTACTGAATTCCAATAAATTGTACTTATTATTCTGTAATAATTTGAGTATTTTTGAACATTGGTAAATTTCATTTATTATTTTGTAACAATACTAAGAATATTATATATTTGTAATAATGTAATTTTTTTAAACAGCTTATGTAACAAGAGTAGAATACAAAAGACATTACTGTAATAACCGCTTTATTTAAAGTTTGAAAATGTAGCCTGAAAAAGCAAGGGAAGAAGCCCTTGCGAAATATCGCTTGTAGCTAGTAGACCCTATGATGTTTTAATCCATGTTTATTTCAATTATACAACTATAGTTCGACCACGATAATGTGACGATTCGACGTCAGCACTACCCCCATGACGTCAGCACTAGCCTCTCTCAGAGGTTCCGAAGAATATTACATTACAGCTGTAAAACAAAACAAAAACAAAAAATTAGTTTTAATTTTAGTCGTCCATTTTCCAATTCCTTTCGTAAATAACCTTCAAACTGTAAAATAATTTTTCGAGCACTGCTCTGTAAAATACTCTGGGGCGACATTTTGAGGGAAATTAATAGAGACCTGTGTTTTGATGCGCGCTTGTTTGTGATTGGCTAAAAAACAGATTCGTCATAATTAAGTGGGGTTCCTTCCGATCGTCAAGTTATTGTGGTCGGACAATAATCGTAACTACAACAAAGCACGATATATTATTCTAAATATGTTATGTTTTTTGTATTGTGTTATTATAAAATTAATGGAGTATAATAAAAACATTTTTTTTTTCAAAGTTAGTCAACAAACTTCTCAAGGAGGCCCCACCAATACAAATTTCTGTACCTTTTGAAAACCTTAACAGTTTTCTTTGAAAGCTTTCTAATGATTTTTGTTTTAATGAAAATTAATAATTACTTTTAAGCATTTGATTGAATGATTAAATATGACGTTTGCTGATAATGGAATTTAATTGTCGATTTATATTTTTTTTACAATGTTGTTTTTTTATTATTATGATTAATATTTAATCTCGATTAATATTTCTATGTTTGTAACATGTTAATCACATTCACTTATTAAAGAAGGATTTTTAATTACTGAAGAATTTTCGAATGATTTCCCGCTCTCTGAACTCTTCTCAGAAATTGCATAACTGGAAAATGATGCTTACCACATTTTATCTAATTCCCAGGTTTCGCTTAACAAAATTGTAAAAATATGATTTGACATCGGGAATCCATTTACAACTCGAATTCAAGAGACTACATCTATTTCCTTGTCGGCAGTAGAACAAAAATCTATCTTGACTCTCAATTTTAGATGAGACTTATGACGATATCTACTTTAACAATTGCTGCTACAGAGACCCCCGTCGCCCTATGATATCGACCTGTTGTGCAGAATCTGCAGGCAGATTCACAAAATTAAATAGAATTTAAGAAATGGATTATGAAAATACTGCAGAGCTGAAAGCGATTTCAAGCTGTATTTAAAAAAAAAAAAAAAAAGTACTGGTTTCAACAAACTAATCAATAAAATCGCAGTAAAGAGGATAAGATACTTGCTAGGTAAATTTCATAATTTTGCAATTAGAATAGTGTATTAAAATGGATATAATCAGAAAGATTTACAGGAAATGATATCTTTTATAACTAGGCTTTTATTAATGGGAGCAATTAATCAAAATAAATGTAAAATGTGCATCTATATATTTGAGATATTTTACGTATTTTGAGCAAAGTAAATGGTGACATTACATTGCTCATTTGCTGCAACAATGACAGAACTCAAAAATGATCATTTTCAGTTTGTTTGCAAAAAATTAATGAGTCTTTAAAGTTCTTTTTAGTGGTAGAATGATATAACTAGCTTCTAAAACTTGCCACAAGAGAGCGAATTGTGTCACTATTGCATCAACACATTCTGATTCGATTTCGAAACTTTCAAACTCATTTTCTGGAAAATGATGTTTTTTGAGTTAAGCTACCTTTGTATGAAATGAGCGATATGGTAATAACAGATAATATAGCATTGAGAAATAACAGAATAGGCGAAGCTCTAAAAATATAGATGTTACGAAAGAATAGGCGAAGCTTCGAAAATATAGATGTTATAAAAGAATAGGCGAAGATTTGAAAATATGGATGTTATAAAAGAATAGGAGAAGATTTGAAAATATAGATATTACGAAACAGGAGGAGAACATTTAAGAAAAGACATGTAACAGAATCAGTGCATACATAACAGTGCGTACATAACTTGGGAATTGAGAGGTGAACCTTTCAAAACTGCAACTTACGCAACAACAGATGAAACCTGGAGCATGTTTGGCACTGTAAAGAGGTTCTATAACTGTGTGTTACCACAATAACAAGAGAAAATCGTGAATGTTAAGGGATCACAAGAAAAGTTACCAAACATTAACTATTATATAATATTATAAAAAAAAAAACTTAATTTTTTTTTAACTTAAAATTTTAATTGGGTTAGATTGTATAAAACCTCTTTTAAAATATTCCTAGATCTCCGTAAAGCAGTAGGTCTAAAATCACACGCAGCTAACCATGGTAAAGTATGCAATTTTCTGTATTCTGTATCAGACTTACTTTAAGTCTGCATAATATACTGTAGTATCTCTATCGCGCATCTACCGCGTTATGTTTATTTCTGAAACATCAACCACCTTGAGATTTTGAATAATATTTTAATAAGAAATTTTGATATTCAGTCATCCGAAGTCAAGGTTAGTTTTAGCTGAAAAGCCCAAAATTAACGGAAGTTATCCAAGAAACAACTTTGAGGTTACGTCCCAGTTCTAAGCTCCGCCCGCTAAAAACCCGTGAACAGATGTCGACTTTGTTGTTACTTATTTGTAGTTACACCAATTCTCTAAAAGCTGTACAAAGTCTTTGGCAAAAGCTGTAAAAACAAAGTGACTATAAAATTTTGAAAATAGGAAAAATCGTCAAAAAGTGGAAATAAATAAATAAATAAATAAACAATGCTTTAGCAAATTAATTATCAAAAAAAAGGAGCAATAAATTGGAGTAACATTGGTAATTTTTTATTGGGACGGCTTTTGGTAAGACTGAACTATATTTAAAGTAAATGGCAAGACGGAATAGTTAAGTATTGCGCAGTTCCTTATTGTAATAATTCTGTAAAAACGCTTGGATTATCCTTCTTTAATATAATATTTCCTCTACATCTACAGCGGTTAAAACAAAGCACATGTCTTTGTTTATTTCACATGCGAAGCAGTAGCCTGTTGGGGTATTTTGTAACTACGAAGCCCCGCCTATCCTCAAGTGGTCCATTTCAAGCAGAAGTTACAGTTTTCTCGTATAGCGCTTCAGCAAGACGTTTAATTTAAAGAATAATAATAAATCAGACCAAAATTGAAGCATATGTACCTTTCATGAAACTTCACCTTTAGAAAACTGAGAAATCAATTAATGAATTAAAAAAGAAACCAAGACGATTGAAAGAACTAAATGCCTACTTTCCTTAAACGCTATTCTTAAAATTTCTTTGTTTCCTTGGCTTTAAAAATTAAAGAAAATGAAAAATCTAGTATTATTCTTAGTATTGATATTGATATTATTTTCAAATTCTTCAAAACAGACTACTGACAGTAGAAAATTTCTTTTTCCGAAAAAACATTAATTAAATCCTTACAATTTACTAAAACTTGTTGAAATTCGATTAACTAAGCACATCAAATCTAGCGGTAATTAGTGGATTAGGATTAATGGATTAAGATTAATATTCACTGTTTCAGACAATGAGCTATTAACAAAATTAGAATAGAAATCCACTGTTTAGATTCCAATGCTTTTCTATGGGAATTTTTCTGTGGCCTCTTCAATTTCTCATCAAAGACATACGTGGAAAGAGTCCTTAATCATGCATAGTATGTTTCAAGAAGATCCTGCGGTTCAGAAGAATCCATACAAACAGACACATGCATATAGACTGAGTGATCTGATGAACCTCACTTTCCGAAGACAATATATTAAAAAGGAAAACAACTCTTAAGAAAGAGCAGTAATTTTCAGCCACGACTAGATATCCTGGAGTTTTACCCAAAGCATTTCCATAAAAGCTTTTTCTTCAGACGTTGAATTCAAATTGACAATGACGTAAAATTCAAATATTAATGCAACAGTCGACTATTCTGAAATGACGTTTAGGGTAATAGGAAGTAAACGCTCCGCGATCATCAACATAACGGGACGAATCGGAGAATGTAGATCCTAAAAGGATGAAAGCTAGCTTTGAAAGTAAGCTTACTTTACAAAAACAGAATCTTTGATTTTGTTTCAAAATCCGTCCCAATACGCTCGAAGCTGGGATTAAAAAAAAAAAAAGGTGAAAATACGTTAAAGCCCATAATAACTCTAAATCTATTTATCTCATAAAACTGAAATTTTAATATTAGATAAGTCAGCAATTGCGACCGCCCTCTTGATTTTGAGAGAAACTGATCCATTGGAGGCCCAAAATTGGGAATACATGGTTCTATATAAAGAGTCATTATCACGATATACACACACACACACACAAAAAAAAACTAAATTTAGCGGGTAAATTTAACTTTTCGTGTCACTCTCTTGCTGCTGAATTATTTTGAATCTTAGTATCAAGATGGTTATTTCAAAGTTGACACGCCAACTTATCTCGTTATTTATAAAATAGATGTTAGTTTATATTATACAATCATTAAATTACAAATAACAAGAACTGTGACCACAGCTTTACATTCTTCTGAACAATTTATTTACAAATGGTTTAAAAAGGAATTAAACCCGAATTATTTTTGTTTTTCTTGTTGGGTGAAGTGATTTCTTCTGATATTTATTGGTTTTTGGAGCTTAGTTCGTTTAATGCCAGGCGTGAAAGAGGTTTGAAGTTGACGGATCGATCAACGCTGCCCGAATCGTTTTCCAGGTATTAGAGAACTCATTAACTCTCAGTTGGTCAGACCATAGCAGAGACCGCATTAGATGGACACACCGCTGTGCGTCTAATTACCACCCTCGCCAACAGAACACACAAAAAAATAACAATACTAATAATAAAATACACCATCGCACAGCACATCAGCCATGATTAATGACAGACGCTGAACTGATGGGTGACGCTCACGAATGATGGTGTATTTCCAGATTTTTTTTTCCGCTTCATGTTTTTGGCGTGTTTTTTCTACATCTGGTTTACCAATATTCGTTTAGTACGAAGGGCATGGCGTACTTAAGAGGGTCTACTCGTGCCTGAATAATCTCGAAACTTTATGAACTCCCAAACTTTATTACAGGCTCTGATTTAAACACAGCCTCTTTTTAAAAATGAGTAGAATAAGAAGTCACCAAACACACCAAAATTTGTTAAAAAAGTTTATATAAAAATATTTTAAAAATATAATAAAACCAAGGTCGAGAGCTTTCGGAATCTGTGCGATTCCCTTGTCAATCCCTTGTCAATAAAAAAAGAGGCGAAAGAGTTCTAGAAGCTGGTATCCGGACTAGAGGAGCTACATTCAATCCCCGCAGAGGTAAGAAAAAATCCTATAGAATAAAAATATTCAAATACAAATATTACGCAGAACAATTCAAAACTGAATTCAATCCTATTTCAGTTCGTTTTCATATTAAACTTCGAAGATTTCTTCCAAATACAATAACTTTTTGCTCTGTACGGGTAACGAAAAAATACAGATAATCCCCGACTTACGAACATTCAGACTTACACCCAAAAGTTTCAAAATATCAATAACAAAAATAATTAATAGTTCCATATTTTTTAAATCCACCCTTCAAAAAAGTTTGCCTCCCTCTACCCTCGTTTACACCTCTCAGGATCCGAGTATCGAAAAATTCGTTGAATATGTTTCCTTTCGATTTTGACGAAGAACACTCATATCAAATTTCGTGTTTCCAAATCAAGCGGTTTCAGAGATATGCGTGTCCTTCAAGAAAATTGCCCCTCTCTCCCCCGTTTACCCATCCTTAGTCCGGATCCGGGTTTTCGTTGTCCATACTTTATTCTGTGATGCAAATGAAACTCCGTGCTAAATATGTAAAGATTCGTTGAGAAAAGGCGACAATTGGTTCAAAAACAAACATATAACTAAACAAAAACAAACAAAAAAAAAAAAAGAAAAGAAAAACACACAAAAAAAAAAACTTTCGCGTTTATTATATAGATTGCAGCATAACGATTTTTTTCTTCTTTGGTAAGATAGATCCAATTACTTAGATATTTATATTTGTTAATTGATTTTATCAGAGATTCGTTAAGTTTTCCTTGGCTATTTCATCTGTTTTAAAAACCCACAGTTTCCTTTATAAATTTCCCTGCGCCAATAGTTCTTTTTTGATTTTTTCTTATTTAACTATTTAAGTTATGCATAACCTACAATATAACTCTGCATGCAAAAAAAAAATAAAAACATCTGAATCTTTTAACTTGATACATCGGAACAACTAACCCCGCTTCATTAATTTAGGAGAATCCCCTTCCTTTCAAGCTTTAACTGCTTAGTTTTTTTTTTGTTTTGTTTTTATTTTTTTGCTAGTTTTACAAATGAGCAAAAAAAGTTCGGCAATGAAAGAGAATATGATACAGTTTATCTCGTCTTTTAATAGCCTATGCAAAAAGAAGACAGCAAAAAGTAATCGAATAAGAAAAAAGGACACAAAAAGAAAATCTCACACAAGATGAATGATAAAAAGTAATCGAAATAAGCAATCTATATTACTAAAATCTTTTATTTCTCTGTCTTTCTGTCCGGCGCAATTTTCTGTGCGAATGGAAAATAGAAATAATTTTCACAATGAAATTTCCGCGACGGGAATTGAACCTACAACCTTCTGATCCGAAGTCGGATGTGTTATCCATGAGACCATAGAGACTACAACTCTTTTATATTGCTTTTTGACTTATATCTCCGCAATTGTTGTGTTGTTGTTGTTGTGCCCCAATGTTAGTGCAACAATGGAAAACGGTTTTTCATTTTTTATTGTCACGAGGAAGTCGACAAATTCAAAATGAGCATTATTGAACTTCAAAATGTTGCGTTAACTGCTTTCTTTGGAATCGAGTTTTGTTATATTATCTTAAATTTTATTTTCTTCTTATTATTACTTTTAATAATTGAATTGTACCTTATTAATATATTTTTGTAAAAACAACTAAACTTATTGATTCATGTGTTTTTGAAATTTGTTTAAGCTTCCAACTATTTTGTTTTGTTGTACTTATTCCAATTTTATTATGCTTGAAAAAGAGATGGCTTGAAAAGAGTCTTCAAAACTTCAAAATGTTGCTTTAACCCCTTTCATTGGAATCGATTATTCTTGGATTATCTCATATAAACCATCGTTTTAATCCATTAGTATCGAAATGGACAACGAGAGAAAGGATGAGATCTTTTCAAAGAACTGTTAATAATGTCGTAATCTCGGCCATTCTTGACTACAGGTAAAATTTGTCTGAAGTCTCCGCCAAAGAGGAAAATTTGTCTAGATTCACAAGTCATCAGAATTTGGTTATCTTCACTCGAATGAATAGTCACAATCAATTCGTCGCCAGGAGTATCGTATATAAGCTATGATCTTCATTTAACATCTATATCAACCAACGTCCATCTAAATAAATCTCTTCTTCAAATATCTATAACGAACTATCTGTACACGGGAGATGGCCTAGTTATGTTATAATATGATCAGACTATTTCAAAAAACCACTTATCCTATGAACTGAAACTTCAGTCTATCAAGAATCTACCAAAACTGCTAATTTAAATTGCCACTAAAACGCCTAAATAACTCAAAAACTACTTATCTTAGAAAGCTAAAACTTGATAGTGGATAGAGATTATTGAATGTGTTCTATCGATTCAAATCGGACCAATAGGTAAGATTAACTTTGACTATGAAGCCGTTATTTGTAATACTATTCAAATGAATTTTTCGGTATCTTATTAAATCAACAATCAATTTTTTAGAAAAACTATCATTTTTAGTAATCGACCTGTACAAGGGTTTTTTTTTTTTTTTTAAGGTTTCTGTTGCTCTCAGCCTTTCAGTTTTCAAAGTACGTGTTCCTGATTTCCTCTAGCAGAAATGCTGAAGTGAACTGAAATAGAAAAGCACAGACAAAAGATGACAAAGACTATTTATTTTATTGTCGTTTTAAAGTTAAAAGATGCATGGAATAGACAAGCATGCATTTTTAAACAAAAGAGCATTAATATATTAAATAAGACCTCGAGTTCAAAGTGACTTTCAGGACTGCTGCTACGAGTTAATTTAGCGTTTTTATGGATCTTCCGTAATGGAGATAGTACATTCAGTTGTGGGGAGAAGAACCTCTAAAACTGCTTTAATTTCACTGAATTTATATTCCTTTTTTTTAAGTTTCAGGAGGTTCTAAGTGCTTTTGCCTAAAGTGTATTAATACAAATGTTTCTAAAATAAAAGAAATTTGTGCTTTCTTCTTAATTTTTGGTTTTGATAATTTACCTTATTAAAGAAAAAAATGCATATCTCGCCTTAGAAACAGCATCTAAAGTTTAAGAACCACTAGTCTAAAGCTATCTTACGGTTCTTACGTTAGATTTTCTTAAGTTAAACCAGCTTTTGTTTCCAGCATCCCTGAAAGTTCTTGAAAACTTTCGACCCTTAACTATAATTTCTTGTGCTTATTTCATTGATAAACAAATCAACGGAAGTCAACCATTACTATATAAGATTTTTTGGAACAATATTAACAATATTACTTCTGACAATCACTTACCCTTGACTAACAAACTTCTTACTTGTTACCATTCTTCTATTTATTTAAATTTAAATTTACAATTTCAATTCTTCAAAATTTACCAATCTTTTATTATCAACACATGATTTTACTATCTCCGTTGCCAAATTTACCAGTACTTTATCAACTTGGTAAAATTTGAAGAAATTTAAATTTAAATAAATAGAAGAATGGTTAGAAGTAACAACAGTTGTTATTCATGAATAAGTGATTGTCAGAAATAATAATGTTAATAATGAGTAAGGAATTGTTGTTTTTAACTATGTCCAGGAGAGTGACATCTCTGTAACTATTTCATTGTTTAGAAAAACCTTAAAAAGGAAAGAAGATAAGACTTTCCAAAAACTTGTTTAACTTGTTTAACTTGTATTTTTGTGGAGATGATGTTTATTTGTTAATATGACAATAAACAGAAAAGAGATAAGAAATAAATATGGACTTAAAACATTTTTAATACCAATTATTTAAATTTATCGTCTTTATACCGCAGATAAGGCGTTACTGTTAACCTATCCTTGTTGATGCAGGGATAACTCTTTACTGTGCAAGCCTCATTAAAGAAGAAATATATTTAATATATGACAAAGAGATTTTTTATAGTATTGTTCTTTCTTCTTTAGTATTAACATTATTATCTTTATTTTTTTAAAGTCCTGAAAACGACAAAAACGAAAACTGTCCATTTCTTTTTTAATTGTAACGTTTGTTGAATAATTCTCGCGCTAATTAGGACCCACACATTAAAATTTTTAAATATAAAGATCAGATTGTATCTTGTCCTTAAATATTCATACAAGTATCAAGAAAAACCCATCAAGCGAATCAATACGAATTGGGAAGGGTGCACAAACAGACTGAATGATTTGACAAATCTCTTTTTCTTAGGAAAATAGGCTAAACCGGAAACGCAATGAAAAAGAAAGGGGTGCTATTCGGAGACCTCAGTTTGGGTCACCAACTCTTTCTTGTCAATGTCTAATTTTCTTTTTGAATTTCCTGAAAACTTTCGTAATTTCAAAAACAGCTTTGAAAACAAAAGCAAAACAAAGAAAAATTAGGACTCTTAACTGCCTTTAAGCTTGACTGCTGAAGGAAACTTTGAACTCGGGGGTACAACAACTACAAACTTAAAAGCTTTTGTAAAGTGAATCTAGCGTTTGTACTCAGCTGTTCAATCCTCTGAATTCCAGCGAACAAATAAACAAACTCTTAATGATTTTTCCATTACCAAGGGAGACGTCAGAGCTGTTAAAAGTCTTTACACACTGACTCTGTAGAGAGATCTTGGACGAACCGGGGATTTCCATAAACTTTTGGTTACTGCTAAGGCTGGAACTTCATGATGCTTAAAGAGCAAACATAGTGGCAAGAAGTGGTATAAATATATCTCACTGAGTTCTTTTAATATCTCAGCATTTTTCAACAAGGAACTCTACGGCACTCTAAGTATCAACTTAAGAAGAAAGCCTAAGTTGAAGTTATGAGAATCCGAAGACAGTTCTTGCTTTCTTGAAAGAATAACGTTATTTTCTTTAAGATACTGACTCAAGCAAATGCAGGCGAATGCAAGTCATTTATTTCCTTTATACATTTCTTTTTCCAATGCACCTAAATTATGAAAATTTAAATACGAACTTGAGCATCTGGGATTTCTATTTTCTTGTTTTTCATTTTCAAAATATTTAATAATTAATTAATTTAAAATTCAAAAACAGTCAATTTTTTGGATGTTTACGAGTTATTATCCGGTATTTTCAACTAAAAAAAAAAAGACCTTGACAAAAACCTGACTGATTAAAAATTTTTAAAATAATGTTTTGTATTTAAAATGTTTATTATTAGTGTAACAGTTATTTTTTAAAAAAAAAAAAAAATTGTGTTTGTTTTTAAATTGTATGAGATTAAATTACTTTTTAAAAAATTAACTGCTGCACTAATAATAAATATTTTAAATATAAAACATTATTTTACGAATTTTTTATCATTTCAAGTTTTTGTCATATTTTTTTTAGTTGAAAATACCGATTAATACCTCGTAAACATCCAAAATCTTGACTGTTTTTGAATTTTAATTTAATTAATTATTGAATATTTAGAAAATTAAAAACAAGAAAATATAAATCTCAGATGCCTCACAAGTCCATATTTAAATTTTCAGAATTTTTAGATGCTTAGGAAAAAGAAATATATAAAAGAAATAAAAGGTTTGCAGTCACATGCAGTTGCTTGAGTCAGGACCTTAAACATGTAAAAGTAATAGCCATTTAAAAAAAAAATCCCTATTCAGACTGGAGAAGTTAGCCATCAATATACGTTAGTTATCCTGTTAAATGTTAATTAATTTAAATCATTAAATTTTGAAGGTACAATTTTACCATGACTTCAATCAACATATGCATCTTAAGCAAAAGATTCGTTTTACTGATGGTTATCAACATAAACAATCTGTACTCACTTCATCTAATGAATCCAAACTCTTTTTAACTGAGAAAGTTCTTGTAAAGCCAGTCCATGTAAAATTTAAAGAAAGTTACTGCAATGTCAATTTTAACACACTAAAAAACCTTAATCATTATGGTAAATGTGAAATTAAAAATGATTTATAATGTAAATTTAAATACTTACTTAAAAGAAGCGGGTATTAAGGTTGTGCGAGTCACTAAGTAAGCGTGGACAGTGAGAGACTGCTTTATATAAAAACCAAAGCTGCCTTATTAATTCCGTCTCGACATCGCGCCTAACCACCTCTGATTTCAAAACCTACAAATTTATTTATCAAAATGAAAATAAATTGCAGATCAGTTATTATATTAACTAACGATTAAGAGTACTTTCCACAAAAAGTATCGTTTGTAAGATTTTAACCTGAAGTTTACATTAAAAAAAAAAAGTAACTTTATTTCTACCATTATTTATCGATGTTACTGGATGTTAACAATTGGATATTGGATTTGCAATGTGTTTATTTAAAACTAAAAAAAAATTGTTATCTGATGGATCTATTTTGTATATTATCTTTCTTTTTAGCGACTATGTAGAACGGAGCTTTAGTATTCCCGTGTCTGTCTGTATGTTTGTGTGTAACGCCAGCCCTTCACAGCCCAAACCGGGAATGGGAGCCACATGAGTCATACCTCGATTAGATTCTCTATGGCCTGTAGATTTAGGAAAAATCGCACTTCCAGCCCAGGCCAATTCCGGTTTTACGGGGTCACTAGCCACTTACTCAGAGCCGACCAAATGGTAACGGTTTCACTTAATGAGTTTTGCGCGCCAACCAATAGTAGTGTTACTTTTAACAACGGAAAGATTTGAGAGTTTAATCTGTAATGAAAGTGACTGATTTGAAGAGCCTATTAGAAAAGCAGCTAAAATGAAGGTTCTTATTCAGTTATTACGAATGATCGTAAGTAGCACATTAAAACTCATAAATGATCAATTATATGGTCTCCCTGTTGATAAGGGAGTATTTAACGACAAGGCTCTTCATATTTCACGCTTCCGCTCTTCTCATGTAGCCTCACTAAGATAAAAATGTATTCACTGTTTGTAAACAAATGATTCCTTATATAAAAGCTGATACAAACTTCTTCGTACACCTCATTCCGTTTTGTTTATAATAAAATGCATTGCACCGTAAAGAAGGACTTCCACCTTGAAACCCTTGGCAAGTTTATTTTGGCGCTGTTTCATGTTGCAAAAGTGTATTTATCAAATACAATGAAACAGCTTTCTCTGTACTGACTGGTTTTTGTCTTTTTTTTGGAATCGCTAACAAATATATGCTGCTAAAAATAACACAGATAAACAAGGTTGATGAGCGTTTGGTTTACATCTAAAAACATTGCAAAAGTGCTCTGAAATTAAGAAAGGAGTGCACCAAGCTTTCGTTAACGTTGATGGTTGGTGCATCAACTGGCATTTTCCGTGCACCAAATTCGTTAGAGGTTTAACAGCTGTTAAAATTTGACGACTCATCAACGATTTAACGACTGTTAAACCTCTAACGAACGTTGGTGCACGGAAAATGCCAGTTGATGCACCAACCATCAACGTTAAAGAACTGTCAAAGTTAACGAAAGGTTGGTGGTTATACTTAATGTCTGTTATGGTTAATTTCTAATTCAACAGCAATTTCGGGGATTTTGGAATGTGGTACGGGGTGTTGCAGAGAAGTGAAAAATACTTACTTACTTTCATGAAAGTTATTTTTATTTAACGTATACTTTATGAATAGAAAGAAAACAAATAAAAAAATAAGTTATCCCACCATATGTCGTTGTCAGCTCGACGCCCGTTCGCCCTTAACGGGCGTTAAAGAAACCAGTACCCATTCTTCAAAGGGATCCCAGTACCCCAGGATCTGACTGGAGGACGGAAAATTCAGCCTGAAAAAAATCCCTGACTTCCTGTGGAGTCAGGAGTTGAATCCGGCTCCTCCAGATCAGTGAAGCACATTACAACTGGGCAAAAGATTATAAATTTATTTATTTACCATCTTCGAACATTGAAGATGTATGGGAACATAGAGAGAGGTTGGTGGATGAAGAACGGGATCCCCCAAAGATGAGAATGTTTTGCCACAAGCAAACGGCGGCAGATGTATTCCCTGGATACTACTTTGTGTGTGAAAACCTACTCACGGCCAGCAGACGGCTGTGTTGAAAGATTGTGTGAATTGCCTTAAGTCTCCCCCGACTCGCTCCTTGATGTGATGACTGCAGTCATCTTTAGCCAACCGAAATAGCGAACAATTGTACAGTTGATGCTCTGTTTATTATCTATCCTAAAACAGCTATATTCCGAAAAACCAATTGAAGCGAGATGTAATCACGTGATTGTCGGCCAGTGCATAATGAAGGACAAAAACGTAGACTATTACATGGATTCCCGTTTATGGAAAACCCAGAGAAATTCCTCGGCTTTGTGATCCGAAACAAATAGCATCAGTTTATTTTTCTAATGCTTCTTATATGACCGATGTATTCCTCGGAGAAGGAATGTGCACATAGTAAGGCAGACATTATCTTAAAAGAGTTACCACACAATTTCTATTTAGTTCTTAGCAACAACAACTGTACTTCTCTTTCCTACATTTACTTATTTATTCTGTTCTCTTCTCTTTAACGGCGATGTCACGATTGCTTGGAGGAAGGTTTAGCTGCAGGAAATCTGAATTCAAATATTTTTCAGTTCGATTACTGGTTTTACGGTCGAACGTTTTAGCGCCCTCCAATTTAAGTCTCGGTGTGAAGGTGGCGGAAAATATTTTTTTTTTCAACCAAAAACCGTGATTTCAGTCCCATTCTATTCGTAGATGCCAATTTCCCAGTAGAAAATTCAAAATTTATTCGTGTGGGTGCCGAGGATCGATTAAGCAAACTTCTGCAAATGCGCGGATGCTAATTTTGGCTGAGGTTGCCACGGAAACAACAATCTCGAATATGAACGTTTCTATTTGACTCTGAGGTTTATTTTATTTTTATTATTTTTTTTTAAGGGCAAAGGATGGAGAAGGGGGAGGGGGGGCCGCGAATTGGATTCAGATGAAGCAAAGAAGAATCAAAAATAATACGATATAAGTTACATAGTACAACTAGAGGTGATGGGGAAAGGACAGGGGACATAGAAAAAAAAGATGGAGAGGATTTTTACATGGTTGAAGCTGAGATAGTTTAATTCAGCCTGGATACGAGAAAACATCTAAGGGGTGAAAAAGAAAAATCTGCCAATGAACTATCAGAGTGTTGACTTATTTTTCATTATTTTCATTACAAAGTAAGTTACTTTTAATGCATTATTTTATTGTCATTTAATAATTTTGATATGTAATATGTATTTGTAAAATTAAAACTTATTGTTTAATTATTAGGAACTATTAAAACTTAAATTTTAAAAAAATAACATTATATATAAATTTATTAATTTTACTGTTTATAAATTACGTAAATTATTTTAGATGCTAGCCCTAAGTCTTAGAATTTTATTTACATATATGTAAATTGAATGCTTGAATTAAAATATCCCACTTTAGGCTTACGCAGGCCCTTGGAATCGCGGGAGATAAACCTGCCGGCGTTTCTTGTGTTCAGGTTACCTGACGCCTGTTAGCCCGCCATTAACATCCGGAAAAGAAACCGAGTGCCCATTCCTCGATACTGTACTGGAGTACTGATGGGATCTATCTGGAAGAGAATTTAACGTAGAAAAGTTCCAGACCTCAGGCAGGGGTGGGAATTGAAAATGATGCTTATAAAATCAGTCAGACTCTGTGGGATGTGTGTATCCTCCCCTAAAGTGTATAAATTTAAGTGTGTCATCACAACCTATGTCACAGTTCAAGCAGCCTGTTGCTACGGTCCGTTGCTAGGGTTTTAGCATTCAAATTAGTTACGACCGAGCGGGTATTTATCTTGGTTTTTGTTTGAGAAAAGAACCAAACGAATATTAAAAAATTATCAGAATGCATTTTTAAGACATCAAGACAGCCCATCTTAGTTTACCCACCTCCCCTAATTTTTATGAATTTTAGGAGAAATATTAAGATACAAAATACTAAAAGCTATATTTATGCATATTTTTGAGATACAGATCACCTTCCATAGATCCCCTTGCACCCTATGTCGAGAGCTTCTGATTGGTTAACTCAAAAGTCACTCTCCAATAGCAAAGGACCGATCTGATGAACTGAAACTCAATTCAGAAGTAGGATTGTAGAAGAATATATAACTTTACAATTAAAATAGTTATTTAACGTACGAGAAATATAATTTAAAATATTAACATTTTAAATTTTACAATTGTTGGCGAAAATATAATTATTTATTCTTCTGTAATCTATAATCTTCTAAGGCGGGCTCTCTTGAAGTCATAAAAATGATAATTTTTTATTCTATGTTGGATCGTTTCTCAAAGAAAAACTAAGATAAACACCCACTAGGTCGTAATTAATTTCAATGCTAAAACCCTACTATCCTCCAAATGAGAGATGGCCGTCCTGTTTTTGTGAGATCTGCACATTTGTATGATCGATTAGTCTGGTCAGGAACTTCCGTCTGATTTTATGACAGGACGCCGCCATTACGGTAATCACTTGTTACTTTGCAAAAGAGCATTGTATTTATAAATAATATATAATATAATATTTATTTATTTATATAAATACTTATTGTTAGCAACTGGTATTGAAATAATGCTAAATAGTCGAGAGTTTTAATTTGGCGTTATCAACATGTCTTTCTCAGTGACGATGTTGACGACGACGTCGTCCATTGTGACAGGAAAACATAATTGATCAGCTACCGGAAGGGCTGCGCAGTTCAAACTTCCGCCGGCCAACTTTCATTTGGAGGACAGTAGCGACATAACAATACGCTGGTTGAACTACGACATAGATTGTGACGACACCTCTTAAACGGTCCATAACTTTTGAACTGAAAAAAGGATCTTTTTATAACTTGGCTTTCACAGGTATGGAGAAGAGACGACATAAATTTTCATGTGTTGGGAAATTTTTGGGTCCCTATCGAGAAATTAGCGCGTTAAAGTGACAAAAGTTCCCGTAGAAATTCACTATTATCAGTACGGCCAAAGATGAACCTCCCAGAATGCAACGCAGATGATAGATTTTCTTTTCCTGGCCTGTCGGTCACATTCGAATGTAAGAGATAATGGCGGTCGTTGATTCACATTCAACATTAGCCTATCTTATTAGTAATCTTCGTGCGCGCGCACCTTAAAGTGAATAAAATTCAGTGGATTTAAGTAAGAATTACAATTTCTAAATTCCTTAGTTCTAAAGTAATAATTCGGGCTAATTAAGAATAAATTCTAAGTTTCCTATAATAATTGTGGTATAATAATATCATATATATTATATTAAATTACCAGTGGTTTATATGGGTACCTCAATGGCAGGTAATTATTCTGTACATTGCCAGTGGCGGATTTAGCACTTGAGAGGCCCTAGGCGCAATTTAATTTTGAGGCCCCCTCTAAATATTTTCACTACCCCTACACAGTGGCGTACCAACGCCTTTGGGGGCCCGGGGCGGGAGTTCCATTATTCCACAACCAAAAAAAAAAGGAAATACTTCTTGGGTGGATGGGGCCCCTAGGCTGACTGGTGGCGCCCCCTAGGCTTGCTTTTACAACCAAAAAAAAAAAGGAAATCTTGCTTTTACAACCAAAAAAAAAAAAAGAAATCTATTTTGAGAGCTAAATTTTGAGGCCCCCTTGATTTATGAGGCCCGTGGCGCGCGCCTCCTGCGCCTATGCGGAAATCCGCCACTGTACATTGCTGATGGTTCTTCATAATTAACATGGGAAAAATAAAATTAAATAAATTGCTTGTATTCTAATAAAACAAAAAATGTAATAGCATTAATCACAAAAAATAGATTTATTTTTCGGTACTGATGTAATCAGGTGAATAGAAGAACAGACTACAACAGATACATTATCGGCACATCACGACATAACAGTATGCTTCAGCTTTTTAGGATATGTAGTTTTCAGTTATCCTATAATCACAAATGACCGGTCATGAATATTTCAATTTAAAATTACTCAATCTTTTTCTCTGCGATTTACCTAAAGGGGCGTTATTATAAACTTTAGGTAAAGGAAATACTACCCTGTGATATTTATCGACCATTTGATAGAAAAGTGACTGTAAACTTACAACTTAGAAGGTCTGGAAGGTCCAAACAAATGTGGAGTCACAGCGATTATCCATTGATTATGAATATCTCAATTGTTCTTTTTTTTTTTTTGTTATTGTTGAAAATATTGAGCTTTGGCAATAAGTTTTGAAGAAACATTTCGAGATTATCCTTATCTAAATCTAAACCTTCTATTAAATCTAATCTAGATTTAATATTTTGCCTTTGTGTGGATGTTTTAATGGGATTAGCCTTCTTGGTCGTAGAAAAAAATAATCCCAATTCACTTCCCTATTTTTTTGTAAGTTGAAGATCAAAATTAAATTCGAAATAAGGAAGAAAAAAAAATCTAGACGTTCCTAAAAGAACTTGAAGCCTACTTTTCTTAAAACATTAAAGTAAAATATTAAAAAAAATTAAAAAAAAAAAAAAAAGTCTCACATTGCAATGTCATGTAATAGCACAAATTTGCGTTTTCTAAAATAATAATAATAATAATTCAAACCGCATTACTTGCTTAAATTGTTTAAATCCAATTAATTTTAAACACATCAAAATATGGGAAGTTTAGGGCCCATACGGAAAATTTATAATCCAAATTCAGATCGTCTCCAAAGTCTTAATGCCAAGTTATCACAAGATCCGATCACTGGTTCAAACGTTGTTAGACGAGAACACACCTACACACAGACTGACTGATTTACAAACCTCACTTTTCTAGGAAATTCAGCTAAACTATGAAAGTGCAAAAAAAACACACAGAAATTAAAAATATCTGAGCTGTCATCGGTGAGAATCTAGGACGGCCGTTCCGTCCTTATTCCGGACTCATCAGTCAGACTCCCATCGGTGAAAGCTCGGATATTTCTCATTTCTGTGTCATTTCTTTACATTTTCATTTTAATTGATGGCATGTTAAGCCTTGTTTTAATTAAGCTAAACTACATTATTTTAAGGATGATCTTACGTGCACTGCGATTCATTGATAGCATTGCTTAATCCGTATACCTGTGTAAATTATTATTAAATTATTTTGTAACAAATGGATGTTACCAAGAGACTGATACTTCAATGCTTATTGAGTATTTACAAGAAACAACTAAATTTCAAGAAGATCTGTACAGTTGGTTCAAATCTTATTGGGGAAATACAAAAAAACACAAACTTTCTTACTTATCTAGAAAGGTAGGCTAATGAATATGTCAGGCCTATTCTGTACAATATTAATAGTATTATTTTGAAAACAGTTTTCCGTTTGATTCTATAGAATTTTCGAAAATCTAGAATCACATCCGTCTCATAGACAAATAAGCTCTAGATTTTTGTTTTTAATGAAAACTGTTGAGAGGAACAATGGATGCAATGAGCTTTAAAATTGACTACGCAGCCATTAACTTTAAGAATACTGAAGGGAAGTGGGTGGGGAGAGCAACCACCGTTTATGATCGTAATAAACAGGATCGCCTGTGAGTGATGGCGCTTCGGTCGTAGGTCACCAAGTGTCTAGAGCAGAAGGATCCTCCCCCAAATGGAAGAAGATGGTTATCACGGCCATCACTTGAGTCAGCCGCCGCTTGGACAACTCAGAGAAGAAAAAAAAAGAGGGATTCGCAAACACTTCTCGATGGCTAACCATCTTGAAAATGTGTGACACCAATACAGACTTAGCAGTAATTAAGTCAGTACTAATAATAAAGTACTACGCGAATTCTGTCGCCTTTTAAAATCAATTGAATTTTTATTAAGTGCATGGAAAACGACATTTCGTACCTGTTCTCAAATTCTTTCACAGAGGCTAATACAATATCCTGCTTGGAGGCTACGCATCAAAGTGTTGTCACCAGTCGAATTCGTGTATGGGTAGCTCGAATTCAATCCAATAAGGAATTCCGGAGCCCCTTTCACTGAAGGGTGGATGACTGAAGGAGAATTAACCTTTCACCTCAGTTTTATATTTAAACTCATCCGTAGAAACGTACCTTAACACTTGTATAACTGACATAATGCAAGTCACTTTATTGCTTATGAATGTGCAACTGAATTGAAAAACTGGTATCTCTAGAATAACGATGCTATGTACTTTTGGGGACTTCTGTTTAATTCCTAGCTGATATATTCAACTTTTCAAGTCAAGTCAGATTGAAAATTTAAATTTTAATTTAGCTTGAAGAAAATTCAAACATTTCACAGGAAAATAAATAGTAAGAAGAAATAAAAGATAAATAAGGCTTAAAAGATACTTTTCATTTCGATTTGGAAATGAAAGGTTTTTAAAATCTCATGTCTATTTTATTATTTTCTTTTATATACTTTGTACATTTATATATTTTATCCATTATTTATTCTTGTTTTATTAATTTTTAAATATCGAAATCACGAAACTCTTAAAATATCACAAAAGAAAATTAAAAAAAAAAATAAGAACAGAGTTCATGAATTCCATTGATCGATAGCTAATTAATTACGGAGAAAAAGATTTCCTTAGGAATTTTCTTGGATTGTTACACTGTGACAAAGTAAGAACAGAACCTGATATCGAGAATGGTCCTAATGGAGCTCCTGGATCATTTTTAGATTAATGTTTAGTCTATGATCCGGACATCAGTAACATTAAACTGGTCTATAAAAGCATAACATAACAGTATCATTTATTATGAAATTGTATCAAACCATCTATATCTTTCTAGATCTGCTGTATCGAATTCAAATTGGCTTGAATGAATTTGTGGGACAAAGAGAACTTTGTGGAACTTAACTTACGATTCAAGAAGCTTACAAGGGAATGGTTAGGTTTGACAGTAATTATATTAGTATTATTTTATAAATTAAGTATTTTGCTCTGGCGCGCCATCCGTTTTGGCTGACCTTGAGTGGTCGCGGTGAACAGGATAGAATGACGTCATGCTTAGCTCGCAAAGAGTGATGACGTCACATCACTATTTCTTATAACTTTAGCAACTTTTTTAACCCCCTTGCATTGCGTAAGAGCAGCAAAAATTTGGTTTACAAAAACTACTTGAGGTCCTGAATAAATGATAAAAATTTCAAGGGAGGTTTCGACCAGTCAAGCCTAACCATTCCCTTGTTAGATTCATTTAATATCAATGTTCATTTTCCGTTTTTTGAAATCTTCTTTATAAACACTTAAATATTTTTTAAAAGTATATCCACTTGAATTATTAAATTTTAAAGAACAATCACACGTAAAAGCAGTATCTGCTCTCTTGAACAATCAAATATTAAATAAGTACTATCTTCACAGTATAATGTCTAATTTACTTCAGGCAATCAGAATCATGCAATCCGTATAATTGCATTAAAAAAAATCTAATAACTAATTTCCGGTTTCATTAGAGTTAAAACTAAATTTATGTTAACTAATCATTGTGGGCCCCGTAGTCCAGTTGTGTAGTTGCTACGCTAGGGGCTGGAGGAGTCGGTTCTATTTCCGGGGGATGTCGGGGATTATTTCCTAGATGTTTCTCGTCCAGACAGGTCCTCGGGTTCACCCAGACCTCTGTAAAATGGAGACCGGATTTCTTTCTCGAAGTTATAGAGGAAGGGCGTCGGACTTGAACACCTTACCTCAAATTCATCTCAATGGTCGCGGAACGTTGGGAATTATACCTTCAATATATTCAATTTCAATTGAAGTTTGAAAATTGCGAGTTGAATTCATCACTATTTCTTTTTAATTAAAAGTTTTAATCAATTAATTCTTTAATAAAGATAATTTAATATCTGTTCTTTATTGATTTTTCGAAAACTTCCAATTCTTGTAAAAATAATGAAAAATAAGGGAAATTTAATTAAAATTTTGAAAAACTATTTTAAGAACACCCGTGTTTTCGGTAAAATTGTGAATATTATTGCACTATCTAGAAAATCTATTACTAAATTCATTCCTCAAGAAATCTGAAAGATGCCCTGATAAATATATTCAAATCATACGCTTTTTTGTGTTTTAAGAATATTTATAAAAGCAATAATTTATAAAGGAATCTGAGGTTTATCTGATCACATTATGAAATAACTACTTACAACTTTATTATAATTATTATCCTTTAAGTCAAAACTGAAAACAAAATATCAAAATGTACCATTTAATATTGGTGTCATAAACAGTATAGTTTTGTTAAGTTACTAAGTTAGTTGAGTTCGGATAATGGGAAGAAGCCATTTCCAACAAGTAGCATAATGATGCTTAATTTCTGAAAAGATTTTCATAATTATTAAAATTAAAAATTTTAATTTCCGTTGATGTAATTAATAATATGATACCATCCTACTTTTTTTTGGGGGGGTGAGGGGGGGTGGTGAAGGGAATTACGTTAGTTCAGTTAAATACCTGGAAGCTCGAGCTTTGCTCCGTAAAATAAAACGAAAACAAGGTAAGAACACTAGACAATCACCTGTTTATTTAACCGTCTTTGGGGGAAATGGACAGCTCCGCAGTGAATACACGCGATGTTGAAAGGAAAGTTTTACAAATTATTATTAAGTAAAATTATTATTTTATTACAGGTAAGAATAAAATTCTCATTTCATTACACGCAAAAACGCACAGAAAACAATAATTTATTAAGAATAAAATATAACGAAAATAAAGAAAGAACACTGTAGACAGTAACCTAATACCCAGGTCAATCATTTACCTCCTATTTCCAAAGTCGAAACCTAGTTAATCGCTTTGTCCCTCTCGAAAACGGTAGATTCACCCCCATTCATCAAAATCCTTAGATCCGTTTTCAAAATAAAATTTACAAGAATTCCTCGCTTTTTACAAGAATTGATCGATATATTTTTGTTTCACCTTAAGCTTATATTTTATATAACTATTATTATTATTATTAACAGAATAAGAATACTCTTTCACGGCTTTTTTTTTTTTCATTTTAATACACTAATTAGTTTTCTTTTTTTGTTTGTTTGTTTGTTTTTACCTACGATCTTATGAAATTGAAACTTACGAACTAGTTGTTTCGGAGACACGAGGTTTTTCTGCAAAGAGCGAATTTAACTGTATAATCCACTTAGACTACACTAGTTTAATTTTTAGAATAAAGAAAATCTGATATTTAGGGAGTCTCAGGAAGAAAGGTCAAAGCAGTAGTTTAGAGTAAGGTAATTCTGGGAAGTCCTAGTATTGATCATTTTTAGGCAAAAACTTTATGTGAACTTGTGTCCTATTCCAACGTTTTTCGATGTAGCATTATTTGAATGTACACTTGCAAAAAATGATAAACATACAGCATATTTGCATCTTCGACATTTGTAAAGATCTAAATCTGGCATTTTTAAAAACACTACAATGTCTTACCAACAGCTAACTAACGCTTAATACCGATTGGTGGGGTTCATTCAGTGACACTGTACATTGAGAGGGAAGGACACTATTGAGCGCCAAAATTCTTTGATCCATATCAAATAAAAATACATTATTATTTTAATTCTCATTACGGTAGTTACATTCCTAGTTAATTCACATTTATTAGTTAATGCAATTCGCGCCAAAATCCATAACATTCCTTGAGTGTTAAATTTAAATTCATTGTTGTTACATACTAAACATCTTCGATCACATTTTTAAACAGTCAATAGTTTCGCACAGTCAATAGTTTCACATTCAGTGAAATCATCACGCTTTTCATTGTTTTAGATCCTGAAGAAATAAGATTGCAAATGCTACGATCATTTCTGCCGTTGAATTATGTAGTAGTGAAACATAGAGTTCAATGCCCAATAGCAAATTACAAATTCTTGAATTTATTGGTCACGAGAATCAATTTACCTTATAAATGTTCGAACGCAAATCGTCCGTTATGTAATTTGTATTTTTTTTTATTTCACAGAGTGGGACCTCAATTGACCTCTGAAAAGGCATCAAGAATTCAACTTTCAGCAGGTTATATGTTAATTATGATAAAGAGGTATTTGGTAAATAACAATAAAACGATAAAAAAAAAAGTATCTGAGAATAAGTAAGAAAAGTAGATATAATAGATTTTTCAAGAAAAGTCTAAAATGCGTGAAATATATGTTGAACAAATAAAATATCTCAGTCAATACTTTAGCGAATAACCAAAGTTAACTGAGGTATTCAACAAATTCTTTTCTTTTGACCAATTCGTAAGATAGGCAGGAAATTTACAACCATTATGATGTGATCGCAATAGAGCTGAAGTATCCAACTGTGCTTTGGAATTAAATCTTTTTTGTTTTTTGTTTATTTCGATAACCATACAAATAGGCCTATATGCGTTTTAGAGAAAATAATTTCACAAAAGTTAAAAGATTCTTGATTTTCTGAGCATTATATTTCCCCTATCTTTTGGTAGGCGAATTACTTAAATGACGTCATATATCCTTTCGCCTCCTAACTACCCGCTTCCGCCATTACACAAGTTATTGCGAAACGAAGTTATGACTTCAACAACCAAATTTATTTTTGGAAACCTATAGTTATAATTCTTGAAATTTCTTTAGATCATTTTTAGTTAATGGATGCCTTTGTTCGTTTGTTTTCCTATTTCATCACAATAATAAACAATTTTACTTATAACTACTCATTACTACGATAACCTAATAGAGAGGAGGTACACGTCAATTCCCTGTCAACCAATAAACAAAGAAACAAGGTAATTAAAACGGATTACAGCTCCCTTCCGCCATATCTATCCCCTAAGTATAAGAAATTGCAAAATCTCAACCTCTCCCTGTGTTCAATATTTCAACATATATATTGATTAAGGATACAACAACAATCAAATAAAATATATTTTTTTAAGATAACATTTTAACGTGTAGGTAGTTTTATTAATTTGTAACCAGAGGATGCCCAAAATAAAGTGAGAAGGAATCCGGTTGTTTAGTTAAAAAAAAAATTAAAATAAGTAATTTTTAAACTGTGTGTGTGAATTTTAATCTTTTTAAAATATGTTATAATCTATAACTTAAGTTGGGACAAATCCGATACAATAACGATTAATGTCAAATTCTTACAAAATTATAATTAAGAGATAATTAATTTTAATAATATTTTATCGTTATGAAAGGTGCCGTTAGACTGCAAAATACTGAAATGACAAAAGAAAATACTCTAAATGACAGAATATAGAACGTAACCCAACATAAAACTATGTGATGCTGGTGCACTTATTAGATAATCACAGACGTCAATATAATTCTTCATAAAAAATGCGAACAGATTTAGTGCCTATAATATCAACCAATAAGACTTTGTATTCGACACAAGATAGCTATTTCACGTTTACTGGGACTCATCAGTCAGTAGGAAATATTCAGATCTCGATAGATTTAGACCAAGAAGTTTCCGATATACAATAATAAAAATTTAAAATACTAGGTATGTCTATATATTTTTTATTACCACTTCACATTCAATTCTGCTGCCCATTTTATAGATTTTAAAGTATTTAAATCTATAAAAGTAGAATTCCATATCAAATAATTGAAAACTCATTGTTAAAGTATCATTCATGTTGCAGCCAGATCTCGCATAAATTACTAAATATGCGCATTAAAAAAAAGTACACATTTACCAAATAATGATCATTTATCAAATTATTAATGTCAATAAGAGAGATAATCCATCAATCAGTAAATAATCAATCAAATTCATTTATAGATGTAATATTGACCTTTGACCTATCTACTAAAGAGAATCATTTTATAGGGAGCCTTTATAAAGAAAAAAAATGTACGAGTTTATAGTTTTACTGCACTATCGAAAACAATTAAGTTCTCTTAATTCAAAGCTTTTTCGACAATAAAAACTCATGATTAAAAATGAAAACCAACGGCTGCTCAAGAATAAACTAAAACGCCTTCAGAGTTCACCGTCAGATGGAATCAGGAACGAACGTTTCGAACTTTTTGGGACTCATCAGCCCGATCCACCTTCCCCGTTGATAAACCCACAAAGGCGTGAACATAAGTAGAAGTCACTCTCGCATCCGACAGTGACCCCCGACCCAAACAAACAACAATAAAAAGTATGCAACTCAAAAAATCCTTTTCCTAATAATTGATAGAATTAAAAGCATTTAATTGTAAAGAAAACAACAACTGAAAAGGTGTAATAACCTTAATATATAAATTTAATATCAAGATCTCATGATTCCCTTTTGTTAATAAATAATAAATTTCAACGATTTTTTGTTTGAATTATCACTTACAAAAAACTGGGAAATTGTATCTCAAAATAAGGTTTTTGTAATCCAAAATAAATATTTTTGAATCATTTTCTGTGTATAGACATACCCCATATTATTGCATGTTAGATCCAGACCGTTGTCGTAAAGTGAAAAACGTCGGATTGTGATTTTTCATCACTTAACGATGTATTTACTGCACTGCAATCATCATACACGCGCATTTATAACTAAACAGTAATAAACAGTATGTACTCATGCAATTTCGCTACATTCTGATCTTAAAGTTCAATTTATTTTGCGAAAAAGAATAATCATAGAAGAAAAAACGTGAAAATAAAACTGGACACCAAACAGTCCTGTCGCAAAAGTGTTGTATCAGCGAATCATTCTAAAAATCGGGGAATGGTTGCCACTGAAACAGTCGGAAGAGTGAAGCATCGGAAAGGGAAAAGTCGTAAAATGAAGTACGACTGCAGTTAGAATTTTGAAATAAAAATTTGTTTGCGAATTTATTATATGGAGGATAATTTCACGAATTATTGTGCTTTCATAAGAAAACTTGTGAAATTGAAAGATATTTGGAATATATTACATGTTTTCGTAGCAAATATAGCTTTCGTCAACAATATTTAAAAAAAAAAAATTCACCTTCAGAAATCCGTTATCAGCTAACTTAATAGGCCTATCTCATTTAAAAATCAATAAATTTTAAGAAATTAAATTGTGGTATTTCTAAGACTTGATTACCTTAATCTATGTTACAATAAGTTTATAATCAACGGTATGTCAATTTCCTAAATAAACTATTCAATTATTTCAAATGAAATAAAAAAAAAGTTCAGCGCAAATTTAGATTTTTAAAAGCATAAAAGTTGTTGTTAAAAAAAAAAAAGATCGTTCTCAAAACTAGCTTTCATGTTTTCCTGTTTTTCTTAATTGTAAACAAACCATCGAATCGTTGTCCTTCATTATTGGATGATGTTCTTTTGTTTAGGCTTTGTTGTTGTATATGTCGCTTTTTTTTTTTTTCCAACCATTAATCAATTAAATATTTATGATAAATTGCTGTGGGAGGAAGGAGAGATGCCTCGTGCAGTGTCAGCCTGAACAGAGGAATTTTCCGACGATCCATCGTCTGTTGTCACGTGATGACAACTGTAAGAGCCTTGCCTACGCAATGAACCATTGAAGCAACAAATCTATTGTTGAAGCTTTCACACCATTCAACTTGCAAATGGATGAACTTTAAAAGACTCGTTTTGAAAAAAGGAATTGTACCACTACGCGAGAGTCCTCAAGCGGCAACAGATTGAACTATTCATTTTCTTGTTTCAGAGGTAAACGGCATTTTAGCAAACTTTCTTGGGAAGGTGAAGTTCTTCAAATCACTCAATCTGTTTGTATATCTCAATCATCAATCACTCTGTGTCTCTTTTAATAACTTTTGAACCACTGGATGAGGCTTCTGAAACAATGGAATCTAAATAATGGGTTTTTATCCTTTTAATATTAACTAGTTGCAACCCGTGAAATATTCACGGAAGTAAAACACATTCTACATTTTTGAAATATCGTGCAATTTTTCAAAAACACAAGATGCTCTAAGCTCATTTTTTAAAAGGAATAAAATGTATAAACCCTGCTGCATTCAATATTTGTAGCAGACATTTGTACATTCAATACAAATTCTACTTACAGATTTTGTCATTTATTATCGAGACCTTCAAAATAAGCTATCACTCAAATGTCTCCGTCACATTTTCAGCTTGATGGTTATAATTTCGTGTTTTTCCTTGTTGAACATTTCTTGATAGTTGATTGATGAATATAAAAACTGAAAACTTTTAATACTATTTTTCAATATCTAGATTGATGAATCATTTAATTTTCAAAAATCTCTTTATACACGATGTTTTGTATATAAACATTATTATTGTTCAATTTTAATCGTTTATAACGTTTTCCTTGGAGTGTTGTTTCGGAGATATTGACTTTTAAACATTTACCTTAACCAATACTGGAATTCTTCCTACATTTATTTGCTGAACTTGTTTAGCAAATAAATTATATAGCGCCACAGCGCTGACCGAAAGACCATCGTTATACGATTCTTGATTTTTTTAATATCAACATGCTTTTCTGGCACTTTCGGCGAAAAAATTTAACCTCCTGTCCTAAAATAATAGGCTCCTCCAAATTGAGCCTTTGAGAGAGTGCCTTACAATGCCTTACAGGGGCGTAGGAATTCCAACATCAATCAGCTAATTTTTCTTTTCAAAAAGACATTTGTTAGTGCATTTTTAAAATTAAAAATACACTATTTGTTAGTGTATTTGTAAAATTAAAAATACACTTTAAAATATTCTCTCTCCGACTCTCTCCGCGCTCTCCACTTTGGTGACAAACAAACATACATCCGTTTTTGCCTATTAATAGTATGATACTTCAGTGTTTTAAACAGTGAATATTAATCTTTTTATCTAATCCATTAATTACCGCATAGCTTGCTTTATTAAAATTAATCTAACTTACTTTAAGTGTCTAAATAATGCGGATTTAATTAATTTTTCAGGGAAAGGAAAGTTTTGTACTGTTAGACTTCAGCAGATATCGTGACAGGGTAATAAATGTGTTTTTATCATTAAATACGTTTTTGTTTTTGTTTTTTAAATAGACACACAGAAAAAAAAACAATAAATACATTTTATGAAAGAACATTTTAAGGAAAGCAGGCTTTCCAAGTTCTTTCGAAGTTAAATGATTTAACTACGACGTGTTTCCTTATTGGTAATAAAGTCCATTGCACATGGATCCGAAAATCGGACGATCGGATCCACGAATCGGACGTATTCTCTTTCACGTGGCCAAGAAACTCTCTCCGACGTCATCTATACGACATGTAACATTCAAATCGTTCGTATAGGCGACGTTTCGTGGCCATGTGAAAGAGAATATGTCCGATTCGTGGATACCTCCATCAGATTTTCGGATCCATGTGCAATGGGCTTCAGTTGTTGCTATTAAGAAAACAAAAAGTTTTATAATATCAAAATCCTCTATATTTAAGATAACAGAAGAAATATTTAAATTCCAAACAGACAACATCATTGCGTTTTTAATCATATTGTCCTAACATAGGCAAGATGAATATTTATTATTCTGAATTCCATCCTCATCATAAAAGCAATTGTAGTATAATAATACTAAATCCAATAAGGTTTCATTAAATTTCATTGCCGAGTGAACATCGTTCTTCGAATTGCAATAACTCTTTTCATTTCATAATAAGAAAGGAAAATTGCTTCTTTTTTTCCGTTTCATATAATTTGCGTTGAGCGAATACTGGAGCTATTCTATCTTTTCTTTCAAAAGGACAATTTCCATGATCTACAATTCTTCAATTTGTAAAAGCCATATGATGGATTTTTTGATCATAAAAATTGAAAAAAAATTTAAAATAAACTTATCTAACCAAGAACGAAATGTCCTCCATTTGCGATTGAATGAGTTCAGCAGATTCTTCATAACTCGAAAAGGAGAACTGTACCAAAATAGGACCAAAGTAACGTGTCAAATCTTAAACAGTCAAAATATGTATTTATAAACAGAGGTTTTCTTAATAAAGAAATAAAAATTCATTTCTTCAGTCAGCAAATCAAAAATTCCATTTTTTTTTTTCAATAAAGGGAAAAAAAAATGATTTCTGAAAAAGGCTTGTTTGTATTTTCATGCATTTTAATTCTAATTATTTTATCTTGCAGAATGAAAACCCCCAGTTTTTGAATGATGTTCCTTTAGATGATGACTAGAAGCCGTAAGTGAGAGGTTTGCAGATTAAATTAGAACAACACAACGTCAATCTACATTCTCAAAAGTATTGACAAAAATGAATAGCAACTTAAAAATCTTAAAAAAAAAAAGCCAGTTTCAGAAAAAGATCGGGAGTGACGTCATTGAACCAAGTTCCACAGTATCCGTCAGCCCGAACATCTCCACCTTTCTGCAAAATATCGTTCTTTAAGCAAGAGATTTTGTAACATCTGAAATTACTTTAAGTTTATACTGATATATAATAAAGAGCTTAATATTATTTTTTATGGGAATTTTCAAGCTACTGTAATAAAAATCAATGGTGTTATTGGTTATTAAGTTGAACTACATCATGGCTGCCTCCACAAGCCCATACATGTCTCCTCAGATGTACTTTAAAGTTAATCGTTAAGGTCAGTCTTTGCGCGGTCCTGTGATTTGACTGGCGAGAATAAAATTAAAATGTGTGTAATTGAAACAGGATTAATTTCAAAACAAAAAAAAAATGGAGAGGGAGAAAGAAAGAAAAAAGGCATATAGGGGAATCGATCCAGTGAACCTTAGCATGAAAGACGGATGCTTAGACCATCACTCCACCGCAGAATAGAGATCTCTACGCCTGACGTCACTCCCGATCTGAAACAGGCAGTAGATAAATAACAAAGTGAAAGTTTTTTTAATTGTAAAATTACAAGTAGGTCTAAGCATTATCAATTTTCTGACACACACACACACACACACACACACACACAAATACTAGCAGCCTCCGAATTATAATGGGGGGGGGGGGAAAGATGATGATCGTGCCTAACCAAAATAAAAGCAAAGAAAAAAAAAGTTGATAAAGTTAAAGGAAAGGGTTAAAAACAAAACGAATTAAAAAAAAAAGGATAAAACAACATTGGATTTTTTTTTGTTTTGAAAAACAATAAGGAGGGGAGGGCTACAACTCACTCCCTAAGCAGATCAATGCAATACTCGCCCTTAAGGAAAAGAGGTCCATTAACAATTCAACTTAACTTTTGAGAGGTCACAATTATCGAGTGCATTTTAAAAATTTCTTAAATTAAAAGCTGTAAGAAATTTATTTCAATTAGGTTATAAATTTTTATTTCAGCTGATTAGTGATGAAAAACAAAAATTGGACTTGGTGAGACATCTCCGCATACTAAAACATTCATTACGTCTTTTCTTACGTAAGCGATTAGAATATTTCCAATAACACAACGCCACCTGCCTTCAATCTGGCCACAGACAGCTGACGGCAGCTTATCAGGAGGCGACCTTCGAAGGCCAATCTCTGTTAGCAAAGAGTCAAAAGTCTCTGGATTTCCAATTGGTTGACGTGACCTCAGGCTGAGAGGCAGGTCACCAAAGCCTTTCCCAGACACACAGGTACTCAGCGAAATCGAAAATTTCATCAAATGAAACACTTGATACTTCTTCAGTCCAATAAAACTTTTTCTTGTTCCGGGTCACGATCGGCAATGTCTCTTATATGTTATCACGTGATTATTGCTTCAACAACACGTATAGGCACATTTGCAATATAGCTGCAGTAGGTAGCAGAAATAAAAATTTCTAAATGGTTCAAAAAAAAAAAAGTTCTTTACATTTTGACGCTCGTAATTTTACAACATTTTTATAAATTCATAGTTGAAGTCAAAGATGTTTTCGTACAACGTGAACGATAAAATTGGTCTATTTTTAACAAGTTTCATAGGAATTCAACTGTAGTTCAGTTTGTATCTACGAAAGAATTAAGACAGGCAGACGGATGTGAAGTTAAGTTACAACCTTTTCAGCAACATTCAGTTTATTTCATTCACTTCAGAAAACTATTTTAGAAGAATTTCTAATAGCAATGAAAATTTAAGATCTTTTAAGCGTTTCCGAACGGGAGAAGCTATTAGGATTAGCAATATTAGCAATAATGGTGTGTGTATGTTGGCGTGTAATGTTTTCCATAGCCAAAAAAAGGAGTTGGAGCCCGTGAGATATATCTTATCGGTTTGGGGAAAAATTCCGATTTCCGGTCCAGTCCTTTTCCGGTTTTAGGGGGCCTAAACTGACAGGATGATGGGACATACTCCTCATTAACAAAATTGAGGTATATCTATAATAAATCTCTAAGCTGAGAATGAATATGATATCCTCAAAATTATTGTATAATTTTTCTTAAGTTACACAATGAAGTTTTGAGGTTTTTTTAGCGACCCATTTGGGAGCAATTGTGATAGCGACCAAAATCGGTAGCTATTGCGTTTGTCCTGTCCATCCGTCCGTCAGTACTTGTCTGTCTACCCCTAACAATTGCCGAACAGAAGATCGGATCGGCAAACGAATTTCACCATCCCGTTGAGAGGCTCAAACACTGTGGAATGGGGTATTTTCAGCGGCCGACGCCCCCCCCCCCATGTTCGAGGTATTTGGCATTGTTTTCATTGGATTTCCTATATTACCTTAAATGTTAGAAATGCAACCATTTCATTTCAATTGTTAGCTATGTTGTCGGTTCGAATACGTATATCTCTTTTTTTTTTCCTTTTTTTAATCTTTTCTTCTCAATGTCAGCGTGGTTTTTTGTTTTTTTTTCTTATTTTCCTAACTTTTTTTTTTTAATGTACTTCCTTTTTATTATTATTTTAATTTTTTTTTACATTATTATGGGTCGCCCTTAAATTTATCCTTTAGCACAAAATTTAATTCACTTGTTTTCACCTTTTTTTCAGTCAATCAAATAAAGAAATTTCAGAGTATTAAAGGCAGAAACATGAAACATCTCATTTAAGTAATTCGCTCGGAAACAAAAAGCGAAACAAACCATAGATGATCTTGTGTTACATTCAACTGAATGCAAGAACACTGTAAAGATCACCTTTAAAAGAACATCTTTGAGAACGTACCAGTATTTCAGAAACACAAAGTAGGAACCAAATAAAAAAAAAAAGTTATGAACAAAATAACATGAAGAATAGTTGATGAATGTATACTATTCTTCAATATTTTAATTTGTATAATGTAACTTTAATTCTAACAATCTTAAAAGAATTATTTTTAAATTCAGAAAAATAGAGATTAGGCTAATTCTAATTCACAGTAATGGACAGCAGCCTAAATCTTAAATCCGTTAATTCTGAGGCCTCTGTAGATATAATGATGAAACTCCGGATGGTGTTTTGTTGTTTGACCATCTGTGCAAATGTATTCCTTGTCAGTGGATTTCCTCTTTCAATGTTTTTGTGGATTTGCTGACACAAGTAACTCTCTTCTTCTACTTCCGGAGGATGAATGAAATCCGACTCTGTTTGCACAGCTTGGACTGAGGTCACCTCCTTGTAGGTTTTCACGAAACGCATGGAAACTTTACAGCAAAAATAAAATGCAAAACATTTGCATAAAAAGTTTTTGAAAATATGGATAGAACAAGTTGAGTGCTTTTCATAAATTAACTACATCATTTTTTTTTTAATGCCGCATTTGCCAAGTGGTGTGAAATGCCTATTTAGTTCATTTTGTTCGTCCTTCTGCCTGTCAGTAAATGGGAACTATCATACCACTGTTTTCATTTAATTTGCTACACAATAGAATTACAAAATCTATAATCTCAAATTCAACAAAATCTCAATTCAATTCAAAATTAAATATCTCTGTCACGCATCTACCTCGATAACTGTATTTCTGAAACGTTAACCACCTTGAGATTTGTGAATGGTATTTGTTAATAATATCTTAATAATAAAGTTTGATATTCAGTCATCCGAAGTCAAGCTTAGTTTTAGCTGAAAAGCCCAAAATTTTAAGAAGTTATCCAAATCACAACTTTGAGGTCCCACTCTTAAGCTACGTCCCCTAAAATCCCGTGAACAGATGTCGACTTTGTTGTTACTTATTTGTAGTTACACCAATGCCCTAAAAGCTTTACAAAGTTTACGGTAAAAGCTGTAAAAACAACATGATAAGGGTTTGAAGATACACGATAATAACAGGCACATGTTGCTTTAAAGACAACCGGAACGCACCACTTTCCCTTCCTACCATTCTGAATTATCGCAAGGTCACTAATGCGCTTTCAATGTCAAGAGCTAGTACTGACATCAGGTGCATGCCCATTGTTGCCTACAGGAGAAGAATTCCGGTGCCCGCCTTATCTTAGAATACTGTTATTCTTGTGAAAACGTATAATATGCTCTGGAAAACGGCTTCCAGAAAGAAGTTATCAGGTCCAACGGATACACCCTATATAATACAACCGGAAAACATGTAGAACAAAAAAGACGAAAAATACTTTTCTGTTTTAATTCTTTTAATGTATTTGAAAAACATAAAATACGTTTTATACAAACATCATATGCTAACCAACAACAGTATTTAACATTTCTATATCGTAACTAATCGCTGGGCGCCTAAACCTCTGGCGCATCACAGGACCTGCATGGCCTGTTGCGGTACAGTTTAACTTTTTTAAATGTATGATAAGCTTAACATATTCTATATTATAAATAGAGTGTTAATTTTATTGAAATATAGTAAATATAAACTAAATATTTTCCGAGAACAAAGAATTTCGGAACCCTTTGACAGGAATTTGTTATTCGTTTTAAGTCTATCAAATTTCGAAAAAAAATAGTTTTTAAATGCATCCCAAGAAATAAAAAGATACCTAAATTATTAGACAAGGTAACCATAATTCCAGATGTTCCAAATAAATTCATTTTTGTAATACAGTGAATGTATTCATGTATTTTGTAGGGTGTCTTGCACTTGTCGCCAATCTGCTCTTTCGACTTACTTCGTCATATTTTCATGAGCTTCTGCGATCATAAGCAGTTTTTTTCTCTCAATCGATTCAACGCTATCTTTCATTCATCCTGTGTACAGCAATTGAACACGTCTGTGAAGTTGCCCCCGCCCCCCAAGTCATAAATTAAAAAAAAAAAAAACCGGACAACATGGTTCGTTTCTGATGAGTTTGTTCCGGAATGTTCCGAAAATAAAATCGTTTGTTCCGGAAAATTAATACCCCAAAAATTCAATTAAAATTGTGGAGGGCTAACTTCACGCTAGCCTCACCTAAGATAGAAATTGGCAAAACAGACAACAGAGTTCGTTTGTGATGGATTTGTTCCGGCTTGTTCCGAAAACAAAATCGTACTATACTTTTGTATATACAGTATATGCATTGTGTTATTTAGTTTTCGCACGTATTCAAGTGACACATAGAGCACTATTTAGTTTTCGGCGGTCAAACTATATTTGCGAGTTTAAAAAAGACTCGAGTTCCGAATTTCGACGATTTTCGGTTTTCGCCTGGTTCTATCGAATAACCGGGGGATGCCTGTAATTTATTTTATTATCTAGATGTGTATTCTTAAGCTAACATTAGATATCATTTAATAACTGTATTACTAAGAAAAATATCATTTTTCTAGCTTTTAGCCAGACTAATGTTATATGTTGATTATAAAATATTTTTTGAATTTGCAAGCTTTCTGTAATTGATGGTTATCGTTCGGGAATCGTTATCCTTGCACTAATGGGGTGTGATCCCACATTTCCGCTAATTGATCGTACATCAAAAATAACTTCAATGAAAACGGTGGGAAAGTGGTGATCAGTGACGATTTCCAATAAAGAAAACTGGTCATTTGGCGTTGATTAAGGATGGAGATTGCAGAAGGCGTCAGAGTTATTTTCTCGTAATAGTTTTGCTAAAGGTCTAATGGATATTGCAAACGCATCAAAGGACTCGTTATGCCACTGATATTTCGATTCAACGAAATTTAATTGGGAAATGGAGACTGCGATTAATACCGAAATGAAGGAATCAGTGTCGTTAAGAAAAGGTGTCATCTAGGGTTTTAACTTTAAAATATTTCTTTATTTTACCCTCCTTTCAACAGGAAAGTGCGGCCACTCAAATCAGCAAATTTGAACGAATAAATATTTCTTTATTTTACCCTCCTTTCAACAGGAAAGTGCGGCGACTCAAATCAGCAAATTTGTACGAAAGAGTTTTCACCTTACCTAACAACTTTTGAACTGCCCCAGAGATCTTCTTGAAACATAGTATGCATATTCGAGGGAGTAGGTACTTTTATATAAGAAATCTTTTCAAAAATCGATTTTTTTTTTTTTTAGCACCTCATGCAGAAATACGTAAGCAAACACACATTATGTTTCGTTGATTCCAACAATATTGCAAAATTAGTAAAAAATTTTGATGTACCGTTAAGGAGAAACCAGACTTATTTTAAATTCTCTTCTAGTCACTTTATCATATACAATGCCTATTAAATAGTATTAAAAAATTAATCCAAATCTCTAAAAAAAAAAAATCTTTCCATGTTGGTTAAAATTTAAACATTATTTAATTTTTTTTCCCCATCTTGTTACAAACGCTAGTTATGATACAAGCGAAGCGAAAATTTAACTTAAATCTAGTTTCGGTTTCGGCACCAACGACGCTTCAGGATCTGCAAATCTGATCTAAACGATCAACGAAATTCAGAAACATTTCTAGCTGCCCTTTTTTTTATTTTATCTAGGATTTTTAAATTCGCTGAGTTTTTTAAAATAAATAAATTTCTTAAGGGCGAGGGTCGAATTTTCCTTAAATATTAAAGAAGACTGAAGGATTGTTATTTCTTGATTAGGTTTCATTATAAAGGATCCTGGAGGATCTTTTGGAGGAGAAATAATTAAATAAAAAATAACTAATCCGCATTCAAAGCCTCCAGAGGTCGGAGATTTCCGTTAGTTATTAATCCTCCAGAAGGATCTTTGGGTCACCCAGCCCTCTGTCAATTGGGTGTCGGATTTCTTTTCTGCTAGTTAAGAGAGCGAGGATCGAACTGAACCTCGGACAGCCGACGATCGCAGGAGCCTAAGCAGCCTGGTTTTGTATTGTCTAAGCTTTAACGACGATATGGGCAGGATACTGTCACCTTCAATAAATATGAAGTTTGGTGGAGATAGGTTAATTATTTTTAGAGTTATCGCGCTCGTAAGCTTCTCGATAGTAGACATCTACAAACACATAGTCTAAATTTGTTCTAGGAAGGAAATGACGTCAGTTTCCGTGAAAATCGGGACAGGGATAAGTAGTATGATAATCTTCTTTTTTTTTATATATGTAAGTTTAAAAAGAAAATGATTCGATATATTAGAAAAAAAAGCATTTGCATGGCTTCTGTATGAATACTTCTTCATTACTACCGTACGGAGAAAGTACCAAGGTTACAAATGAAAAATTGATTATTTTCCGTTCTTTTATTTATTTTTCATTTATCAAACTTATTCAGTGGATATTCTAAGAAAAAAATTAAAAACCCAAAATGAATAGAAGTGAAAATCAAAAGCTAAGCAAATCCTTTGAGACTTTTGGCAATACAAAGGATTTCTTTTTTTTTCTTTTTCTTGAGCGTTTTTATCTGAAAGCAATAGGTATGGTAATCAAGTTTTCTCATTCTGCTGACTCACGAAAAATTATTTAAAGAAGAGGGAGGGAAAAAAAGTACTGGGCGAAAGTTCTCGAAAGATTTGGAAGATCCATATTGAAGTTCGGAAGTTATTCAAACAAGATTGAAAGAAAAAAAAATGGATCACTTCGCGATCCTTGTCATTTCTGAACTATTGGCTCGTTCCCTTCAGTTCCCATCTTCGGAAACGTCGGTATTCGGGAACATTCAGCAGCCTGTCAATTGTAAATGTGAATTCCAGCGTTCGATGAAACAATATTCGAATCAATTTTGCTCGGTGAAACGTCTGTCTTCGGTGTTTGTGGATTGTCGTCGAATGACTGGCGAGGGAAGCAAATACAACAGAGCGATGGAGAAATATTTAAATAGAAGTATTCACAATAAAACGGTATTTGGGGTGAAATGTAATAGTTTTCCCTCTTAGATATAAATAGGGTTAATTTTATCATCCTAATTTAGTCTAAAATATGACTGAAAACTTAAAAAAGAAAAAGCCTTATATTACACCGTCTCTAAAATTATTTTCAGTAGAATGTAAACAGTGGTCCCAAACTGCAGGCGCATATCTTCTAATGGCTGCTTTACACGCTCCCGAAAACTTGCCTCAAACGAGATCAAATACTTGCCAATTGTCAATTACCGCTGGTCGCTTGTCGTATCGCTTTACACGGGAAAATTATTCAAGTCTCGTTTTGTTCTCGTTGAGATCGCGATTACAACACCCTTCGTCGAAGCGACAAACAAGATGATTTTGCAGCTTTGTTTGTTATTAATTCTCAACTCATTTCACAGCAGAGATAAAGAAAAAGGTAAAAAAAGATACCGGAGGAAGAGAATGTGGTGAATAAAACCGTGGATTGAAATTACGAGCAAAGAATATCCAGATTTCAGCATGAAGATAACCTGTCGTAGTTTTTAAATAAATTTTCTCGCCGCCATGAGTGCTGGTGTCGACTTGCTTCTAATTATTTGCCTGAATTTAGAACCGTTTCTATTTAGAGCAACTAGCAGATTTTTCGAGCAGGTGAGGGGGTTTTCGAAAAGCAGTTTCAGGCAAGTTTTCAAGAGCGTGTAAAGCGGCCTTAAGGAGCATGGAGGATGTTGTAATAATGTCGTAAAGGTAAATTAACAGTCAATGAATGTTTTTGGGTCTAAACGTATACGTAAATTGAAAAAAAAAAATATTAAAGCTTTAAGGAGTTAGTTTTTTTATTTTATTATTGTATGTATTTCCTCACAAATATTAAACAAAATTAACAAACATTACTCCCGAATATTAAAATTTCTCTAAGGAAAAATGAAAGACTTTCTAGGAAAGTGAAACTATTTTTTTTTTTTTAAATAAGATTGGAATCGACTGCCAATGGATTTTGGCTCACAGTTATTTATATGTTGGTCCGATATGTATCAAAGTCAACTGGGATCTTTCCCTTAGAAACATAAAACTACTACTAAAGTTTCAGCTTTATAGGGCAAATAGGTTTTGAATTAGCTTGATCACAGATGAACGGAGAGGAATCCGAATTTCAACTTATCATTTCTTTCTAACCCTTATTTATTAATCCACAAAATTCCGATGTTAAGAAACGTTACAATCGTGAGATCAAACCCTGTGGTAACGATGATGCGAATATAAAACAAAATAAGTGGATCCGTCTCTAGACAGAAATAAAACCCAAGGAATATCTAATTCTGCTTTTGTAGTAATATTTTCCTTCATTATTGATCTTTGAGTATTCACATTGACAGCGTGGCTTATTTATGGAAAATAAGACAATGTGAAATCACAACTTAGAAAGTGCTTTCTCATTCTCCAGGAGAGCGGCTGCTTATCGCCCAGCTTCTGGGAGTAAAAAGTTCCAATAACTGCTTTCCATCTGCGTTAACCATACGTGAGCTGACCATCACTCCTTCCTTTAGATGTATCTCCTTTGACACAAGAGGGGCTTTCGATGGAGGATTTCACCAGTGCTGGGAGGATTTAATGCGACTTAAGCTGTCTGAGAGGGTAAGGATGAGAAAAGAACGATGGCAAAGGAACCAACACAAACAGGGTTTCTTCGTATTACAGAGATAGGAATGGGATTCATCA
>JAFIDM010000004.1:41887115-42019423 GCA_023159025.1 Thereuonema tuberculata | reverse complement strand
GGTCATCCCCGCACCCGATATTCACCCCAGAAACCAAAAAAAAAAAACAATAATAAATATAGTGCTGTAGTGCACACAAAAAACTTTGTGCAAAAGTTATTGTGCTGATAGACGGAGTTCAAGAAATTTTCCTACGTTATTTCTCCTTCGGACGGTTCACTCAGCCTCCTATAAAATGGGAACCTTGTTTCTTTCCCGGAGACTAAAGCGGACGGGATTTTGTTTTCCTGCGCTCCACCCATTTTGAACTTAAAAAAATGTCAGACCCTGTACCTTCGGCGCTCCATGATAAAATACCTATCCATCTATTTTAAAATTTTACAATTTCTCTATTTCAAACTTCGGAATTTCCTTCAACATGTCCTTTTCGAAGTTCTTTCAGTAAACACCACGATAAAAATCACAACATCGCAATCGTTTCCGCGAAAAGAGATGGAGGTAAAAAAAAAAATTTACTTGCAGGAACTGAACTTTCTTTTTCAGATACGGTCATTTGATAAGGACCACCCTGTATTTTCTTGTTAATGGTTCTATTCGTCCAAAGCAATAATATAATAGACATATACCCTATACAAAGTTCCCCCTTCTTTTTATTCTGCAGGGTTTTCTTTTTCTTTATTTTTATTTACTCATTCGCTTAGAGATAACACTAAAGTATAAATTGATTTTTTTTTGTTTTATTTTAAAACAATAATAACAAAGCAGAAAGGAAAAAAAAGCAGCGAAAATAAGTGTAGACACTATTAATCATTTTGAATATTTATTGCTTCCAACGCTTTCTGCATATTAATAGACTTTTCACAGGATAATTGCTTACATTCTCACAGGAAAAAAATACACAAATGAAGTCTCAACAAACAAAATGAAAAATTAATTGTTTTTTGTTTTTTTTTTGTCTTCTGACGAACTCAATTAAAATGATTAAATAATAAAAAAAAATTGCGACGCTATTAAAATCAGCTTTCAAAACTAATTTTCTCCTTTTCTAATCGGTTAATGATCAGTTTATATTTGAACGATAAAAAACAAAAGTGTAGTTAGTAAATTGACTGAATGTCGTCACCATTGAGTCAATAGAGGTATCAAAAATCACGAGAAAAAGATTTTAAGACTTTCTTTTTCTTTTTCTTTTTCTTTTTTTTTTTGTAGGAAGCCATTACAGAAGAAAGAAAATTAAACACGAGATAGTTGGCATATCAATTTTCGAATATCAAAAGAAGAAGACAATGCTTAAAATAAAGAAAGAAAAGAAATGAATAGTATCAAAATAGGCTAAGAAGCCATTGGAAGTCAAGAAAAATTAGAAAAAAAAAAAGAGAAGTAAATGCTTGGCTCAAAGGAGGAGAAAAAAAAGTAATACTTTTACTATATTTTTTTTTTATTCAGATGATAAAGAAAAGAAAAAAGTATATGTGTTTATTGGTTTTTTTTTAATTGAATGTCATCCCGTTTTGGAATATTTTAGCTACAATATGTTTACCTATTGCCTCAAAATATATCAGAATCATTTTTTGAATCAATATCTCGTTTTTTTTCACAATCACTTTCCTAAGTTCTGGGAAGTGATCCTATCACGTGTAGGCACAGGTTTATTATCTTCTTAACAATTGGTGCAAGTTAGGCTTACTTCAGTTCTACGAACGCATTAACATTGTACGACATGTCATCTTGATCACAGAGAAATGGACGACGGACGGACAAGTTACATCAACTGACAATGAATTTCTAGATTTTTTATTTTATTTTTAATTCTTTCCGTATTTTTTTTTTTTATAACGACGCATATTCAGAGACATTACAAACATTTAAACTTCAAATTTTCAAATGATACCTGAAGTATTTTATTACCTATCTTTTGCTATTACATCCGCCTAATCAACTGAGGCAAATATAAGAATGAAGATAAAAAAATAAAAACAAAAATAGAAAAAGCTAGTTTAAGAAAGACATCGCAATATGTTAACATACAAAGTAATTTGAAATTAAACTCAGTTCTATCAGGCACTTCTTGCATTCATTATCTAGTAAATATTTGCACATTTTCTAAATGTCTAACGTAATTAAGAAATATGGTATCTGGACCATTTTCAAACATCAATGCTTGTAAATATATTCGCATTTTCCCCTGGTGTTGAGTTTTGGAACCACTTTTTTTACAATCTCTTTCCCATGTTCTGAGAAGTGTTCCTACCACGCGCACTGATTCCTATTAGCCTTCGTAACTGTTCCTACATCATCCGGTTGGGTTTATCGCAGTTGTTTTTTTTGGGTTTTTTTCGATGCAGTTTCCATTCTCTGTTTCACTGTCTTAAAACAAATCAATAGGAGATGATTCAAAACGAGAGATCGGTTTTTCTTTGGCGAATTTCAATCCGCTAAAGTATGATAAATCGCATTTATGCGAGATTAGCTAAAACTGACTGATCCCTCTTTCAGAATGCCTTGGGATTTTTCGTTCAATTAAAATCTCTTTGTCGTCTGCTATTCAATGAATTAAATATAGGCTCTGTACTAGGGAATATGGCAGCATTTTAATTGGTTTCTGCTGGAAGCGAAGTCGATTCATCTCAGTCCTTATTAATATTGATGAGTGGGATCTAGCGAATTAGCATCGGTTTGTTGTCATCAAAACGAAAAGTATATCAAAGCAATGGAATGAAAAGGAATCTGCCGTTGAAGAAATAAATTATTTGGTGGAACGCCTATTCTTCCCATAATCCTTCTCATGACAAAATCCTGCGTAGACCTATGCTGTAGGAGTCCAGATTTTGAAATATACGTGGGCTGTTATGGAAGTCATGCAACTATTTTTTATCTACCAAATGTGTGGCAACACTGCAATTATAGGATATACGTTTGAAAGCATGTTTGATATTCATCTGATTACCACCACTGATGTGGTCAGGGTCAGTGGAGAAACGTTATGGGGCAAAATGGAAAAATACTAATTTGGGAATCATCGCTTATTAAGGCAATGCAGTGTAGCCAAGGAAGAAAAAGAAACACAGGAATGCTCAATACCTAATACATGAATGCTAACAATCCTCAAAGTAATCTCTAAGATTGCCCACCGTATGTTGCCAGCGTGTGGGAAGGCCGAGAATACTATTGGCTGTATGTGACCTCTAGCCGAAATGCCCTCAAAATTTCATATTTGTTCCCAAGCGTTTTCCAGGCAACTGCAGCTTGAGTTTTGACATCAAATCAAAGTCGCGTGGACTCAGGTCTAGCGAATACGAAGGGTGTTCCAAAACTTCCCGCCTTCATCGATGTAACAAAGCCTGTGCAGGAGCTGTCATGTGATATGTAGCGTTATATTAAAGAATGATTCTGTTGGATAGCAGTGGTGCCAATCAGAAGCCCATCCAACAAGGTTTTAAACATATTTTCTGAAACTGCAGTGATGCCACATATTTGGCAGATAAAAATAGTTGCCATGACTTTCATAACGGCCATTATAAATTCAAGTTTCTAAGCATAATAACTTTTGAGTTATAATGATTTCTTAACTTATGGCAATTTTTTTTTTTTTTTTTGCCCCTGGTTCATTACCTATTGAGAAGATATGTAATACTTTCATTGATTTCAGGTGGATACAAAATCAGTTGATCTTCCTTGAAACAACTTAAACCTATATCAAAAATTTCATTTTCCCAGACTATATAGTTTTTGAGTTAACTTAATCATGGATGGATGGGCAACGGTCGGATAATTCAACTTAAAGCTTTTTCCTCTTGATTGAAAGTGAAGAAGATACCAAATATTATATCAAAATATTGTGCAGAGATTAAAAAAAAAAAAGGTCAGACACATAATACTTTTTAAAAAACATGAAAAACATTAAAATTTAATAGCACGACCGGGTTTCGTACCGGACATGCCGGACATTCAGAAGTTGTTCCTACCGGCATGTCCGGTACGAAAACCCGGTCGTGCTATTAAATTTTAATGTGTTTCATTATTTTTTAAAAAAAGTACTGTGAGTCTGGCCTTTTTTTTTTAATCTATGCAGTGAAAATCATGCACGTTAAAAAGTGAGCGTTTATAATACTTTGTTAGCTATTATGCGGTAAAATGTAACAAGAAAGATAAAAAAGTATATATACTGTACGAATATATATCTTTTTTATCGAAAAATGACAAATTGAACTCGATAGCTATGCTATTGAATAACATGAACATATTTTAGAAATTTCCGATCTAAAAAGAAATGTATAAACTTACTGCTATCGTAGCAACGAGTTTTTCACGAAAACTTTATTTTTATCTAAAAGTCATTTATTTAGAATACTCCCTAAAAACATATGTTTTGTTAGAATACAAGAGGAAATGTTTACAATGAATAATATTGTTCTTCTCTCGAAATTTCTCGTGACAGTCTCATGTCTCGAGATATCACTTTCGATCTTCCATTTCAATTATTTCGATTCAGCAGCAGTTTTAGTTCGAAAGCAATGAGTTATTAAATACTGTATTTGTTAAGTGTGTGCTGCTTCTAAATGCCAAAGTCATTTTAATGAAGATCGCGATGAGCAAACGTTGTTTGAAGAACAAAAAAGTACATTTCTTGGTCGGCATCAATGAACATATTTTATTGGAGAACAGCAGTTAATTAGAGGAGTAGTAAATTAAACATTTTTCTCGGCAATTCAAGTGGAAATTATTTTGTAGCCAATAGAAGCACTGGTATCAAAGGCCTTAATCAACAACACCAAAATTGCAACAACAACAAAAATGAGGAAAAAAAAAAGGAATAGCAATTTCTAAACTGAACAGATCGGGCAATTTCGAAACAAGACGAAGAGAAAATTAAGGGCTGCTACGATATGTCAATTTTTACTGCCTCGTCTGAAACGATCTTAATTTTTGCAAAGGTTTTATTCTTTGTCGAATGAACAATAGTTATAATTTAAGTTTTCATGAAACATGATTTAATCTCCTCACTAGTTAGCTTTACACTCGATAAATATCCACCGCTCATGAAAGAGTTCGCGACATCTTGTTTGGAAAACCAGAAACCACAAGATTTGTCTATACACTAAGTCTAAGGTTCAAATCGCGGAAAGCTAGCAGTTTCTCATTATTATTCCCATTTCATACTAGCATAAGTAATAGGGGGAGGAATGTGGTTGGTAGGTGTCTTTTTACATAACTTCAAAACATGAAGCTTAATCTCAGTCCAAAATGGTCTTAAAAGTCTGGAATCCTCCCCTAGGTGAAGGGAAAACTCTAAGTAGAAATTCAAGGTTTCTAGTTCTTGAGGTTTCTCGAACAAAGAAACAAATGAACACAGAAAACAATTACTTTTTTTTTTAAGAGTTTTTAAATCGCTTGCTTACTAATGTATTATTCAGACGATTCAATGTTGGAGAGAAGTCGAGAAAACAGTGCGTGATTTACGCTGATTACCGATTCGAAGAAAGAAAAAAGAAAAAAAGCCCTTCCAATTGCGTTGCTTGAACCGTGCTAGTTGATTGAATTCGGACGGAATTGTTCTTCCTTTTCAATTTCTCATGATCGTCTGTAATAATGCTAATCCAGGGGGGCCTCCTGCAAAAGAACCCAACGAATGCGGAGATAATTAAACGGTACATAATGAATGAGAGAACTTTCATAAATAATAAAGCAGACAGAAGAGTTTTCAATTTACAGACACCAGAAAACGGCGAGGGAAAAGGTTCCGCTTTAAAGAAAAAGAAAAAAAACCAGAGAGAACTACGACGAAAGCAGGATTCTGCCTGCAAGTCATTTTGACTGGTATCTGTAAACAGAATGCACGTGCAGTGCTCGCAAGTGTTCAGATGCAAAAGGCTTTTCAGCGAGTACACGGACTGCACTCCAATTCCACTGTAATTTATTCGCCTCTGCAGCTCTTATCAACTCTTAACCGTATAACTGAGATGTAATGGAGAGACTGGAACACAAACAAAATTGATCATCCACAAGACAGATCTCGTTCGTTTGAGGAATTCGAAAAATCCAGTATTACAGCGTTTACTTTTTTTTTTTTTTTTCTTTTTGTACAATTTCATCCTACTACAATTCGTTTCTTACATCTAATGGCTAAGAAGCGAATTTTTAGACGACGAAATTGTAAAAATACCAATTCTTACATCTAATTGGTAAGCTTATGAAAATGCCAAATACAGAATTTTAACAAGAAATTACTGACCTTAAATGCTACTTCCCATAAAATATTATTATTATTATTTTTCTCATGGCTTTTAAAAATCACGAAATAAAGGAAAAGTCTTCCTGTATTGTATAATATAAAATTGACGAATACAAACTAATGTGCGCAGCTTTTCCAGCTAGTTTCGTACTATCTTTTATCTTTCTTTCTAAGGGAATTAGTGTCTTGTAATATTGTTGTCACGACGTTTTGTAGTCAATATTTAGCAATGTTTCTTCATTCATAGTTCTCAAAAATCAATAAATACAAGATGTACCAAACTCTTTGTATAAATGTTAATGGGAGCTAGAGAACATCATGACAAATCTTTTTCTTCCAGGTCCGCTGACGACAAACTTAGGTGCAAGAGGGCGCTATTTAGCGACGATGCAATTGGCTAGAAAGAAGATATAGAACCTAAACAAGTATGAACAAGATGTTAATTCAAAGAAGGTGTTCAAAAATTGCGATCGACAACAGCAATTCATGCTTGACAGTGTCGAAGCATTGATTGTCCTTCACTTTGAAAGATTCCCGGCATTTCGCGAACAGTTGCAGCGGCGACAGACATTCTTGCGACAATGTCTTTAAGTGAGTCAACGGATGTCTCGTACATGAGGTTCTTCATGTGTCCCCAACGTAAGAAATCAATACATGTTAAATCGGGCGATCTTGGTGGCCAGGCAATAGCGCCCTCTAGCACAGAAGGTTGCAGTCGGCAGACATACATTCACAGACGAAAAAAATTTGTCTTGGTGCTCATTATCTCACATTAAAAGAGAATTTTTTTCCTACATATATATATAATATAAAAATAAATCTGAAAGGCAAAACTTGAAGCTGCCTCTTCGAGTTTCGCAAAGCAAAGATTTCAATCAATCATTTGCAATTTTGAAATTTAGAATGTATAGAATATAAGAATATAATTAACTTACATTACTAAACATATAAAGCCGGACAGTGATCTGGGATTTCAGTGATTTAGAATTCCATTCTAAATGGCGCGATAACACGTAGTAAATTGTGTTGACAACATTTAAAATAAACAATATGGCCTGCTGCTGCTTCAAAGGTTTTTGTTTTTTATTTTTTCCCTTGCAATCCACATTCTGTTAGTCTGAACAAACTATTGCATTTTTTCCCTCTTTTCTGGAAGTTGGCTTCTTTCTCTTTCGGTATAATTTAGCATAATGATAAAAAAACGCAGCAACATCATCTCCTGGACAAAAGAGATTTTACATAACAATAAAAAGCAATTAAAAAATTGAGTAAAAAGAAACAAGTAAAACAAAGCTACTTTAATGAAACATTAATAAATCTAATATAATAAGTAATTTAACTGATCAGTAATTAAAAAAAAAAAATCCTGTTTTTTGTTTTTTGTTTTTAATGCAAGGTTCTTCAAATCAAATTTCATCAAAATCGTCCAGCTTATGACGTAATAAATATGGGCACAAAGACCGCTCGCTAAAAAAATCCTTAAACTGTAAAGAACGCCTAGGAAAAAAAGGCTTTTTCTCACGGCAATTCGTTAGGACCTTCAGTTGAAGTGTTGATCCTTCTACCAAAGCGCCATTAACTTATTTGATAGCTCAATTAAAACGCCGTTTGATTCTAAAGCTACAATAGCGATTTGCCTTGCTTGGTCTCGTTATTTTTTTTTTAATTCTTTTATTAGTTAATTTGATTCCTATTGTTATCTGATTAAGATAAATGACTTTTGTAATTAAAAAAACAAAATAAAAAAAAAAACAAACAACAGAAACAAATTCCTTTCGTAGATACTACGATAGTACGTTAAAAAAAAATCTAGAAAATTTGACTTGACTTTTAAACGTTTATTGTCTTCGTTGCAATGGATTTTCGTTCCGCTTGGCATCCTAACAGAAAAAACAATGTGTTGTTAAAATACATTCATTTCAAATACATTCTATTGCTGAATAGATTAATAACTGATGTAATGTTTGATTTCTTAGTAATTAAATAAATGACTTAATGGAACTTCATTTAAAATAAGATTATATATATATTATTTAAGATTGCAGAAAAGAGTGTTATAGTTGGCGTGCGAAGTTTCGGATACAAGAATGGTAAAAAAATCAGTCAAAAAGGACGCAGTAAATCAGAGGAAGCCATTTTGGAGGCTGCCAAGTTAAAAGAAAATACTAAAAAGATCAGCTAAAGAGAAAAGAAGAATATAGTACAGGAAAGCGAGCTTTTTCGGATTTCGTGGTATTCATTTTTGAAAGAAACGAATTTTGATAATTTTGGCCCATATGGAACATTAAGAGATTTTCCTTATAAGTACCTGAATCTTTTATAAAAATTTCAGCTTTACAATATAAAAACATGTGAGTTCTCTTGATCGCAAGAGGCAACGGACAGACGAAAAGTACATATACGATTTGCAGATTTTATTCTTTTAGCCTTAAATAGGAATAGAAAACTTCTGATTGAATAATTTTATATATACAGTAAAACCTCGTTAAGTCGTCATCCGGATAAGTCGTCACTCCGTTTAAGTCGTCGTTTTCCTTTGGTCCCGACAAGGTCTTATACACAATAATGTAAAATAACCCTCTTTTACCCGTTACCAAAATTAATTCTACTCCGGATAACTCGTCACCCTCAAAAATGGCCAAAAGCATCTTTCTTCTCCATTTTGCATGCCACTTCATTCCTTTCCTATCCCTTCGGGGGATTTGGGCTCTTGTAATCTCGCTGCTAATCTTTCAAAGCACACTTCTCGCTTTTCTCTGTCGAGTGTAGACGTTTTCTTGACCGCTCCTGAGTTTGACTTCATTTCATTTATACACAATAATAACCTTTGAACCGCTGCGTTAATCTTCTTGAAAGTTGTCATCCACATTTGAATATAAAAAGAGATGTAAATAATTGAAATTTCTCCGTAGGGGTCCTTGTCGAGACATAAGCTCGTGAAGATTAAAAAAAGAAGTTCCAAAGAAAAGCTTTCGAAACAAAACAGATCTATTTTTTAATATCCTTTTAATACAATCAAAATTAATTGGATTCATTCAATTTAAGTAAATATTGCTGATATACTTACTTTTAACACAAAAGGAAAATTTCTACTGTTTGTTTACGTTAGATATTACAGTTTAAATATAAAATGAACTTGATAATATTTGATGATTTCTATTTTGAATATTTTGAAGTAAATGATAAAAATTATGAAAACCTTCAAAGAATTAACATCTGAGAAGAAAAAAAAGAATAAACATAGATGAGACGCTGATAATCTTTATTTTGTGTAGTGCTTCTTTTTTAACCCAAAATGAATAGTAGTTATTTTTATTTTTACTTAATATTATCTCTGTTTATGAAAATAAACACCAAGATAGAATCACACTGACATCCCAAATTGAATTGAATAGAAACCATGACGTCTTGACTATCAGCACTGTGTTCGAGATCCCATTGCAGCCTCAGGCGTCTGTGGTGGACGGTCAAAGGAATCCTCAGCAATGCGAGTGTTCAGTCCTCTGGACTAGGTGACGATGTCAAACTGCGCTGGAGGACAAAGCCTGACCTGTGACAATGCTCCCACTGCTATGCTAACATTGTGGATGCCGCTGTGCGATTGGCCACAGCCCTGCAGTAGAGATGTTCGTCATCCCATGCTGTTGTGCGATTTTGTTTGTCCAGTTCCTAGGTTTTTGTGTGTTCGAATCTGTCCATCACTGTACTAGCGTTTCGTCTTAAACGAATGGCAATTTGGGGGTAAGAAAATTCAGCTTCTCTTATTCCAACAATCCTTCCTCGCTGAAAATCCATCAGGTGTTCATTATGCGACCTTCTTCGGTGACGAGGCATAATGAGACACAAAAAAAAAACACTTTTGACTTAATGTCGACTCTTCATTGATCGCAATACCTCATTTAAAATCCAAGACAGAGGAAGGTTCAGAGTGCGCTGCTCCAAAACCGCAAGCGCTGACATTACAATCAATCGCTTGTCCCAATCTGATGAACATAATAAATTCTGTAAGCTTCAAGGTAAAATCATCAGTCCTTCATGGTGCCGTGCTGGCGTGGTCGTGCGGTCTCGGCGGCGGCCAGCCGTGGCGTCCAATGCGCCAGTACCTGGGTTCGAATCCCGGTCGTGGCATGGTTGTTTCTTTCGTCTTCATCTGTGTGTTGTGTCCGCTGGGGACCCGAAATCTGCTCTGTAGGTAGTGGTCCCCATTTGTCTTCTCTATGTTACAGGCTCTAGTCCTTCATGGTGTTGCATTTTTCACAAACAGTAATGTATAAATCCATGCAGTTTTGAATGAGTTCAAAATCTCTTTTTCTATTTTTTTTCTTAAAGAAAAAATTATTTCTTACAGCTGAGACAAATTAAGAGAAACTAGCTTTTATAATGTACTTTTTACTTTAACTTTTTGACCAAATAAGATTGCATGTTAACAGGCATTTGGGTTCTTAAGAAATAAGATTAAAAGTTTTCCAACTAAACACCAAATTCCTAAAAATTGTTTATTGTACGACATAAAATTTACTTAATAAATATTTTCGTTATTGACATTAAAAATAATAATTATTTTAATGTTATAAAATTTGTAATATATTTTATGTATTATATTCCGTAATACTTATTCGTTTTCTCCCCATTTTCATCTGCCAATAAGTACAGCAACTTCGTCCGAACTATTTAATTATTTTGTGTGAAAAGAAATGAGCATTCTGTTTTGTCGGTTATGGATGCACGCGCAGTCGTCGGAAGTGTTCCGAAGTAATGGACGTACAATCTGCTGCCGGCGTTTCTGAACGATTCTGATCAATCTGTTCTGAACGGATAAGTGTACGCGAAGCTTTATTCTATGTAAAACACCATAAACTTTATTTAAGCAACTCTCGATTTACGAACATTCGTTATAAGGAAGTCACAATTCATACAAAATTGGTATCACTTACGCGGAAAACAAATTCTAATGAAGATACTGGCGAGAGAAAAAGTTGAACACATATGTATTTATATATTATTACTCATTTTACTCATTCTTATTTTGTAATTTGATATTTTTAATTAAAATTAACAAGTATCTTGGTTTCGTTTTTTATCCTGTTCTTAATTTACTGTATGTATCGTATATGATAGACCATAACACATACATATATTATAATCAAACTTCTTGTGTAAGCACAGGAATCATATAACCACAAAACGTATAACGAACAATGTCTTGGAAGGGAACTATAGGTTTGTAAACAAAGAATTGCCTGTACATAAATGGAAAAAAAAAAAAAAACAAACCTTCATACACTTAACCTACATTCATTTATATTGAAGAAAAAAATTAGATTTTTCTGATGGTACAGAGAATTAGAATTTTATTGATTAAAAATTTCAGTATTTCATTTTGTTTTTAAAATGTTTACATTACAGAAATCAGTGGTTTAAGATAATATATAAAATAATAATATAAAAAATATACAAATTTTATTTACTCCTTATACTTTCTGCATAAATTTCAATGTTAAACAGTTGATGTCTTTAAATATACTCCATTGCTATTTTCTTACTAGCTAACATCCTTCTTCAAAGATTTATAAGTAATGTCTTTCACATTACCTATCATTTCCAATTGTTTTGTATGAAACTGTTTAGTTATATCACTCATAAAATAAATCTGTCTGTCCCTGTTATACTTCTAAATGAATTAATGAAACTGCCGTAAAGTTAATGTAAATTTAAAGGTACGTTATACTGAATTTAATGTCTGAGTTGTTTATAATAAAAAAAAAAAAACAGTGAAAAACGCTGCAAGAAAAAAATCTCTTGTAAGAAAACCTGTTGCTTCTCGTTTGGGATGGCAGTTATGGGTGGCCACAAGTGATAAAAGCGAACACGTGCAAGGAATGAGTCCTCCAATAAAGACAACACCTTGTTACGGCTTCCAAGAATATGACAACGTAATTCATGGCGACCGCGGGATGACGCGGACCGAATCTACCAGATATGTTATTACATCCGTCTTCACAATTTAATACAACACTGGTGGCCACCATAAAACTCCAGTTACGAGATATTCGCCAGCGATATTATATAATGTAATGAATTGACATCAAGTTATTGGAAAGAACTTATAGTCTACTTTCCAAAAAATGCTTTCCTCAATTTTTTTTTGAAAAGAACACACACACACACACACACACACACACGAAATAGCATATCAAAGCACGCGAATTCATTAATACTAATTCTTTAGACATCATTCAGTTCTTAATGATTTTTCTATTGTAATTTTTTTCATCTTAACACGTGATTTTTTTCAACAAGAATCCAACAAAAAAAAAAAAGACGACCGAAATTTTGTATTTGGCAAATTTCAAGAAGATCTACCTGGCGGTTCAAATTTTTTTAGAAAGGATACGCATACACATTAAGAACGTAGAAACTGACAAGTATTTGAGATTCAGAATTAGGTCAGAATCTGTATTGTTTCTGTAATATTTGTTTGTCGTTTCCTGTCTTAGGCCTGTATTTTCAGTTGGCTTTGTGCTAATTATAAGTTGAATCAGAAATTACAATATATTCTTACGGTCTTATTATTTATTTATGTTATTGCAAATTACAATATTGCACTGAGTTACTGAAAAATTTATAACATCAGTGTCTGGAAGTTTTAAATTTTCAGCAAGCCAGGTCATTTGAGGTCTTGATCGCGATTCTAAAATTAAAACTCGCGAAGAATTTCAGGTTAAAATGTTAAAATAAAACTAGGATTGATTAATGTAGATTTTATTAATGTTAAATGTTGTCTTGTTTTCGTTATTTTGTATAAATTTACAGTTACAAACTTAAGGTAAACAATTGGCAACAAAACAGAGTTTCAGGAGTGGTACTGGATCCTTACAGCCCATAAGGATTTTGAATAAATATTAAGTTGAAATAGATAACCGAATCGGAATTGCAGAATTGATAATCCCGAAATGAATAACTTATTTTCTAAGTATGTTTGTTTAAAAGCTCAGGAAACGCAGCATGCAATTTAAACAGGAATTTCGGGAATAGCAGCCGCTTCCTCACTTTTCCATATATCTTTATTTAAAAGGTCCAGGAAAGCAACTGGTAATTTAATCAGGCTTTCACGAACGACAACCATTTCCTCAGTGTTTCTGTTCTCTACTGAACTTCTGGAACAATCTTACAAACATGATACCCATGGCTTAAATGTCAGTGCTTTTATGAATACATTTTCACTATTAAAAAGCTCAAACAACCAAAAAATGTTTGCGATGAAAGCAAGCCATTTTTAATAAAAAGTTTAAAAAAAGAACTGGTGCAGACGATCCAATATCATTCTCTAAATTTGTTGTGACGCTCTTTAAGAAGAAGTTAAAGAAAACTCAAATGAAAGAAGCTTCGGATTACGGTTCTCAATATCAAAATGCTTTTTCTTTTTCGTTTCTTATCAGGATCACTTTTTGTTGCAGTCCAAGAACTATTCAATCAAACGTAAAACAGTATATTCAAAGACAAACTGAACTCGTCTGGTGTGTAAACAAGCGAGTTCTACTTTAATCTGATTTCGGCAAGCGAACACAAATTGATTTTTCCAGAGACAGCCAGTTTGTGGACGAATATCCAGTTAAGGCTGGTTTCGAAATGTTATACTTTCTTCTTTTCTTGGTTTAGAAATTGGAAACTCAAAAAATGATTAATGTAATGTTTATCTTTGAAAGAACAGATTCAAAGTTAAACAGTACAATTTTCTAGCTCTCAAATTAATCTGCATTTGTACTTTCTAAGATTCTTGTAGACAACGACATTTTGTTTAACAATAAGACTTCAATTTCTGAGATTGAAAAATGAAATTTACTGTTATAGAAAAAAATGACGAAATATCTATATATCTATACATAAAATCTATCTATCTATCTATCTATCTATATATATATATATATATATATATATATATAGATAGATAGATAGATAGATAGATAGATAGATATATATTGTAAACAAAAAGTTGATTTTTTTTGTTCCTATTTCCTCCGAAACCTTAATATACATAAATACAAATAAGGTGGCAGATGTTAGGTATAGTATTGAGGATGTTATGTTATGTTATGTTGTGTAGTGAATGTGGGTGGCAGAGAAGCCAAGCACTGCGACCGGAGGTCTATTGTACTATCCCACAGGAAATAAGGACAGATGGAGAGAAAGACTGAGAAAGTATGGTGGGAGAAGTGCAGGGGAAACGGGAGAACAGTTAAATAACGAGTTCCATTATTCCACAACCAAAAAAAAAGTGGGATCTCCAATTCAACAACCCAAAAAAAAAAAAAAAAAACTGAGAAAGTATGGTGGGAGAAGTGCAGGGGAAACGGGAGAACCCCGAGAAAACCTGCCCAGCGCGGATCATCCACCATCACGAAACCCACATGAGAACCGAACCCCGGTATTCAGAGGTGAGAGGCCGATGTCACAGCGACAACGCCAACCACGCGGCCCTTAGTATTGAGAATAGTATTCATTTTTATCTATGTGGTTCAACCGGAAATCATGTGACTCAAGATTAAACATGAGGTCTCCGAGACGAGCTCGCGTGTTGTGAGAAAGATGTCGTGATCGTGGATGGTTAGAAAATTATCTCAGAATCCACGATCACGTGATCACAGGTTTCCTAGTTATGATTTAAAAGTAAAAGGAGATTTTTTTTTATTTGATTGGCTTTTCACGATTTAAAAAAAAAATAATAAATAAATAAATATAGAAAAAAATTGTAAAGACAACATTTTAAGGAAAGTACGTTTTCTGTATAAGGACTTCTGCATTACAATATATTTTTTTGTACAAAAAATACATTCAAACAACAAAAACCATAATGCCAGAGCGACCTTTTTAATGATAGATTCGCCGAAATCTTGTTGTCTATTGATTATTCCTTTGCTGTCAACAAAAAAGCCATTCTTAAGACTATTCCACGTCAAAAGGTATTCTTGAAGACGTTCCTTGGAGACCGAGTCAAATCCCAATTGCTAAGTCGAGAAAGTAATGAAAGAAAAATAAAGAGACATCATAGAAGCCAAGGGATCGGAGAATTCAACAAATATTGATTGAAAAGCTGAAGGTTTGATGTCGGGGATTGGATTGACTTCGACCAAAGACGAAATAAAAAATGATCTCGGTTTTTGGAATCTACAAAACACAGAAAATAGAAAAGAAAAAGGTCGAAGGATTCTACAAAAACAAACTATGAAGGACTGACACAAAACGCGGGAGGATTAATAGAAAACTTATTCTTTTAAGAAAGACCTCTCTTGATTTTTGTTAATACCGGACTGATGCTACTAGTTAAAACTCTATAAAATAAAATTTGAATTTCTTTAATTTACGGCCATGCACACTAATATAAAACTAGATTTAAAAAGTTTAAAAAAGATTAAAATACAGACAGTTTCGTTCTGAAATGTACAGAACTTCCTCAATGTGAATAAAAAACACAGAAACACTCACTTTAATACCAGATAAGTGAGTGTTTCTGTGTTTTTTATTCACATTGAGGAAGTTCTGTACATTTTCAGAACAAAACTGCCTGTATCTTAATCTTTTTTAAACTTTTTAAATCTAGTTTTATATTAGTGTCTTGGCCGTAAATTAAAGAAGTTACATTATTTATCAGCGCATGTGAAAAATCTCATCTAAAATTTGAATTCTACAATATATCCCTACATAACATTCTACTGTTCTCCTCGGTTGATCTTTCATCTGTATAATTTTTCCCTTGGTCTCAATCTATGTTAGCCTTCAAACGACTTCTTTTTGTTTCCTATATCCTCACTCATTTTTTTTTAACCAAATAAATAGACTTTTCTTTTTTTTCAAGACTCTTAAAACGTTGGTTAAAAAAAAGTTAATACAAAAATATTAACTTTTGCTTCATTTTCAGTGTCTTCCGAAGCCTATACTAACTTAATTCAAGAATAAAAGTTATCTATTTATGTGTAAGTAAAGTTCACTATATTACTATCCTAATTTCCTCATAAGATCACTCAGTCTGTATGTACGTTTGTTCCTTCACTTAACTTTTAAGGCAGTCAATGGGTCTTCCTGAAACTTGGCACACGAGAAACAGACTTTAGAAAAATTTTAATTTTTTTCAAATGTGAATCTGAATAATTAGTACGTGAAAATATACGAAAAGTAATTTTAGGTCTTAAAATATTAGACTGTAAGATAGAATAATATTTGTTTTGATTTTAAATATTAGAAATAATATAATTAAAACATCAATTAATTGTAAATAGTAATAACAATTGTAAATAGTAATAGCAATTCTTCTTGAAATTTTAAATTTTTGTATTAAGAATATTATATTCTAACAATGTTATTAACGGTATTAAATTGTACAACCCCATAATACATGATTTGATCTTAAATTAATAAAAATAGCACAGCAACTGAAACTATCTCATGCTCAAAGCACTGGAACTGAAATCTCTGTGTAGGTCGAACAAAGCATATTATTTCGCTTATTTAGTTTCGTATTATTTGCACGTGCTTTAATAAAATTATTAGGATTTACACATAAAGCTATTTTTGGGGAGTTATTTTTACTTTCTCTAATTTAATTTTTTTTCAGAAAAAACAAAACTATACTATTTAAAAATAAACAGATAGACTACTTTTTTGTTTGTGTATTGCTTTTCACATTTTTAAAAATTATAATAAAGGTTTCTTTAACTTGAGTCTTTTAAAGAAAAATAATCTTTTAGGAATTTGTTTAATTCCTCTCACTTTATTTTCTTAATATGTAATTTCGTCTTCAACATTTCGTCTTCTTTTTTCCAGTTCCTTACAATTCTGTAGAATTAGCTGTCATTGTATCTTCCTTGGATTACGTTCAAAATAAAGGCATTTTTAATTCAAGCGCTAATGACGTAATCCAACATTTATTAATGGATTAATAAGTAATAGCAATTGTGCAAAGCTCTCATTCTTCTCATCAAACAAAATTATTATCGTTTGAAAGTCAAATATTTGAAGAACCAGATACAAGGTAACCTTTCCCTTACTTCACCTTTAGGGCGCGTAACAGATAATTAAATCAAAATTACGCTCTTGCAAGGTTAGTTACAGATAAATAGAGAGGCGGAAAATCCTACTACTAAGTCCGCCATAAAAAAACAAAAAAGACAAATAAATAAAAAAGCCATCATAAAAAGCCAACCAAAGAATTGCCTAGAGAAAAAACACGAAGTTACGCCTGAGCGAAAAGCCAGTTATTAAGACTATATGGGAATAACTTAGGAACAACTGGCATATCCAATCCAACCTGAATCATTCAAATCGACAACCCACGCTAGTCGTTAAATGCTCCTTGAACACAACGGATTATTAAGAGTGGCTGACAAAAGTTAATTAAGTGTCCAGCCTTTACACTCCAATGAAGAGCTAATAAAACAAATCGGTTTCATAACAAAATGGAAAAAAAAAACCCGTTCCAAAAAGAGGAATTTCAGTTTTACAGTCCCCTAACCATATTCGGTTTGTTTGTTAAATAAAAGGACCTTGAAATTGTAGTGGTTTTGGCACCGTAAAAAAAAAAAAAGATATATATTTTCATTCAAATATTCATATAGACCTCTGGTCGCAGTGCTTGGCTTCTGCCACCCACCTTCACTACATACATACATACATACATACATACAATATTCATCAGCCCCGTCCAAATAATGATAAATCTGAAATTGGCAATTAAAAAATAAATATGCTTTTCTTTCGGTTAGTCTTCGGACCAGGTAATCATCTTCTAAATAAATTAATGTAAAACTTGTAAAATTGATTTATTATTTAACTTGCTTTATTGTAAGGATTTCTTCTATAATGAGTCCAAAATCGTATTTCATAATCAAAATCTTATTTTTGTGGCGTTATTTCTACCATCTTATATCTACCCTATCTTAATCTAGTAGTAGAGGCGTTGATACTGAAGGTGCAAACCCAATGAGGTCGGGTTTGTTTGTTTGTTTTTTTTCCTCGAGAGTATTTTAGCGGATTTTTAGCGTTCAGTTTTTGTAAAATGGAGACCGGATATCTTGTCCGGGTTGCATTCAAACCGATCTTCTGATCCTGTTTTTCCCGGTGAACCAAACTCGATAGGAATCTCTAGGGCCCCCAACAGACCTGTTAAAAGGGCTTTAGCTTTTTTGAACAGTTTGCATTCGACCAAAAAAATATGCAACAGAATAAGGATTTGATAAAGAAATCTGTTAATATGAAGAATGATTGGGTTTTTGAATGTTACTACAGTCAACCTAAAAAAAAAAAAAAAAAAGACAGAAAGAAAAGAGCAAGTTCTAACTTGTTGGAAACTCGTTGATAGCATTTTTAAATTTTTTTACAAAGCATTTTACTAAGGAAAACAACAACGTATTGAGGCAATACGTTGTTCAGGTTTCCACTAAAGGAATCATCATGAAAATTAAACTTATAATAGTTCGTTTCGAATACTGTCTGGTTTTTAATCAGAGGACCTTAACGACAGGATCAACACTCCAATCAAATCAATGAATGAAATACTTTATCTACGAAATCACAATTATCTTCAGTTATTTGTTGACAAGAAAATTACTTAGACGCAGCTCTGCAAGATGGCGCCAGCTGAATACCATTTTTATATTCTAGAAGTACTTTTCACCATCTATTTTTAATAGTCAACTGCTCATAATTACAGAAACAATCAATCATAAATTACTGTCAGAGAATGCAGACTTGATCTGCACATTTATATATAATATTAAAACATTATGTAATAACATTGTATGTTACAACACACGAAATTACTCAGTCACAATTTAAACTTTTTTGTGTTAACCGATACAATTTAGCTAGCGAAAATTTTGCTTCATGTTGTAGATAGACATAGGCAAGTTTCAGCATTAGTGGCAAACTTTAGCAGTGTTCCATTATCATTTTAAATAAAAAATATAAAAAGGACTGTAGTGTACTGTTAACATCCAAAAATTCTAATCTTAGGTGTTTTGTCAGACCTGTTCTGCTGGTTGTATCTCCAGGGAAATTTAAGATGCTGTATTATTTAAACCAGTTTTCCTTGGGCAATCTTGAAGCAGTCGCGGTCACAGCATACGCTAGATTATCGAATAATAATTCAACGTAAGATAGAGAGATGTAAGATGGGATTTGAAGTTGTAGTTATTTTTCGAAAGCACTTTCTTTGTTCACATAAAGAAATGGCCTTAATTCTAACTCATGTCTGGAAATCCATGAGACAAAAGTTGTTCAAATATGAATAAAACAAATTAATTAATAAGTAAAATAAACAATTATTTTTTTTTTAAAAAAAAAGAGGTATTATGTATTATTGTAATTTCATATAATTTATGCCCGTATTATATGAAATTACAATAATACATTATACAGCATTATTTTTTATTTTTTTTATTTGCAATATTTCACCAATAGACGTCGCTGAGATACCTGGAATGATTCATCTACAAGAAATTGGTTCACGCTCCTTTTTATATTCTTTTCTGACTTGAACTGTAGTAACCCAATAATCCTCAAAAAAAAACAAGCTGGAAATATTAAGTTTTCCACATCTTCAACTTATATGAAAACTTAATGAGTAGATTGATTTACTTAAATTCCGTAATTTCAATAAAGAGAAAGTACATTTGAGGTATTCATACTATAAGTAGTCACAAGGCAGGGCGAAGTAAAAATCATATCACGATTTAAGCAACTTTGAACGAAGCGTGAGTGCAGGTGCCGTAGAGATGGGTAACTCGATTTGCGAAACCAGTATGAAATTTGGAATTTTAAGGCGCAAAACCACAAGGGTGTACCGCGACTCCACATCATCAGGGAAGGCATCCAGCGTGCGACACCGCTGCGGCCACGAAAACCCTGGACGATCGTGGACAGAGTCGTCCGGCACGCGTCGCAACATCCGACCGATGTGCGACAGTTTTAGCAGATAACAGAACAATTCAAAGCTGGGGCCAGCTTTGTTCAGACAGTACAAAGTTCTCTTTACTCTTTATTCGGTATAGGAGCAGACAGCCCACTCGGGTCCCATTACTGATCCGATAACAGAGGCTCTGTGCTTATTTGGGAACACAGTCACTGGACACAAGACGACTGACAACGTATCACCTGATCCGATGAGTTGCAGTTCCAACTGTTTGGGCAGATGGACGATTCAACGTGTGGATTCCGTAGGCCAGCAAGGGACAGCCCAGAACGGCGGTGGCTCTGTTGTGATGTGGGTGTTTTCAGTTGGCATGCATTAAACTTGTGATAGATTTGCAGACGTCATTGACAGGCGGACGTTACTTAACCATCCTTCAGGATCATTTCCATCAGTTTATGCCATGATTCACTCACAAGGGAGGATAGTGTCCTCTTTCAGCAGGACAGTGCGCCATCGCACAGGTCTGCCGTCATCAAATTATGAATGGAAGAGAATTCCTCTGAATTTGGCATCATGTGTTGGCTCAATCGTTCGCCGGATCTGAATCCATTAGAACACACGTTCAACTTTCCTTCAGGGTTCCACTAATGACGAATATTAGGGAATTATGGACCACTATTGATGAGGCGTGGTGTATACTGTCTACTTACCAACGTCTTCCTGCGATAATCCAAAGAGAAATGAAGATCTTCGCGTTATTAGGCAAGTATCAAAGGTTTTTTTTTTTTTTTTTTTTTTCTGAACACGTCAGTGTTCATATAATTTGTAAAATAGGATTAAAACTTATAGATAATATATTTATTATCTACACAAAAAAGGAGTGCGCGCGGTTTTATGTTCAAGTCTAACGTTGATGATGTATTTTCTAGATGATGGTAAAGGATTCTATGTATAGACAGATTAATTAATAAAATGATGAATTCCCTAAACTTAATCTTAAGTTTATTTTCATCTTATCACAAAATTGTTCTAATGTCTTCCCGCCATTAAATAACAAACATTACGTAACTGCAGTTCGGTGAGTTAAAAGTTGCAAACAGAATTTTCGATAATCTCATTTTTTTTCCTGACTGTTTACAGATTGATGAAATGAACTTTTGATCTTTTACTTGAAACAAAGGAGATTTCCTCGTTCACAGAACAAAGAAATAGCTTTTTGATTACCATATTTTTTTATTTTTTTTTGATAACCAATCCCAGAGGAATCACGTTTTGTGAATTAGCAATAATGATTTTATGATGACGTCTGTTTGATTTCAACAAAATGAAATGAATTTAGCTTTCACGACAATATCTTTATGTTCCAGACCTTTCTAATAAATTGCTTTTTTTTTCCTCTCTTCTAACAAAAACCTTAGAAATGTCAATTCATATATACTATATATATATAACTGAACATCAGATAAAAGAATAAATCCTCATTACTAACTGAAAAATGTCAAAGCGATATATATGCATATGATATGTATATAATAACAATAAGAAATATATTATTATTATATACATGTATATTATATATATAATAAAATACATAGTGTTTTTACAATTTAAGCCAATATATTTAACGAAAGGAGTAACCAGAATCGCCTATAATAATGCGCGCGTCCCTGTAATAACTTGTGGATCGCCTTTAAACTTAGTCTGCACATTTAAGGAGTAGCGACAGTCTAACTTTTATATTTGCAATCTTTTCCAAGTATTGATAGATTCTTGTACAGAAATTAGAGCGAAAAGGAGACATGAATTGCCGTAGCAAAGCACTGCAATTTAAATAGTGAATGTCTATTAACACTTCATTGTTTTAAACAATAGATTTTAACCCATCCTTAGATAATTCAATAATTAATGCACAGATTGATAACCTTTAAAATTAATATGATTTCACAAAATATTTACTGTTATATTCAGTTTTACAATTTGAAAAGTAAATATACTCTTTTCCTTTTTTGTAGTTTTCATTGTGGTTCCAAAGAAAAATATATTGTTAAAAATACATGATTCTATGTTTAAATGAAGTACAATAAAAAAAAGCCTTCCGGACGCTTTATATCTATTGTTGTATTCTTTATTATTTTTTCCCCCCTTTTTCACAAATTTTCTATTCACATTACAAAAATCGACAAGAAACTTCCGCAAGGGTGTCCGGAAATCTGGAATTTCTTAACAAATGCTGATTATATCAAAAACGTTTAAAATCATAGAAGAATTGATGTTGGTTTATAATTCTTTATGAGTTTTAATCTAATGTTACAAAACTATAACATAAACAACTAAATAACTGTAAATATAATTAATACTAAAACCTGCATTTTCACAAATGAAAATAAAAATATTTATTGATACTATTACGAAATCTAAAACTTGAAATTTTACAAACATATTTTATCTTTTGCTTATTGCTAAATTTAAAAATAAATTTAAACAAATACATTCTCTGAAATTCGGATTTCAAATTTCGGAAATAAGAATTCGACACATTTATGATCTCGTAATCTTAAACGAAAAATTCGGAATGATCTCCTTAAATACAATTCTCGGATAATGAGTCACCACTCTTACTGTCATCTGAGAGTAACATCTAAAATTTTACAACGTTTTCAGAAGTCTCCTGCACCAATCAATCCGAAGTTCATAGATTTAGTTCTAATACAATTAATAAATTTCGACAGGAATAAAATAATTAGCACAAACAATAAACAAAAGCCTTTTAAATCTACAATCATTTTAGTGTACGATAACAATACCAGAAGAGTACTTCTAAAAGCACAAAAAAGGCGTCTACTGTTGGTGACACTGTTGATATCCAGGCTTTTCTAATTTGTGGTAAGGGTGAGCGCTATTTGACAGACAGGCACATTGGGGCTGTCTCTACTACATTCTTTTACCTGTACATTTGAGCCCTTGGTGATAAATGCCGTGCAACATGGAACCACAGTGATCGCAGAACGTAGGACTACTGTACGTGTGGTTAATCCATACATGTGCCTTTATGTCCTGAGAATGTACACGGTTAGAAGGAAAGAGAGAAAAAAATACTTGTCAACACCCATTTTAAATAAAAGTGACGCTTAAGGGAGTTAACATATCTGAGTTTAAAAACATACCCTCGGCACCAAAGCAAACGGCTATCGTAATTATAGTTGTCATCACATTCTCTGACATTGCTGCTATATTCGAAGATATAATATCAAATATTATTTAATGAATATAATTTGCATCCTTTAAATAATATCTGAAAAGTTAACTTTGGACAGTTTTTAGCACTGAACCATCGTGAGATTCATTTGAATGAAGAAATGTCGTATCCTCCATATGGATCTTCATGGTCCAATATTACGTCTCATTTCAATTTCTCACAAGAGAATGAAAATTGGATAGGAATATTCAAGTTTTAGAACTTTATACAGGAAACTTGACAGTGTTTAAGCCAACGAAGGTTTCGTTAAAAGAACGGCTGTTAAGGATCTGGTAGTGCGGTATTTTTTACAAGATTAGGCAAGTTGAGAAGACATTTTGAGGTATCCATTTTGTATTGTTTTTTACTGCAGTAAAAGTCAGTTTTGTAGGCAAAAACTTCAGAATTTTTAAAGAAAAATTAAGCAATCTGCTGTTTTTACAAGTGTTTGTTGTCGGGGTAGTTTACTCAGATTTGCCGTACAAACCCTTCAGCTAAAAGTAAGGAATAAAAATAAATGGACTTACATTCACACTTGACCCCTTGATGTATGACACCGTACAGAAGGGATCCACAGTGATCACAGAATGTTGGGCTACTATAGGTGTGAACTTTGAACTTGTGTTTCGTCCGAGAATCCTGAAAAGACACAAGAAGGGGAAGGTATGGTTAGGGTTTAAGGATTTCTACAAGGCAACAGAATACTAAGAAAGGAACTTCATAGAGTACTTACAAATAAACAAGCAACTAAAGAAAAAAAACTATTAAATAAACAGGAAATTACAAAGTAATAAAAAGGAATAAAAACGCATAACAAATAAAATCACTGAGCTACTTTAGTTATATTTGATATCGGGAGTCCAAGACAGCCTATTTCAAGGTTGTTACCTTTCTTCAGTTGGATTCACCCAGTGTGTGTAGCTCAGTGATATCAAAGGAAATATAAACAAGAGACAGGTAAACATAAGAATGGCCCTTCATATAAAAAAAACAGTAAAAAATAAATTAAAAATAAAAAAGGGGCAATCAAGTTAATCCCCGTTAGTCAACAGCTAGCATATGAAGTATTAAACTATACGAAAGACATCCAACTTACATAATGTTAATTTTAAGGTATATACTAGAATTTACGAAGCAAAACGCACAACAAATAAAATCAATGAGCTACTTTTGGAATCCCACTGAAGAAAAACCCCGAGAAACCTGACCAGAGCGGATCGTCCACCATCACGAAACGCACACATGAGAACCGAACACGGTACTCAGGGATGAGAGGCCAATGTTGTAGTGACAATGCCAACCTCGCGGCCACATATTAAAGTTAATGTGTTAGGATCAAGCATTGTATAAGGCAATAGGCTATATCTAAGAACAATCAAGGAAATGACAAGACACACACACACACACACACAGACATGAAAATGCACACAGACATTTTCTTTTCTACTGGAAAATACGGGGGCAAATGTTAAGACAAATATAAAATACAAAATCATTAATTCAAAAACTTCTGTAAGAACAATATAAGAACTACGTTAAAATTGAAGAGAAAAAAAAGTAGTAATACAATGATTTTAATGATATATTAATCGTATTGATAAATTATGTTAATGTTTTATTTAACAGTTGCTTTGACATTTAAATAGCAATTTGATTAAGTAAATAATGCCTCTTGATAACCAAAAGCTAACTAAATATTGGTTTCCAAAACCGTTTTTGATAGGTATTGGTAATCGATTAAAAGTTCACATTTAAAATTATAATTATTACAGAAATAAAAAGAAGAAGGAATAGGCGTATCTAAGATCAATAAAATTCCTGAGAAACATACATCGGATTAGTTTAAAATTATCTACAATTGACATATTACAAAAATTGAGAAATGTAAGAATTAGCCCATAGATTTCAGAGGGGATACGGGGGGTCATTTTTGTGGAGGGATGGGATGGGTGGAAACCGAAATAAATGTGCCTTTGTTTTAATTTGGACCATAAATAAGCTATGTAGCAAATTCTATGGACATCCGTCTAGCCGTTTTATGGTGATGCGATGTACAGACAGACAAACAGAGATGAAGACTGCGCATGCTCAGTCAGCAAGTGAATTATAATTATCTGAAGTCTCTTGCACAATATCTATGTATCTACTTCAAAATACAACCAATATAGGTTAAGCAAGGCCTTGTATCATTTTAACTGAATAACTAGATTAAAAAGCAAAAAAATTGAGATTTATAGGTAAGTATATATTTCACATTGGATTGTTCACAGCTATTTATATTTGAAAATAGACAAATTGATAGCCTCACTTCATTGAATTACCTTCAATCTTAAAATTAATTCCTGCTGAAAAATGATTATTTCGCTAGAGTTACAGTTCTCCAAATTTTGTCCTCCATTAAGCTAATTAATTTGGCTCGACTCAGTGCCCCTGCGTTGTTGACTTTTCGTGTGTGTGTATAAACAGAATCACTTTCAACAAAGTGGGGTTGTTAGGAAATTACTGTTGATAGGAATTAATTAAAACCATTTTAAAAGCCCTAATTAAGCGCAATGCATTCCAACAGAGCTATGGATTTAAGTAACGGAATGAAAAGAAATGAAGGGATATTTGTACAGAAAAAGAAAACAATCATTTCGAAAATAAAAATTAGTAAAGAAAGGTTGACATCGGAACATTAACCTCATACTGTTAAAAATCCCCAGATAAAACCGCACAGCAAGAGTAAAGGTTAAGTTTAAAGATTTTTGACGTCCGTAAGACGGAGAAGAAAAAAGAAAATAAGTTCCTAAAAGAATTTGAAGCTTAATATTTTCTTAAAACCTGCTTTTTTCCTGTTTTTTTTAAAGTATTAGGACTACGGGCTGGGAGCGCCGTGTTCGATTCCCGGCAGAGGTCGAGGATTTTCCGCTGGGTATTTCTCCTCAGGTCGGATCCCGAGTTCACCCAGCCCTCGGTACAGTGGGACCCGACTGAACCATAAATAAGCTAAGTATTAAGTTTTATAAAAATCTGTCCAGTCATTGTGATGAGCGCTCAAAGAGAAAAGAAACATGTTCGAGTGAAACAGACACACTTCGCATTGTTCATAGGCTTAGTAATGAAATCTAAATTATAGGAAAGCTGATATTAATCTTTTAAAAATATATGTGTATATAAATAATAAAAAAGGAAAAAAGATTTGTTTTTTAAAAAAAAGGAGATAAAACGATTTTAACTGATGGAGACCAAACAGTATTTCCGATTACTGCAAAAGATTATAACGAGAAAGGATCTTTATTTGGAGTCAGATAACACTGAAAATGTACGCGATTTTTCTTTGAATTATGAAAAAAATATGTAAGCCTAAAATAAATACAAAACATGCCTTCAAATATGTCATTTGCTGAAAATTAATTAAATCCGCAAATCCTTACTTCAGTTGCCTAAATTCAATTAATTTGGGCAAACGACAATGGATCACAAACGGATTAACATGATTATCGAAACAGTAGATACCACAAAAATTAACTGTTTCAATTCAAATTTAGTAAATACAGTAAAACCCCGTTATTACGCTCCCGCTTATAGCACTATCCCGTTCTTTATGCTCCTTTCATACGGTCCCTGGAATTTTCTATGTAACTCTGTATACTTTTACCCTCTTATAACGCTTCAAATCCCGCTTGTAGCGCTTTTTTTATATCGGAAATTTAGTATCGAAAAGAAATGTAACACTGTAAAGATTCTTTTCTTTCCCTGGTAGGAAGGAATCTTTGAACTCTTTGAAGTGCGGGTCTGTGATACAGTAAGTTAGTGCAAAATTTCGAAGCGGAAATCCCTTTCTATAAGTGAAAAATTGCAAATTCTCCCTATGTATGACGAGAATTCTACACTAAGTCAGAAGGATTTCGCAGAATTTCTAGGAATTCCCTCATCCAGTCTGAGAACAATAATAAAAAATAAGAATGGAATTACCAATGCAGCGAAGGGTGGTTGCAAACGTAAAAAAGTAAAGTGTGGAAAATATGAAGATGCCGAGGAAATTCTAATTGAATGGATCATCAGTCCCGTGATGCATCAGTGCATTGAGTGGCCCAATCATTCAAGAAAAGGCGCGTGAAATAGCGGGCAGTGCACTAAATCTGCTCCGAAAATATATTAGTGCTCCTAGTGGTGTATCAATTGATGTTAATAGTTTTTTGAACCGCATTGAAAATGTCATAATTCATAACAGTAGCACACACGCACGGCAAACTACAATCAAAGATTTTTTTAATAGGAAATAAACTCACATTTGCACTATATCTACTGCAGAATCAAGTATCTTTCCTGTAAAATGGTGTCTAAATGTTTCCCCATCTCACAAATCATTTCCCGTCTATAGCGCTATCCCGCTTATTACGCTTTTAGGTCACGGTCCCTTGACGAGCGTAATAACGGGGTTTTACTGTAGTCGTAAATTTACTAAATGTGCTTGAAAAATTTCAAAGACATATGTTCAATAGTTCAAATGTTCTTACAGATACCCACATAAACACACAGATATTGATTTTTTTCTGAACTTCACTTTCGGAAATTTTTTTTTTTTTTTTTTTTGCATTCGAATTGTTAGGTACTTTTTTCACGGTATAAACAGCAGCGCCTCCAAGCAGGAAGAATAGGAACTATCTTAGCGGAGTTGAAATTCAGTATAGAAAAGCATCTTGTAGCGGATATTAAAATAAAAAATTAACGGTAAATTAAGTAAGTGATAAAATTAAAAATTGATTAATGAATGTTATGTGATATAATGAAGAATATCCATAAGAAATCTTTCAGTCAATGATAACAATGAAATGCGATTTTATTTTTTTTTTAATTTTGAAAGTAATAAATGATAATCTGATACTCATCGAATACCAATACCGCCTTCGAATACAGCTTCGAATATTATCTTATTATATAAAAATATTATCTTATTATCTTATATATTAAATGTTATCTTCTCCTAATTACTCCTAGGAATAATAAAGACATCTAAGGGAATATGTGGGGGAAAAAAATTGTCAATGCACTGTCGGAAGAAATAAGCAATATGTATTTATAAATTTAAACTTACTCTTTTAATATATATATATATTTACAAATGCCCGGGCTTGTAGATTGATCATTTTTCTTTAGGCCAACAACAAGGAGCGGAATATGATGCCTTTAGCCGACGAATCGTTGCCCAGGGTATGCCTTAGGAGGCAGCATCAAATAATACCCGCAGGAACGGACAGAAGGAGAAACAGAAGAAGAAAGAAACATCCATGCCACGACCGGGATTCGTACCCGGGTACCGGCACACTGACCGCAACGACAGACCGCCGCGCCGTCTAGACCGCTTGGGCACGCCTGCACGGCCTTTTTTAATATATAAACTTTCATGTGATATATTGGATGTTAAATTATATCATTTAATTGAATGGTTGCTGTAAGCTATATAATTTTAATTAATGTATAAATAAATTGAATACTACGTACCTTGGAGATACATAGTAAAATTATTTATATCTGGGGGTATGCGAACAAAAAAAAAAAGTTTGAATACCACTGTTTTAGAGAATAGTGGGGAAAAAAATGATTTATTTTCTCGGGCCTTGCTACATCAAAACTGTGCAAAATAAAATTGTTTAAAAATAGATATGGATTTAAAGTAATGCATTTGGTCTTATTTTTAAAGTTTAAAGTGCATTTCAACAATGTCCAGATAACAGCAATACAAAATGGCGGCTTTGGAAGGAAAGAAAATTAACTTATTCAAAGAAACAATTTGCCAGAATTTTAGCTTCAAACGGTAGCCACGTAAAAAAATTTAAACGACTAATGAACAAATTAATACTTCAGATAATAAGTAAAACAACAAATAAGAAGCCTTAAAATTGACTTAAAATTTAGAAACTCGTGAATTGAAACGAACACTCAAGTACAGTTGTTTGGTTTTCAATTTTCATACTTCAAATGCGCAGTTTAAATTTTTATGCTTTAAAAAAATTCATCGAGGCCTGCGCACTGCTGGTACATGAATTATCTCACTAATTTTTCATTAGTGAGTTTTTTACTGTGTATTTTTACCTTTGAGGCACCACTGCGTTTCCGATGTAGTCTTTTTTATTGTTAATTTACGAATGTAACAATCCACTTTCTAATGAAATTCTGCGTCGTTATGTAAAATTAATTAATTTTGACTTGTCTGTCTTTTAATCATGAATAATTAAAATCACAAACAGTCCGTCACGTTAAAATTGAAAAACTTTTAATTATAACTTGTTTCTCGGCAAAGAGAAGAATTTATTATTGCCAAGTGTAAATAAGAACAGCAAATGTCTAGTGCTTTAAATTTAAAGGTTTTTGGCGCAAACTATCTGAAATTAGGTTTTAAATGTAATAGTTCCCAAAATGGAACATATAATTCTATCTTCTAGTAAGTGATAATGTTTTATGTGAACATAAATTTTCAGTGACAAGAAAATTACAGTTGACTTCTATATTCCATACTTTTGTCTCGAAAGTAAACAGTGAATAAATAAACAGCGAATAATTTAATATTCTTTAACATTTTCAGATTTTATTATTATTATTTTATTTATCATCCCCATGTTTTAATGAGATTCCTGGTAATAGTAGTTTTCACCCTGATACTTCACATAGCCACTGTCTTTGACTCCGATGTGAATATTAACGGATATTTTAGACACAAAAATAAATATAAAAATTTTAAAAAAAAACTTCAAATAAAATTTTTTAAATTAAACACCTTTAAAAAAATTAGCTATAAATCCAAATAAAAAGAAAATTAGGTACAAACGCATAATAAAAATTTCGATGTAGATCCAAATATAGGTCTTTAAATATTGCGTTTCAGTTTTTCTAAATTCTAAATTTTAATTTCTATTTTCGCCGCACTGTCCAGCTATATATATAGATTTCAATAAATTATCAAATAAAAAAGAAAATAGATACAGAAAACCAAATAAAACATATTGAGATACAAACCAAAATTAAAAAAGTAGATGTAAAGCCAAATAATAATAATAAAAAAAGTCTATCAGCCCGAAAAACAAAAATGGATATAAAGCTAAAATAAAAGAACTTACGTAGAAAAAACTAAAATAAAAATAAAAAACAAACAAATAAAAAATTAGAAACAAATCCGAATACTACATGATTCTAAACATCATAATGTGAGTGCTATCGATCTATTACTAAACTATGCAAGATATTTCATATTTCTATTAAAAAGACAAGAATTTGTCTTCAAAGACAAAATTCCGAAATAGCAATTGGAAATTAGAATACTTGAAACTTGTTTTCATTTTATTAGAATCCTAAAAATTTCAGTATTGTTTTTCTGTTATCCGTCCAATACAACTGCTATGATAAAACAAAGAGTTTGGTAACCACTCGTCGTAAATACTGATCCAACTAATGAAAATTTAAAATCGAATGCTGTAGGTTTTAAATCTCTTAAGTAGGGAGAATCGAAGATGTAAAAAATAAAGGATTTTATTTCCCAAGAAAAAGGTTGGAGCAATTTTCACAATTTGCAGTGCTGATGAGTTTGTGTCTCGTCACTCCACAGAGGAGGAAACGCTTCTGCGATCATTAGCAGAACGAGACAAAGTTCATGATGTACGAAAATCTACCACTCTTTCATCTTAAATGCTGGGAAAGAAATAAACCCATTTGATAGAAAGTTAGGAGAACCCTAGAACCCGTTTGGAAGTGAAATAAGAAAAAAAAATAATCCATCCTTCGTTGACGATCGAACCGGGCTCCTTCGACCAATAGACAAGCTTCTTGCTGTCTTCAGTTACACGGTACTCGACATTAAACTAATTTTTCTCTAAAGAATTAAATACCGTCATTACAGTTTTCAGAAACTGTCAAGAAATATATCATAAATTATATAAACAACACATAACTGTAATTAAACAATTATGCTTCGTATTAGAATTAGATAAGTTTAATCATAATTAAAACATGTTATACATAATGATACTTACATAAATTCAAAATAATTATTAATTTAAGCTATTTAATTACAATTATTTCATAATAATAAGTATAATTGCAAAGTTTTAATTAATACATAACAGCAATCAATTTTCGAAATATTTATACATCGTTAAGAATTTGGTAAACTTTTAAAATATACAGTATATGTAATATATATACTTTCCGTGCAGTATAACTTTTTTCTTAGGAAAACAAATAACGATATTTCTTATACTTAACGAGAATAAGTAATGGAAATTCAAACAACTTACAACTAAACTAGTTTAACAGCGATTCATCAAAAATTTAGTAACATTTCAAATATTTATGATTCGAACGTGTTTCAATTTCCTAAATCCGGGTTTTTAAAAAGCGGATATAACTTGTTAAAAATGGAGGTTGCTTTAAATGACGTCAAAGCAGGTCTTCGTCGTCTGTTTCGTTCTCCAGTCCTTCAACAAAACCTTTTCACTCGAGGGCGGAAGGAATCTTAAAAGTGTAAAATGTTTCTTTGAAGGCGGGCAGCTGCACATTCCACAGTCAACTTTGATTCAAATCAATTAAGGAACTCAATGGAATGCCCGGAAATTCTGAGGAGCAAAAAAAAAAGAAAGAATTCGATTCACAGCTCCGGGTTTCAGAGCTTTTTTTGTTCTTCCTTGGAATGTGAAAACGCGTTCTTTCTCGTGACTAAATAAAGTAGAAATGATGTCGTATTTCGTATAATAAAACGTTTTTTCCCTTGTTACTAAAAAAATACCAATCTGTTGAATCCGAACCCAGTGAGAAAAAGATGTAGTTGACGTGCCAATTTTCCTTTACCCCATTCCCCTGCTAAGATTCAATTCCAAAAGACAGTGATAGCACATTTTAAGCATTTCTATGCATTTTTACGTTTATTTTCCATATTTCAGACACTCATTAATGATAGTTTTCGGTCCTTATGGGTCCAATTTCAATAAAAATGAATAGGGAGATAACCCACGGTAAAATATAGGGTTGCTAAAATTAAAGTATCCATACATACAGGGCTCTGGAGTGAGTTCTGAGGCTCATAATGACGATAAATTTGTACAACAGGTACTTCAAAGGATGCGCTCGCCATTTCAAGGCCTCGTGAGTTGTTGTGGAAGGGAGCGTCAAAATAAAGTCCCCACTTCTTTTACATTTTAGAAAATGAAAATAAAGCAGTTAGCTTATTCTTTTACATTTGTTTGGGAAAAATAACCTTAGGGCAGCGGTTCTCAAACTGTGTCTACAGCGAACTCTAAGGGGCACCGCAAGATATTTCAAATTCTCGAGAATGAAATTAAAGTATTATATTTTTTCTTTCAATTTACTTATATTATTGTTTTAATTACAACTATATTGTTAGAACTAGGATACTGATTATTAAGTTCTTTGTTTATAGCTACTAAATAAACGGAATGCTAGCTATTGTTTTTGGCCTAGTGGCGCCGTGAACTGAGAAAAGTTTGGAAACCTCTGCCTTCAGGGCATTCAGATGGTATTTTTAGCGACCCATTTGAGAGGTATTGTGATAGCGATCAAAATCGGTAGTTATTGCGTTTGTCCTGTCCGTCCGTCCATATCTATCCACCACTAATAACTTCCGAACGGAAAGTCGGATCTAAAAAAACGGACTTCACCCTCGTGTTCAGAGGCCCAAACAACGTAGGAATGGAGTATTTTCAGGAGCCAACGCACTCCCATATTCGAGATATTAGATATTGTTTTCAATGGATTTCCGCTATTAGCTTAAATGTTAGAAATGCAACCATATCATTTCAGTTGTTACTATACCTTGATGGTTACGGTTTCGGACTCATATACTGAAGGTTGTCGGTCAAACCCGTACACCTTACTTTTTTTTCTCTTAATCTTTTTTTCTCAATATTCACATGGATTTCGTTTTTTTTTTCTTATTTTCCTAACTTTTTTCCTTTTTATTTTTTCCTAACTTCTTTTTTATTTTTCCTTAATTTAATGTACTTCTACCTTTTATTATTTTTAATTTTTTTTTATTATTATTATGGGTCGCCCTTAAATTTGTGCTTTAGCACAAAATTATATTCACGTGACTTGCTCTGCAGCCCCCCACCCCAAAAATAAATAAATAAATAAATACATAAAATTTAGCTCCGTCACGAATACTAAACAGATCTTAATAGTAAACTAACGAAAATTCAATTTTCCACAAGTTGTGAACAGCAATTCTTTGCGTAGAGGGACAGAACGTTTAAAATACTCTCACAGTTTAGCTTATATGTTATTTTTTTAAATGTATAGAATTTTATCAGATATAATTTAAACTTAAAAATTCACTGTTGACCCTTTGATCATCGCGACAGGAGAAATTAAGAACTAAGAAATATCTTTTTTCACAGACACAAGCCTGTTCGTTTTCAATGAAAGCACTTTTGTTAAGAGGAGTAGTTAATGGGTTCATAACTCACAATCGAGGGTGGATATCGTTTCCCGTTGTGCCAGCGATCAAGCAACTGATTGTTTTAAAGTGGCTCAATACAAGATCTTAAGAGAAGATATCAACAGAACGTCTTTATTGGAAATCTTGGACGGTAATGAGTTCAAAGTGAACGTGATTAACTTTTATGTCCGGCAAGAATTGATGAACATTTCATCACAAATAAACAAGCCTTGGTAAAAGACAAGCGAGAGAGAGAGAGAGCTCTGTTAGATCGCAGTGGACAGGAAACTTTCTCGTCCCAGACACAAATAAACACAATTACGAGACGGGATGGAAAGAAGTGGTTTTCGGAGTCCTGAAGAATTGATTTAGGACAAGCCTACGTTAGAAGAGACGATTGAGGACTTACAGATCAATGACAGATCAAAGAGCAACGTCTCGAATACACTTCGTTCCCTCAGTCAAATTGATAGTTTCAAGTTGAAGTGAAGTAGCTTCGGAAATCCTGATTAATATTTGAGCCTTGTCTGTGCAATCGATGCCTTGTTTCAGATTTCCACAGCAGTTATCTTGAAAATTTCTTATCTGGACTCAACATCAGAAGAGGAAAATAAAAGAAAATATTCAGTTGTCGACAAGGAAAAAGATTCTCTCATATATTTTTATTTTTTTGAAACAAATTGAAAAGTTAAGAAAAACATTTTTGGTCTTTACTTTTGTTCTCTATTTTTGTACTGGATGAACAACAATGGGAGAAACACAGAGTAACTTAACAGAAATTTGGGAAATAACTTAAAATTTTACTCTGTTACAAATATATTGTTCTTGTAAAAGTACATTTGAAAGTATTATAGATAACAATGTGAATGTAAGATTATATCAAAACGTATGTATGATACAATATTTATATAAATATAAATATATTAATTATCATATTAATATGATAAATATAGATATATTTATATGATAATTATGGTATCATACAATAAGAAATGTATTAGTTCAGTAATAAATTCTGGTGAAAGAAGAAGCTACAGAAAGATGAAATGAAAGGCTTGTATTCTGAGGAGTCGCCATGTTTACAGGACGATGATTCTTCGAATAAGATTCTACCAATCTTTCCTTTAACCAATCTAATAGCGAAGGTCTTGTTGCATGCGGTGGAAGCATCGGCAGCTAATTTGATGATATTGGGAATACCATCCACAGTACGCCCATACATTTGCATAGTTGTAAGAGCTGTCATTCTAATTTTAAAAACCGTATTTCTTGTTTACTTGTTTTTGTCTGATTTCTCAAATAGCGAAAATTCATGGAATAAGTATGTTTATATGTGAATATATTAAAACTGAAATAAGGAAGATTAATTGAATTTGAATGCAGATCCGGATGTACGACTTTTCGTAGATGCCCCGTACAGTTTCCACTTGCATCAGATGACAGTCGTAGTCGGAAGCCAGATAGTGGTTACGAAGCTTACTCACTAGAACAAAAAAAACCGTCTGAGCTGCCTGAGTGTGAATAATAGTATTGAATATCAAATTTGAAACACTTTAGAGCTATAATAAATAGCTGAAACTGGTCTATTGTTACTGGTGTATTGTTTATTATTTTACGTTATATTTACAGTTTCTCTTTATTGCGAAAATAAATTACATTGTATGATAATTTGCTTCATCTCCAATCCACGCTTGTAGGTTGTTCTCTTTGTCTCGGTTATCTCTTGTGTAACGTTCGTGTAACATTAGATGTTCTGTACTATATAATATATTACTGCTGTACTATGGTTATTGAAGCGTGGTTATGAATATTTCATGTAATTAATTTTAAAAGTCTTTTAAAATTTTAAAAGTGGACATGAATGACTTAGTAACGTGTACTTTAATTTGATATATCATTTCTAATATACTGTATATTGACTTTCGGATCATGACTAACTCTAAATTACTCGTAGCGTTTGTCATTATAAGGTACAGTGCAACTTGGATAATTCGAAGGTCTTTAATTCGAAATCGTGGTTAATTCGAAGATTTTTCTTAGTCCCTTGAATTTCTTATTAAATCAATGTTAAAAAATCGTGGATAATTCGAAGTTCAACTTCCTTAATTCGAAGTTTTTTCATAAAAAATTTTGAACCATGACGACTTTTCGGCGTTTCATTGTTAAGAAATTCGACACGTGACAACTAAAATCCCCTTCCCGCCACTGTTCGACACGTGACGCTTCAGACGCCATTCGAGCTTCCTGCTGTCAGTGTCACCATGTCTTTCAGTAAATCACGCGTGTACAAGAATTTAATATTCGCTGAAAAGGTCGCCGTCATTCGCGAGGTGGAAAAGGATGTGAAGAATAAATGCCAAATCGTCAACGAGTACGGGATAGCGCCGAATTTCGTCGGTAGATTGAAGGACAAATCAACATAAGTGAAGCTGTTTTCCGTTCACTAAACGTGCTTGATAATTTTGCTAACCTTAAGCGACTGAATTCTACAAAACAATCAGACATTGCACAATTTTTTGAAAAACTGTAATTTTCTGTATTGAATGTAATATGTACTGTAGCTTACGTAATATAAATCTTATTTTGTTTACATACATATAGTGTTTAAGTCTTTCATACCATGATCTTTCTGAATAAATATTTACTTATTGACAGAATAATCTTTTCAAGCATTCAGTGGACCTGAAATTAAAGTTAAAAGATGTAACTTGTTTAATTCGAAGTCTTGGATAATTCGAAGTTTTATGATGGTCCCTTCAGTTTCGAATTATCCAAGTTGCACTGTACTTAAAAACATTTCTATAATTTACTGATAAGAGATACGATAAAGAAAGACGATGAGGTTAATTTTGTCACAAATATGTAAAACCGTTGTTGTTGTAATCTATGTAAAACCGTTGTTGTTGTGAGATCTCTGGCGTAATTGTGAGGATGCTATGTTTCAAAATGAAAACTGTGAAATGCACCTTGCCATATTGAAAGGTTCTAAAAAAAAGCCTTTGAAAGAAGTCAGATGTAATTTATTGCGCACCTGAAAAAAATGAGAGAAGCATCTAAGAAAGAATCAATAAAACTGTTCACGAATAAATCGTTAAACCAAAAAATTCCATTAAAAAAGTTAATTCTGTGGAACACTAATGGAATTTTTGGTTTAAGCAATAAAACTATCCGATGAGAGACGAAATAATTTGTTTTCTGCAAAAGATACCGTAAAGTAGTGAAAATTTTTTTAATATTTCACGTTGGATTGCTAAAATCTATTTATAAAAATTCAGATTCCTGTTTTTTAGTTACTATTTGTTATCACAGACAGAGGAATTGCCACTAACTTAAAAATTACACTCTTCTTTTACAATTACATTCTTGGCGTTCAGCCTTTTCTGTTCATGTATCCTTAGAGGTATAATTTATCTATAACTAAATATCCCCAAGATTACTGATGTGTAATTCAAAGTTTTCAAATTACCTTTAAAAAATTAATAAAATTCTAGGACAAAGGGCAAGCATCTAAAATAAATTTCATAATTTACATTCAATGTAATAATACGATATATTACCCAAGGGTAAGGGAGGTACGCATACCCCAGATTGAACATCACTGCTCTAGTTATGAAGAGGCAGTTTTTAATGCAAAATCTTTTTAAGTAGTAATATAAACTTAAAGTCCAAATCCTAATCTCCCAACATGGTTTCCATCCAGACAATAATGGCTTCCATCCATTAATGGGAAAAAATTACGTATGTAGAATTTGAAGATTTTCAGTAAATCCATTCTGACGAGCGACTTCTTAGGGGATCAACATATGAAAGCAATGACCTGATGATCTTTCCTGAGATGTGTCACGAGGTCTCGCATGGAAATGTCTTTCTGTGGGCTCAGCCGCACTTAGTCACGACCCTCGGAGGAAGGACGAAGAGCGTGTCTTGCATTCTATTTGCATCGAAGCAATCAATGACAATCCAATATTGCCCTCTGCCCAGGGAAGTGTAATGATGGCACCAACAGGTATCTAACGGTCCAAGTTAAAAGATATGAGTTACGAAAAGCCTTCTCAGCCAATTGACTTCCGAGAAGGGACAAGTGACTCCGAAAATGATAAACACGTGATCGATAGAAAATATATTCCGTTAAGCGATTCCTAACTATGCATTCATGGATATCATTTTCTAATATTCTAAAAATAACGAAGCTCTTAGTAGAATTTATTAAAACTTAAAAGAGAGAATACAGAAGTAGAGTTGAAGTAGAAAGACGAGAAAAATAAAAGAATTGTGAAAAAAATAATATATTTAAATATTAGGTTGTTTTTTTTTTATTACGATTATTACTTTTTATTATTTCTCAATCGAATAGTCAGTAGATACATTGGAGGGTTTCATTTTAGAGAAGTGATTGGGGGAGAGACTAAAATTACCGCTAAAACAGTTGGGCTGACTTCTTTAAATGTTAATACCTTCGTCAAATCCAACTATTTTCAGTTGGACTTTACGTAGGTATCAACTTTTAAAGAAGTCAGCCCAACTGTTTTAGCGAGGAAATCGGGGTCATTTTTGAGAAATCGGAAGAGTGGAGACCGAATTCAATGTTCCTATGATTTAAGTTAGTCTATAAAGAAGCAACGTACCAAATGTTACGAAAATTCGTCCAGCCGTTTTAACGTAATGCGAGAAAATGAAAAGAATAGATAAATGGACTAACAAGGAGACGACACACCCTGTACGTTACAAATGTGAATGCCCTTTTGTGAGATGAAAGTACACATGAAGTACTTCAAAAATATGTATACATGTTGGGGACACCGCCCCGTAGATTTCGAGATATTCGGCGTTATTTTCATCGATTTTCAAATATTGCCTTATATAAGCTCACTCTTTCCCCCTTGTATGCCTATTGGGTCTTTGCACGCTGATTAGCTCTGGCTGAAGAGAGCCGAATAACATGCACAATTCCTCTCTTTACAATCAGATGTTGATAAAATAAAAATAATATTGTTTTCTTAAAATTAAAAAACAAAAATTTAGAAAATATAATATAATATCGGATGAAGTTAACTGTTTACTCCTACAAAGATTTGGGTTTTAATTATATTTGGAGGAGATTTTCTAGTGTTTATTATTAGAAATTATTAGCTATATTCTCAGCTATCATCGCACCAAAATAACCTTGTTCATATTTTCAGTTAAACCACAAATAAACATCTTATCAAATTTCAAAAGAAATCCGTGTAAGCGTTCTAGCGAAGAATTTCTGGAGTCATTTTCGAGAGTGGGAGCAATAGAGACCAGAATAAATGAGTCTATGTTTGAAGGTGAACCATAAATAAAATACGTACCAAATGTTATGAGAATCAGTCCAACCGTTTTAACGTAATACGCATAAGAAAAGACAGAGAAGAAAAATATCAAATAAAACAGTAAGACTGCGCATGCTCAGTCAATTATTGTAGTACTTTTTGGAGAATAAATATTATAACTTAGTATGTGGACGAGTAAGAACGAGCCTTGATACAACCGCTGAATAATAGAGTACTTTTGTATTTGGAACAGAAGTAATAAATAAATTAAACTATTAGTTGCATGATTTTATGATACAAAGAATGCGATAAGGTCGTATCAAAGTTATCGCAATATAAACTCGAATAAGAAATCTTTTTCAGTCTTTTTTTTTTTTTTTCCATTTTTCTATTTTGAATTTCGAAAACAAGCACATAAATATTCAATGATGGAAAAGGGCAAGTTATGTTTGAATTTTCGGAGAAAATCCTCAGGGAAAATGCATACCATTAATAAAAGTTTTACAATTTCTGCTCAGCTTTCTTTTTCCGTTTCTGAAATGGGGGGAAAAAAAAAGCAATTCTGTTTGAAAAACATAAAGCAACTTGAGTTTCGAAAAGTATTAAGTAAATATTTATTGAGAAATATTTCCAAGAACAAAAACATAAATTAGATAACGACTATTTCTGCGCATTCTTAAATCTCGTTTTTCTTAGTAATATTCTACGGATATTTAGAAATGTGATTTTTCTTTTACATTTCTTCAGCCACTTACTGGAAAATGTATTAATCAAGCAGACATTTATAAATACAAAGTATTTTTTTTTTTTCCACCGCAATATTGTATTAGTATAAGTATCAAGTATAAAGCTCTTTCCGGAATTCACGTTTTCCGACAGCCAGAAACACTGCTATTTTTTTTTACATAGTATCTTTATTGGTAGCATCTTGAACGTTTACTATGATAAGTGCGGTGACCACGTAGTATCAAAACGAATCAATAAATAAACCCCAGCTGTTACTAAAGTCGAAGAATGAACTAAAGCTGATACAGGTGTTGGAGCAGCCATAGCTGCTGGTAATCAAGCCGAAAAAGGAATTTGAGCTATCTCTGTTATATCTCTGTGGGCCCGGTAGCCGAGTGGGTAAGGGCGCTTGGCTGCGGGTTGGAGGTAGCGGGTTCGATTCCCGGCCTCGGCGGAGGACGGGAATTTTTCCACGCTTCTTTCTCCTCCAAACGGGCCCTAGGGTCTACTCAGCCCTCTATAGAATTGGTACTGGGTTTCTTTCCCGGGAGTTAAAGGCGGGCGAGCGACGGGCCGACCCCCCGTCCTCAACTTTGTCCCGTAGGTTCTGAACACTGGAGCCTACCCTCCAGTTGCATTGCGCGGTCCTCTGGGCCTGATCGCAACTTTAACCTTATTATACATATCGCTAAAATTATATGCTTAGAGCGAAATCCTGCTAAAAAAGGCATTCCACATAAAGCTAAATTAGCTACATTAAAACAAGAACATAAATAAGGTTGAGTTATTCTTAATCCACCCATTATATTGTGGCATTGTACGAACTACACGCTGCTAATAAATGTACCGTCCATGTTCATGGCTTCTATTGTAGTCTGGCTTCGTTTCTTTGGATTTGAATAACTCAGCAACCATGCACTTCCGCTCCATCTTTGTCCCCCTATTTTTAGATTCACCCTGTACATCAATCGTTGTTAAGGTAAGACGCCAAAAGACGACTCTTTTCGCCAAAATTGAGGTAATTTGTGAAACGATGCTGCCAATTCAATCAACATGAACGAATTCCCAAAACCTGTTTACGATTTAAAGATTTGTGGCTGCATTCACAAGAGTTTGGTTCGCGATGCAATCACGATTCCCACTGAAGTTTGAAATTGATTTGTATACTAAATTGTGTATAATTTTATGTAATATCCAGCTTATACAATAACATACGTTTCTTTAATGTTAACATTAAGTCATTAAAAAAAATGACATTTTACATACTGTCCTACGCCGCGGCGCCTTTGCATCCAAAAAAAGCAAATTTCCCCATCATCTATTTCAATAAAATGTATATCATTATAAGTGGGGCTGGTAGCCTAGCGGGTAAGGGGCTTGGTTGCAGGTTCGATTCCCGGCCTCAGAGGAGGGAGGGGATTTTTCCTCGCTCCGTTCTCCTCCAAACGAGTCCTAGAGTCTACCCAGCACTCTGTAGAGTGGGTAGCGAGTTTCTTTCCCGGTGGTTAAAGGCGGACAGGGCCTCGGGCTGACCACCCTCAACTTCATCTCGTTGGTCAAGAAGCTCTGGGAGCCTTACCTCCCGCGACCCCAAGGGCCTGCATCGGCCTAGTGGGATACTTTAATTTGTATATCATTGTATGGTTTTTTAACAGTAATACGTAAAAACCTAAGATTTTCACGAAAGGAGGAAAATGAGATGAAACGGGAATAGATCATTTAAGAGGTATAGTAGTTTTCAAAAAAGAAGGGTTTGCCATATATGGTCATTACGTAGCGATCGCTTTTGACTGAAACAAACGTAACCAGTCATGACGTCATCAACTTGACCTCCGAGCAGTCAATCCAAGATGGCGTCGTTTTGTGATCGCAAAAGCGTGACCAAGAAAGGACAAACTTTGCCTAACCAAGCAAGGGGAATAGTGTAAAACGTTTACAATTACTTCAATTTTAATTATTATTAAGTATTTGTAACTGCAGAAAATACAAAAACCAGAATGTTTTCATAATGTTTATAAGATTCAGTTACGAAATTTAGCAACAGATGTTGCTGTTACGTCCTGGAAACATCAATCTACAAGGAAATTACGTCATCAAAAGCTCTTCTTTCATGAACTGAACTGTAGTTTTGTAAGTGTTGTAAGGAGCAAAAAACTGTCAACCTTTAGTAATTAGTATTACTTTTTTTTTCATTGTTGTTGTTGTTATTGCTTTTTTTTTAACAATTTTTTTTTTTAAACCCTAGGAAAGAAGTTGCACGTCAACTACATCTTTTTTTTTTTTTAAAGTACATTTGAAAAGTCTCATCTCGAAGCTGCAAATATTCATATGACTCGAAACAACTATTTACACAGAAATCTGGTCGACAAATGCCAAAGGTTAATGAAACTGTCCCAATTAGGTAGAAGGATTAAATGGAAAATGCCAAACGAAACCAAATTTTATTCATCCCAAATGAATTAGAAATGGAATGTTTTAAACAAATCTAAATTGAATAAAATGGTCGCGATAAAAACAGTTAAAATTGATGGAAAGACAAAATAATTTCAAAAAAAAGGATCAATCATCAAAATTTTTTCGCGTAATTCTGTAACAACATTTTTATTTATTTATTTATTTATTTAATTTATTTATTACTACTTTTTTTGAGAAAATTATTTCGAGGTTTTTTTTCTTCAGGAGTTGCTTAGTTTCCCAAACCGCCAGGAGAGGGCAGTGTGCGCAAGGACAAATGAACAACCCGATGGAAAAAACAAAACAAAAACACATTAGACTTTTGAAAAATAAAAAGACATTTAAAAACATTTTTATGAAAATTTTGTTTTGTTGAAACGAAATTCGTTTTTAATGTGAATTACACCAGAACGAAGGGTTCACAAAAGAAAAAAAGTGAAAAAAGATTAAGAAGAAACAAGCTCTTGAAAAATATATATATATTTAAGAAAACTTCTTTCTTTAACTCGTTGTAAAGTATCTACTTATTGGTTAACTAAATAGTAAAGCATAAGGATAAATATGCTTTAACTGTATCAGCTTCGTGGATTAAAATATCTTATTGTATTTTTTATTTCTCAATTAAACTTATTGGGCTGAGGTTGTGTAGAAAACTAACAGTAATAAAATCAGCCGTACCTTATGGGGAAATGTGTGTCTGAAGATAAGAAAAAAAAAATCTCAATAGGAAAGAACTATAAGTGAAGCGGTTGCATATTATATGAAATTATTAGTAATAAAGAACTACTTTACTTCATTTTCTTATTGAGCATGCGTAAAGCCTCAGCGAATGCTAATTTGATTACATAATGCGATTTAGAGAATTTTAAAGAAAGAATTGGATAATGTAATCTTTTTTATAGTAATTTTTGTGTGTGTGTGTGTGTGTGTGTGTGTTTTTGAAATATGTAGGAAAAATTAATTTACAAAATGAGAAGGTGACCTTTTCGTTTTTAAGGTATTCATAAAGTCCAATTAATTTAAGCTTTGCCTGGTCGATTAAACAAATTTTAATAGCAACTAATTTGAAATAATGTTCTTTTAAATTCTATTTTTCAAATATAGTCGTAGTTATGTTTGTAATTATTTAATTACAATGGAAACCTATTATAGCAGTATCTTACCAAAATAATGTGGGTGAATTATTTTCATAGTTATAATAAAGCGATTCTCTAAACTTATTTCGGTTGGTATTTTTCTTTAGTGTTCAAATACAATATTTCTTCCATGGATCAGGCAACCAAGTTGTGAGCTCCTGAATTCGAGCTGGAGGAGCCGGGTTCAATCTTTCGCAGGGGTCGGGATTTTTTGACGTATGACATCTCCTAAAGAAGGGTTCTAGGGATCACTCAGCCTCTGTAGATTGGGTTTCCAGGGTGTTCACGGCAGGACAACATCGGGCTGACCATCTGACTTCAATTTAGTCCCGTTGGTCACGAAACGCCGGGAGCCTTACTTTCCGCGACCTCAAGAACCTTCCCTGAAACTCCGATCACCCCTGAATTCCCTGAAATTCCCGTTTTACTTATTAAGAAATTCGAAAATACCTATCCGGGCTTGATTACGGATCGTTTCTCTTCTGTTAATTAGGTTTCGTTTCATTGTACTAAAAATCAATGATTCCGGACCCTCTGGTTAAATTACATTCTGTTTTTTTTAGAAATTTCATCAGCTGTAGACCCAAATTCTACCCTCCAATATCTGAATGAAGAGCAGTCCTGTACTAGATCTAAATAGCGACTCAATGGATACTGGATCCCTACACAACAGATGATACCGAAACCTGATACCGATATCCTAAGCATCTTTCACTGTTTTTTAATAACGTTAAGAGAAGAGAAACTTTCCAAAAACTAACAAGTATTGGATCTAAAATTGACAGCAATTAGAAAAAAAAACCAGGGAGATTGGCTGTATAGTAAAAGCCGAGGACAAGTAAACGTAAGCAGGAGGACAATGAAATTGCAGAAAAACTTAAAACACCTTAAACATTTCCATCTGACAAGATATTATGATGTTCAGGTAATTCTCAGTACTATCGACTACTACTGATTAGTGGGTCCAATGGTATAAACACTGTGGACTGAGGCTGGAGGAGCCGGGTTCAATTTCCGGAGGAGGTCGGGAATCTTTTCCTGAATGTTTCTCCTTCATAAAGGTCATAAATTTTATCCAGCCCTCTGTAAAAAATAGGGACCTCCAATTTCTTTACCGGGGTAAAAGGCGGGACGGGAGCGAATCCTACCTGAACTTCATCCAAATGATCGAGAATCGTTGGAGCCTACACCTTGTACGCCTCCCCCCCCTTTACAGCCACGACTGGTCTGTATAGTGGGATCCTTAACTTAACTACTCAGATTAGAATAACTGTAATTATAAGCACTAAGAATAAATATAAATCGAAAACAAAATTGAAATTGGATTTCGAAACCTCGTGATAGGTTAACAAGTAGCTTTTCCAGCGCACAGCAAAATAGTTATTGTTAACCAGCTGATTGTTAACTTGCAATAAACGTTCAGCAGTAAATTTTGTTCTACTCCGGATACAACGTCAATAGACTTGTAACAACCAACGTTAATAGTTAACGTAAAAGAAATATAGATGCCGTATTTGGACATCTCGAATTGCGCCATTCAAGTCGGAATTACGAAAAGAAAATTAAAAAAAAAAACACACACAGGAAATTTGTCAATTCCGAAGTTTTCTCTTTCTCTATTCCGATAAAGGAAAAAAAAAAAACAGATTCTCAGCAATTTGTAATGAGCTGAGAAATGAGATTTAGCAACAGAGAAAAAGCGAAGAAAATTGGAAATGTTAATTAGGCTCTGGCCGATGGAACCTCGAGGCTGAGTGACAACCAAAGAAAAAAAAAATCTTCAAAACCATAAATATTTCATTATTAACTGGAAATTTGTCTAAACTGAAGAAAGGGATAAATTTCTCGTGGTAAGTTGATGCCTATGAATAAAACATAACCACCCTCCTTTCATTCACAAAAGTGGTAAAAGCAACCCTTCCGTCTCCTCTTTTTTTTTTCTCTCTCTCTCTTTTCTTCTTCCTGATGGTCTCCAGTTCTGGCTACTGGCCAGAATCTCTTCCGCAAGAAATGAGAAAAGGGTAATTTTTATGTCAAGGTCTAACACACTGCAAAAGAAGTAATATTCTTCAAGATACTTTTTTTTTGTTATTTAATTAGTATTCTCTCTTTATTAAGTAGAACTTCAATTATTTATCCCCACCCCCCACAACACACACACACCGAAAAAAAACAAAAATTGCCACAATCTCCTCACAATCTCCTTTATGTTAATTCCAATTGCAGTAAACAGCATAATTCAGTTCTATATTCTGCTTCGTCGAAAGAAATCTCATTGTATGTTTGTAGAAGAAAAGGGCAGCGCAGGAGATAAGGCTCCTACGATCATCAGCAGATTGGAAAGGAAGTTGAGACCGCACTGCAGTCCGATGCTCGCCCGTCTTTACATGATATTGTAAAGACACAATTATTACAAGTTCGAAAAAATACGATGCTTAAATGTAATGCTTTCTGATGTCATTACTAAAAACAACATTAAAGATTTTAATGGTAAATGCGAAACAGATTGCTTCTTAAAAGTGCTTTAGTGAAATTCAAAGCAACTCTTTTAATTCTTACTTTTTTATTAGAATTACATAAAATCAAATGAAATGCTACGCAGTCTTCCATTGGATAGTTCACGATTATTTCTGGGGATTACAATTTTAATATCTGTAGTAGCGTCTGCATAATTTATGTACCAACTATTGTCGTATCCCGAACTTACAAGCTAGATTCTGAAGCGTGTTCGTAAGTCGATCGTTGCAATGCATTTTTGCAGTGAATTTTTGCAACAATCACTAATGCACCGCGAGGTCCAGACTGAGAAAAACACAATGAGCTGCCAATGTAAGTAATAGCCTTACTAGACATGCCTTAAATTCTACGAACTTTATTATACGTAGTTTACAATTTTATCACAAGAAAGTACTTTTATAAATAATGTTATAAAAATTTTAATATCAGTTGAATTACAAAGAGAAGAACGAGATACCGTTCGTTGAAAACAATCTGATGAAACGTACTTAAGTTGTAATAGTAGTAATGCGCTGCGCGAGAGCATACACAAGGTATACAAAGCGTACGTAACTCGGAAACCCAACACTTGGGGTATGGTTCCAATGCAAGTGAGAGTACACGTAAGTGCGAGTGAACGGGAATCGATTGCTACTTAAGATGATAAATCCTTCCAAATGTAATTCGTTTGGTTAGAAATATTTTCGGTTTGCAACAGAAATATAGTGCTGGAAGAGGATGCATGAAAATCTCCTTAAATCATCCTGTGAATTGAATTTTCATGTTCTTTTCCACTTCTGAAAAACAAAAGAAAATTGTAAATTCCTCTACGTTTATTCGTAACTTATATAAATTTTAATAAAAGAACGTTAAATTTTACAACTGTAAATTAGCTCTCCATTACCTCAAATTAATGAATTTGATGAAATTAAAGAAATTTAATGATTTTTTTTTTTCGTTCTTCTTCTCAAAGAAAACATGGACTTGCATTAAGCAATCAGTTGTTTGAACTGTGACGTCGTATCACGTGATTTGTGATGACACTTTTAAACAGTACTTATCATGTAATGGCCACTGCGAGACTTACAAGTTAGTATTATTCAGTGGAGTCAAACATTATCGTGTGGGAAGGAAATCAATTACATATAACCATTTCTATCAGGTTGTGTTTGAATTACTGTTTATCAGATGACCGCCAAAAAATCTTCGACTTTTATCTCTTTGTCACACGAACATTTCAATGATGGCTTCAAAAATGAAACAAATAAATGATTGAGATCAAGAGACAAAAGAATGACAAAGAATAAGACACAAAAAACTGATCAAAACGTTTTGCAAAAATGGAACCTCGAAGCTTTTAACGTAATTAAAAGATAAAAAGTTCCTCAAAAAACGTTTTCTACTTCAAATGTCATTCCATAAACTTTCTTTATTACTTTTCTTTATTTTTATAAAGAAATACACAAAGAATATGACTCTGATGATAAAAAAGAGAAAAATTAAAGAAGCTCTACGTATTCGCATTTTACATTGCATCAACGGAAAACAAAGTTTTACTATTAATAATATCTTTAGATCTTTGGCAAGAAAGACAATTCGTTATTTAAATAATACACAACGTTGTATTAAGTTTCAGTATGCAGTTATATTATTGTAATCATTTCGATTATTATTTTATTTTCCTTTAAATCGTTACGTTGTATTTCTCATTAATGCTATGTTCTATTTGTTCTGTACTCTTATGTTTTCTTTTCTGTTATTGGTATTTTATTTTAAACTAGCCTGTATGCACCTTCAACAATGATGGGAGAACAATGTGACAGCTTTTAGTTGAGATTGAACATTTTAAGTTAAGTTTTTTAAGTTTTTTTTTCTGTGTTTCAGTTCGTCGCTGAGGGAGAGCTTCTGCATCTAATGCTCGTCTGGCCTGCGCTTGTAGTAGGCTAAAAAAAAAGAACATTGAAATTTAATTTTTATTAGTAGGCTAAAAGTAATGAGTTATTTTTTTTCTCTGTCTCTTCTCTCATTACGTCACACACACAGAGGGAGTTGATGAAAGATATTTCTAACAACAATAATTCCAATGTATTCCCCGTGGCGTAATGGATAAGACGTCTGACTTCGGATTAGTAGGTTGCAGGTTCGATTGCTGTCGCGGATGTTTCATTATTTCTATTTTCACAGGGAATTAAAATTATGTTCCAAATACAGAGGAAGTGCGTTAGAATAGACAGATCTGGAAAACTATATAAGAGATTTTTGCCTTGATAAAGAAGTCGCCGTAAAGACTTCCAATATATGTTATGTACGTATATAATACGACCGTTATATACTACGACCTTTATATTACGATTGTTATATACTACGACCGCCTTTTTAATATACTTTATTTGGGAAATAAAGCTACTTAATTAATTTATATTATAACAAGTCTTTATTATTTCTGTATTTGTAGATTTTATTTTTTGATGGTTGCAAATGAAACGTTACGATAAATTTTGAACTTATACAGTACTTATTACTATACTATAACTTACTATATTATTACTATATTATAACTTATACATATTGCCAAACACTTTTAAAGTTAATTATATATAAAAGAATAGGCCAGTACTGAAATACTTAAATAACCACAATATAGTAGTAAACTGTACACAGAGCAGTATTGTACTGCACATTACATCACATTTCCGTATGATGTGAATGCTCAGAAGTGATAACTGAAGCAACCTTTAAGACTGGGTTGGAGATGAAGCGAGGTCTACCTTGATAGCAAATTATCGTACAATATGGTGTATTTTGCAGTAAAGAGAAATTGCAAACAATAATTTACAATAATAAACAGTACGTACATATTAGTAACATAGCTCTTTACTTTATAGGTGTAAAGTATTACAAATCTGATATTCAATATCGTTACTCAGTCGGTTTGTTATGCTCGTGAGCGAACCTCGTGATCGTTGCCTGGCTCATGCTTACGACTATGACCGCAACTCTCGTGAAGCCTCTGCAGGGCCTTCGTCGTAACTTGGAATGGTAGAACATCGAATGGTCGTCGTGACATATCTGTATCAGATAACACAGGTTTGAGAAATATATGGAAAGGGATGGGAATGTTCAAGGACCCATCCTTGAAAAAATAGTCAAGGACCCTCTCAGCATTTCAATTTTACCAGAAATCCTCCGGAATTAAGATTCAACAGATTAAAAAAAAAAAAAAAGAAAGACTTTAAATAGTTTAAATTTCATTTCTTTTGTAGGTAAAACACTTTTTATATCTCTTAACTTCTCTTCTCTCCTATTTCCACAGCCATGACTGACGACCGTGGATCGGTTGCTGACGTCGCGCGACTTCTTTGGTTGTCCACGAAACCAATCTCAGAGGAAGAGTATCTATGGCTTGTCGCTCCGTTGAACGAAGGAATCCAACAGACAAAGGAGGAAAAAAAAAAGGAAAAACCAGAAAAACATTTGCGCGTCCAGAAATAAACAAAGAATTCCGAAAAACAATGCCTCCGTTTCGATTACATTCTGCAGCGACAAAATTTCGAGAGAAAACAAAGACAAAGAAAGAAAAATATTTAGGAAGCAGGTAAATATTTATTTTTCTTTTGGTTTATGGTTTTTTTATATTCGTTAAAAAATTTTAAAAATATGATTATGTCTTTTAACCAAATAACAAAAAAGCGTATTATTTTATTTGAATTAAAAATTAGATATAATTTTAAAAATCTATCTAGAAACGTGTTATTTTATTGCACAGCAATTGTGAATCGGTCGGGACTAATTGGATGTCGTGATAAAGAAAATCATTCAGATTGACTGTCAGTCGAAAATAACTGTATCCAATATTGTAGAAAAGCTTCGACAAATAGCAAGTTGATAGCTATTAGTTCCAATAAAGAACTAACAATGATTTTGTAGGATTATGTACAGGTAGATCCCGAACGGGTTTCTTTCCGAGAGCTCAGTCATAACTTCAAAATGCGGAAAAAAGGAAATTGCAGATAGCTCACGAAATGAGTAATTAATATTAAATCAATAAAATCTTAGATTCTTCTATTTGTATATCATAATCCTTATAAAAAACTCCAAAACACTGCACCACAGACCAATATTTTAGATGTTTTTCTCTTCTTTTATTCTTCTATGAAGTTTAGCATCCTTTTTTTTTTATTATTTATTTATTTGTAAAGGTTTGAGAAGTTGTTTCTCTTTCCATTTGATTTTATTTTATTTATTTGTTTATTATATCATCAAAAAACCTTGAGGAAGTCTTTGAAAAATAAGACGAAATATTGGTCTGTGGTGTAGTATTTTGGAGTTTTTTATAAGGATTGTGATATACAAATTAATATTAAAGTTTATTTTGGTTAAATTGATACAATCAACATAACGTATGTCGATGTAAGGTAAATTGAGTAAATATTTTCAAAGGAACACACTTCCTAGGATGTTTAATAGTACACACGTTAAATCAGACTACTTCAGACAGCGCCCAAGTCTTGACAATTGGACCACAAAGGCCCCGTATTCTATATTGATTTGTATTTAATACAAATAGAATCAAGTAATAACACTACCTTACAGCTAATGAAGTAATCAAAGAGAGAATAAGCATTATTTTTTGCATTCATGAATACATAAATGTATTAAATCTATTTTATATATTTATTTATGCTTCAAACTATAAAAATCTTAGTTTGAGTTAGAATCAGCTAGATCTTCTAAGTTCGGATTTTCTTACAACTAAGATTAATTCACATTTTTAAAATTATGTAAAAAGAACTTAGAAACGCAATGGGTTCTTTCAAATTAAGAAAAAGAAATTCACCATGAAAGTGAAGCAAATAATTCATGTTTAGATCATCTATAAATTAATAAAAAAAAATATTGATTAGAAAATAGTATAAAAAGAATATAATTTAGTCCAGCATTTAACATGTGATTGAATTTCTTTAAAAAATTAAATAAAAGTCATACTAAAAACTTCAAAAGACAATGTTTTGGACGTTAGACAATGTTTTGGTAGTTGATATATAATCGGCGAAACGTTGTGTTTTTATTGTAAATATAATGTCCTTTTAAAGTTTTAACATGACATTTAATCTATGGAATCTAAATAGAGCGGCAAAAACAGTTCCTTTTTATACGATTTTTAATTTTTTTTTTTTTGTGATGTTTAGTAGCTGCGATAAATTAAAAATGTTTTACCTTACAGATTTAGAGGAAACTATTGCCAGTCATTTCGTAATCTAAAGTATTAAATTTCATTATATCTTGTGTACTTGTAGAAGCATATATGTGCTGAAGGATGACAACAGTTGAAGGTTTATGAGGTAAAAAAAAGAAAAAAAATAACTGTTCCTGTATTTTAATGAATTAAATGTCTAATAGATTAAAGGAAAAAATACATGTGCTGATAATTCACATAACGTACAATCGTTTGTAGGGGTGATGTTCAACATAAACATCGGAGCACAGTCGTGAGAGATTGTTCAGTGATAGTGAACGGAAGATACGGAATATGATCCTACGTAAAAAATGTTTCTCAGATCAAACTCTAAGGCACGAGGCGTAACTGGGTCCGTGTCACGTCAAGTCAGAACAAAATTGAATCAGGAAAAAAAATCTCTCCAAACGATGGCAAGAACTCATCATGGCTCGGCAACAAATTAATCCGCTTTTGGCGGGAAAAAAAGAGCCCAGTTCATTGCCATGTCGCACTTCACAGTTCGACTACGCGAACCATGCTTTCTGCAGAATCCCACTCTTGTAAGTTTGTCCGGAAAGATCTCGAACAAAGCCATCAATTCCTACTGTAAGAGTATTTGGAAGATTTTGCGAAACATTGAATAAACAAGAAAATAAGTATATAACTCAATTATTGCCAGAAGACTGTACGAGAGGAAAACGTCAAGAAGAAAAATTCTTTTCTTGGACAATCAATTTGATTGGTTCCAGTATGTTATCAGATCGGATGACGTCACTTGTGGTGGTGGAAGAGAAGAAAAAGAAATAAATAAAAATCTTCTCAATCGATCAATTCTGACGTTTACACTTGGGCATTGAAGCCACGGTCCCGCGAAATCGACGCGTTGTTATCGCCTGATCGATTCCCAATCCCCAATCGTACACCGATTACGAGAAACTTAAAAGGTCATTGTGTTCCAAGGAAAATTCCATTTCGGGAAATATGGGATGTAATGTTTTACGGATAATTTGTCTCCTCTTCATGTCTCTATCGAGAGAAGGCAACTAGCTGTAGATTGTTGAGAGACGATTGACAGATTAGTACATTTGACAACTTTTAGAGTTTAAATGTAAGAATAAGATGCAGAAGCTGTAGAAAATGGTAAAACAGAAAATGAATCTCATCCACCAAAAGGGGAAAATTCAATATTAAATAAGTAATAATTAAAACTCATTAATTCACAATTTTTAAATTACAAATGGGTCCGAGGCGTAGGCGCTTGGCTGTGAGTTCAATTCCCGGGAGGTCGGATTTTTTTTCCAGGCTGTTTCTCCTCCTGGATTCACCAGTCCTCTGTGAAATGGGACTGATCAAAGGCTGGGGTTAAAGGCAGAGAATGCCGGACTCATCATCAACTGCAACTTCTTCTTGATGTTCGTGAATCGTTGGAGTCTACACCTCCAACCTCCATGGTCTGTAAAGTGTGGCTCCTTTATAACTTTTAAATTCTCCACAACATGCACAATTAGGGCAAACACTGAATCGAATTGCTTTTATGTTATTTAAATATTAAAAAAAAATGGTATAAATTGAATCTCTCAAAGAAAACGTGCAAAAGAAAACAGAAGGCTAAGTTTCTTTAACTGGACAATAAAACGACATTTCCTTAAGAAAGATTCTGCATCACATCACCTTCCAACCTATTTTCGGATTCCAAGGAACCTTATGATGCAATTCAAGCAATAAACATAATTTAGGTCAATAAGCTGTTAAATATGACCACCAGCTTTGAATCACCCTGTATCTTACTGAAAATGTACAATAAATAATATTCGGTATCTATGAGTCTTTAATAATAAATTTCACATAATTAAAGGAAAGAAACTAGCTCTTCATTTTATAGTGTGCTGGGAGAACCCAAAAAATCGTCTAAAGGAGAAATACCATGGAAAAAAAACCATTCCGCTGGGTAGTGAACCTGGCTCATCCAGTCCGTAACGCAGAGCGGGACTACCACACCCACCCTTAACTAGTTACATAATAGAATTAATAATATTAACAGTTAGATACGACTGATAATTTCCGCATTTATAAAAATTTTGCTAGAGTTAAGTATATCGTTAATTGAGAGGCAAGAATATTCCGATATGCGGAATTGAAGATCTCAGTGTATCCAAGGAGGAACTACAAAATGATGTAAGATCGAAGCTTTAATTACTAATTAAAAAAAGTAACCGAGTTAACTTCATTAACTTAATTAAAAGTAAAAATAATAAAATATAAATAAACTTTACTTAAAAAAAAGTGAAAACCAAAAATAAATCTTCATGAAGGGGAAAAATAAAAAAACTATCATAATCTCTCATTTATAAACATCTTATATCCGAATTACATCCTAAACAAATTCGTAATATTATATTAGAGTAACAAAAGAAATATCTGAATGTACCGATTAACGCATTTATTTATACTTTTCCGGAATTTAGGTAAAACAAATAAAATGGTTATCTACTATTCCAAACAAAACCGGAAATGAGCTTTGGAAGCCATTCACTGCAAATTTCCGGAATCAACAAGCTTCAAATTCCGGACATTCCGGAATACAAACAATCCGGCTTTCGTTCTGTCTACCTTCTCTGGCTAGAATTCAACATCAAATCAAACACAAAGTATTTTCATGTATAAAGTAGATAATTATTTCAAAGTCCAAGGTTTATAGTTTTAAATAAATAGAATTATTTAGATAAAGAAATATAATATTTTTCAAACAAGATTTAAGAATTACAGTCCTTAAGGATGGTAGTTCACAATAAGCAATTCAAAAATAATCTAGTAATAAATCCTTTTTTTTTTCCTCGCTTTAAATCTGTCTCCTGCTTTATGGAGAATGAGATTTTGTAGTATATTTTACACACTTTTTAAGAAACAGTTGTTCTCAGAAGCTGAACTACACTGAAATGCAGCCGATTAGAGATTGATATTGTTCCTTTTTTCAATAAAATGTTCAATTTCTGTAGCAAAGTCGTATGAAGTCGTTCTTAGTTCCCGTTCTTAGTTTTAGTTAGAATTTTTGTAATGAATGACAGAGAATGGTAAAAAGTTACGTAGGCTTCCGTAGCTAATGCACTTGATTTCGGGCTGGAGAAGCCTGATTCGATGCCCTGGCGGAAGTCGGGGATTTTTCCACGTTGAGTTTTTCTCCAAACGAGTTCTAAGGTCTACCCAACCTTATATAGAATGGATAAAATATTTTTTTTCCATGGGCTAAAGGCGGGCGGAGTCGGTCTGAGAACTTTGGTCCGTTCAGCAGAAAACGCTGGAGCCTTCTTTTCCGCGACCTGAAGGATCTAAAATTAACCTTTACTGCGATCCTCTAACTTCAATAACTGACTTAATGGAAGCAAGTAAATATGGCTTCCATAGTTTAACTTAATCATAACCTATAATACTCACGGCTAGACTTGAAACTCCCAGAATGCAACGGAGATTATAGATTTTCCTTTCCTGGCCGTTCGCTAACATTCAAATAGGAGAGAAAATGGCGTCGCTGCTTCACATTGAACATTTCGACGAGGAAAAGTTCTCAACAGTCAAGCTAGGAAAATTATTCTTAACGTTGCTCGTCGATTTCCCTAGTTTGACTGTTGAGAACTTTTCCTCGTCGAAATGTTGAACGTGAAGCAGCGACCGCCATTTTCTCTCCTATTTGAATGTTAGCGAACGGCCAGGAAAGGAAAATCTATAATCTCCGTTGCATTCTGGGAGTTTCATCTCTAGCCACGAGCATTATAGGAAAAAAGGTTTATCAGATCACTTAGTCTGTATGTGTGTGCTCCCCCTCCAATAGCTTTTGAAGTGCTGAATGGACTTTCTTGAAACCCAATTCGGGGATTAAACACCATCTAACTTTAAGTTTATTTCGAATTTTCCCCAAATGGATTCTTGTCGACAAAAAGGATTGGAATCTAAAGCAATGGATTATTTCCTATTTATATCTTTATTTCACTGTTTTAAACAATCGATGTTAATCCTTAGCTAATCCATTAGTCTGTGCTATATAAGTAAGATTAAAGTTATAATTTAAGTAATGCTGATTTAATTTATTTTATTTATTTATTTACTTTTATCAGAAACAGTAAAAGTTCAAACAATGAGGACGTCGACACACAAGTTGACATTAAAAATATAGTTAAAACGACTAGTTTTGCCTTTGCAACCAGGCTTTCTTTGTAACCACACAGAGAGAAAGTCTGGTTGCAAAGATGAAACTAGTCATCTGAACTGTATTTTTTTAATACGTTAACTTTTTTAAACTTTTAAATTTATGTGTCGACGTCCTCATTGTTAGCATTTTTACTGTTTGTATTCAAGAGATATTAGAATTTGAAGATAAATTTAATCTTATCGTTTTTATCGTTTCCACCGCTAAAAAACATATGTATAAACGGAATTTTAAGAAATTTAAGGAAATTAGGATGTTAGTTCTTCCAACTTCCTATTAAATGAATATATCTTAGTGGCGATTAATAAAAAAAAAATTGGATTAAAGCAAAGGCTAAGCGTAAAGTCCAATTTAACGAGTGTAGATTTATTCATTAATTCCATTAAGCCAACATTTAGGAAAAATAATTACAATTGAAAATTAAAACCGACCGGTTTCCCTAAACTCGTTTTGGTATCATCTTCAAGCTGAGCAAATGTTTAATTTTAAAGGTTAGGCGATGTGTTTAAAAAGGTCATAATACTGTCCTCTCTCAAACTAACGAACATTGCATAACGCAAAAGAAAAAAAGAAAGAAAGAAAAGAAGAAAGAAAAAAAAAAACAGTATTAAAGTAAGACATCTATTCATTCATCTGATCATAAAAAGTGAAGTAAGGGAGCAGATAAAAAATCCGAATAATAATCAGTAATAACAATAAATAAAGATCTTGATGTGCACAAGTGACATCCCAGGACAGCTGTTTCGCGCTTATCTGATTTCGTCAATTAATTGAAATAAATTAGCAAGCTTTGCGTTTTATCTTATCTCAGTAATTTTGCAAAATAAAAAAAAAGCTAATTGATAATAAGATAAGATTAATTTTAAAAACTAAAAATTATTAATCATATAAGAAAAAAAAAGAATTTTTATTTTTTTTTAATTAGGCCGTCTTAATATTAATTAACTTCTTTTTTAAAAAAACAAACAAACAAGATACAAGGCGAAACTTACCAATTTACTACAATTAACTGACAAATACAATCGAACTATCGAATTAACGCCAATAAAATCGAATATCTATCGCAGTACGTCGAAAAAAAAAATTGGAAGAATCCTTCTTCAGGGCTGCACAAGAACCCACTTAAAATTTTAAAACCCTTTCGTCCTTTCTTATAAGATTTGCTATTTTTAAAATTTTAATGGTTTGTTGTTTAACTACAATAAAAAAGAGCCTTAATACGTACAATTTTATTACAGAAAATGTCAGAACATCTAAAAGGCTTTATACGTCTTAGAAACTTTACTGATCCAAAGTTAACGATAGAAATAACTTTGTATTGAGTTTGTATTTCTGATTGCAAAGAAGATTAACTTCCTAAGAGCCTTTACGAGTAATTGTTTTCCCAGTCAAACGAAGTCAAATGGTTTTCCGGTTCCTCTCCAATTACTTAGGAAAAGTTTCTTTTCAAGTTGATCTGCTCGGCTGGGAACTCGCGGTTTTGACAAAAGGAGATACAGGAACTGAGGGACATCCGCTAATTCGCCTCTTGAATTCTGTCATTTTCAAAGTGATGGATTACCTGGGGGTTCTTTAGCTCCTAACGAGCCCGTGTTGTCAGTTGCCGAGGCAACGCCGATGCGTCGGAGGTGGTTTCCATAGCAACAAGTAACTGCTGGCCAATGAGTGGAGGGAGTTAACGCCCTCCCTACTGCCATCAAATGTCATACAAAACGAATGATGAAATGACCCTCCTATGATGACATGACCCAACCACCCACACCCGTCAAGAAAACTCAAGGAAACCACGCTGCCTTCGTGCACTGTTTCAGTATAACTAGATGCACTCCAAGCCACACCATTTTCTAGCCTTAAAAGGGACTATTTATATTATTTTTTGCTTTTTAACATTAAATCTTAATTATTGATTTTCCGCCTTCGGCAGAATTAAACCAACATTGGCAATTTCACTCATTTATTTATATTTATACTGCAAATGCAATCAAACAACACAACTCAAAGATATCACACTAATGGCGGAGTGCACCAAACTTCAGTTAACTTTGATGACTGCAATTTGGACGGAGCTAAAATTAGTGGGGGTGCTGCTCCAGAAAAATTTTAGCCTTTGTTTCCTTTCACACAATTTTAAAACAAAGGCTAAAATTTTTCTGGAACAGCACCCCCCACTAATTTTAGCTCCGTCCAAACTGCAGTCATCAAAATTAACTGAAGTTTGGTGCATTCCGCCATTAGTCTCCTATATGAGCCGCTTATTTTGAAAGTGGTCTAAGTCCATTTTTCATTTTTTTTCGTTAACTATAGTAACGTGTGCAAATTCCACGTTAGCAGTCATAGACCACATTTTAGACCAATGTACGACATAGACCAATGTACGACATTAAGCAGTGTGGTACATTCGTATCCTATACGTATATTTTTAATTTTATTATAACGTAATCTCTTAAATATCTCAATTTAAACATAAATGGGCTTAGTGGACTTTCAAAATAAGCGGCGCATATATGGATATTAAATTATCATTTAGAATGCTGAAATTCTAACTTTCAACATTGTTACGAACATCAGAGGATTGCCTTCAAATCTGAAGGTTTTTGGAGAGGAAAATCGTGTCTGAGGACAGAGGAAAATTTTGAGATTTACATAAAAGTATTTATAGGTCAACATTAGTTGTAATTCAAAATCCAAATTACACAAGGAGTTGCTGGGGCGCTTTTATAGTTAGGCTACATCTAAATTATGTTCTTTGTTTTTGTTTTCTCTATTTTTAGAACTTGTCTATGAAAGGTTTCACTCTTTCTAAGGCCCTATTTTTTATTGTACAGGAATTCGTGAATACAGCTCCATACGATTCTGGAAGATTCTCTACTGAATGGCTGCAGTAATCTGGAGAAATGAATCGTGTTCAGCGCTGATTGGATTTTTAAGACTAATTTTAGCGCTAGCTTCTTTTTTGTTTTTTTCGTAGGGCCAACCTCCATATCTACCAATGAATTCGGGCTATTTTGAAAATTTCAATGCTTATATACATGTAAACAGTGAAGATAACCTGTCATCTTTTCAGTTGGAACTATTGAAACAAAGTGATAGCCTAACCACTAACCATATTTCGGAGTAGATAGTACTAACTTTTATTGTTATTAAAATTTCGTTAATTTAAAAGATCCTACTTCTAGTTGCCGGATGTAAGGCATTCCTGACCAATGAGACTGAGATGAGGTCAGCCCAACGCCCACCTAAACTCCCGGAGAGAAACTATTCTACATAGGGCTGGGTGATCCTTAGGATCACAATGGAGGAGAATTTAACCTGGAAAAATCGCCGATCTACAACGTTCTTCCCATTCTTAGACTAGACAATGTAAGTTAAACCTTACCATTTGTTTATCTACTATTACTATTATCACTGACTAAACTCAAAAAAAGTGATTTTTATTATGTTTATTTATTAATTATTTTAAATTCTTAAAATAGTCCCTTTTTTTTAACCAGCATTCAAATTGTACCTTTTTTTACCATCATTGTACGATATGAAATACCTAGGATTTAGGCCTAAAACGAAGTAATTAGCAGTGACAAATTCGCATTGATTACAGCTCTTTTTTTTTTCTTTATCAAAGTGTAAACCGTAGAGGAAATTATTGCCAGTCGTCTCATATCCAATTCCAATGAACATTCGAGAAGACTCATTTCCTTTTCAAAACTGGTTATGTTTTTAAGCGGCAAATACAGTCATTTGTCGAGGGTATCATTACCATCTTGAATGCAATTTGATTACTTTTTTCATGAAAGCGTATTAAGGATTTGACAACAAATTGCCTTTGATGAAGTGCTTTTCATAAGAGAAACGAAAAATCACTATCATTGGTACGCAGTTGTTTTTTTCGTTCAAATTACAACTAATTGCAAAATAATAAACGTGGTAATAATAATTTCTTACTACGAAATCGATCAATATAATAAATGTTTCCTGTTTTTCCCATTTTCGATTGGAGAAAAAGGTTTCAAAGTTCAGCATACTTTCTTTAAATAATGCAGGGGAGAAATTCCTGTAAAATTAAGATACAAGCATTCACAAACAATCTAAATTAAGCCAAAATATCTCTTTATATCGAAACTATTATCGTGAATCTTCCATATTCAACATAAAAATATTGCCTTAAAGATTAATTTTAGAATCTTGCTTCATTAATTGAATCGCTAACTGCAGAAAGGAATCATGTCCAAGTTTTACGATTTTTTTTTTTTATATTAAAATTGTGGCTAGGAACAAGACGCAACGTTTAATAAAGAAAGGAAACACGTCCGCACAGTAGTATTGGCATGACAACGACTTCAATATTCTATTTACCGCAGAAGTGTATTAGGGTTTACTACGTTTTTTGTCTCTCCTGTGAAATTGGCAAAATTGGACTTGTTTCCTTTCTGCAGTTAGCGATTCAATTGGAGTCATTGTAAAAACAAAGATAAATCATTACAAGTGAACGAGATTTCATTGGGTATTTCCAAAAAGTTTATGAACAACAATAAAAAATTGAAAAATAATGAATTTGGTGTAAGTCTGTTTTGTATTATATCTTCTTAAAATGCCAAAAATTTAAACATAACTAACATCTTATAAATAACTTCTTCAAAAACACACAAACACCTATGGCAATATTTCGACTTCTATTTTCAAAGCCTTATTCATGCCTTTTGGAAAGGATAATACGTCTCCTTATCTAAAATGAAAAATAATAATACAAAACAAGAATAACTTCTCAAACAAACAACTTATAACGTGATATCACCACGTTCATACACAAGCCAATTCATTGTTAAAAATTCTTCTAATAATTAAATTTAAAATAAGCAAATTTCTATTTTTTTAAAATAAGCAAATATCTATTATTTAAAAATTTAATGTCTTTTAAAGTCTTTTAATGTCTATTTGATACCTTCAATTCCTTAAACTTCTCAAACAAGAGGTAAAAGAATTTATGAATGATAAAGGTACTTTATCTTCGCGCTTGCAAAGATAGATGGAAGCAAGAAGGATAAGTAAGAAGTATTGAAGAACTTGAGAAGATCACTGAAAGATGTCATTATAAGAAGATGGTTTAAGGAATTGAAGATATTATCAAATAGACATTAAAAGACTTTAAAAGACATTAAATTTTTAAATAGAAATTTGCTAATTTTAAATTTAAATATTAGAAGAATTTTTAAAAATGAATTGGCTTATGTATGAACGTGGTGATATCACGTTATAAGTTGTTTGTTTGAGAAGTTTAAGGAATTGAAGATATTATCAAATAGACATTAAAAGACTTTAAAAGACATTAAATTTTTAAATAATAGATATTTGCTTATTTTAAATTTAAATATTAGAAGAATTTTTAACAATGAATTGGCTTGTGTATGAACGTGGTGATATCACGTTATAAGTTGTTTGTTTGAGAAGTTATTCTTGTTTTGTATTATTATTTTTCATTTTAGGATAAGGAGACGTGTTCTCCTTTCCAAAAGGCATGAATAAGGCTTTGAAAATAAAGTCGAAATATTGCCATAAGTGTTTGTGTGTTTTTGAAGAAGTTATTTATAAGATGTTAGTTCTGTTTTGTATTATTTATATTGTTTTTTTTCATTTTGTTTTTGTTTTACACATTTGTATTAGTTGATTGTGTTATTTCATGTTCGTTTAATATATTTTATTTATTATTATTCAGGTATGATTTTGTGTTTGTTTGTGAAAAGAAGACTTTTCTTTTCTTTATATGTGTTTTTAAAGAAGCCTTGAAAAAGTTCTTTGTTTAAACGAATGAAATATTGGTGGAAAGCAATGTTTTTATGTCGAATATGGAAGATTTATGATTATCTAAATTAAGGTTCGAAATTTGCTAAAAAATTTGCTAAAATAGAAAACTGTTTTTCGTCTAACTTTAAATTCAATCCATTTCAATGGAAATGGAGGCATTGAAATTCACGGTTTGCTAGAGTTTGCTGTTTTGGGAATGAAAGGGAATTTTTATATCTTCACGTGCAAACTTCTCAACAGCGATCCACACGGAAAAAAAAGTAAAAAACGAAGGACTGATCGTCTGTTGTCTGGAAATGCTCACGATAATTTTAGGAAAAATTCAATAAATTTAAGGAATAATTCACGGGTTCTGAGTTATTAGGGAGGTCAGGAGACACCAGGTATATATTAATTCTATAAGTTGAATTTTCCTTAGGAAAGTAAGTGAAATGAGTTAGAGAAGATGATTTTTTATTATTATTTTATGTATCAAAGAGCAAATTTACTATTCTTAAATTAGACTTTTAGATGCCTCATGTATCTTATTTCGGAACATTACAAAAAAAAAAAAATAAAAATAAATAAAATAAGTAAACAAATAAATCAATCAGTCTATGAAAATCCACTCACATCAAAAACAGATAAAAGACAATTTGTTACTGGCCTTAAATTTTGTGAATTTTGCTACAACATTAAATTTCAAGAAAATCGCACAAGAAGGAGTCGAATTTGTTTTATACTGTACAGACAGACAAAATGAATTCAACAGGTGTTGTGTGAGCTTTCGCGAAACGCGTTTTTAAGTTTCCATTTTCCATGATCGGTATTTCTGCTATCTTTGTAAAAACTTTTCAGAAATGCATTACATAATGACCTATAACTGTCTAATTTCTTAATGTCCGTGTCCTTAGATGCCTATCATTCTGTACCGTATTTTCGTGCGTCTCAGCCGCATTGTAATTTTTTTTTTCGTCTTGACATTGGAATTATTTTACCACCGAGTGAATCTTCGCTGTCCTTCCCGTTTGGTTGCAGATAACGGGAGCCTCTACTTCCTGTGTCTCCTGTCCTCGTAAAACATACCTACATTGGTGCCTTAATATAAGTAATAGTAACTATGTTCAGGAGTTAGAAAACAATAAAACCGGAAAATGCTATGATTTAAGACTTTTTGGTTAATAAGCCTATAATAATCAAGGTTAATGAGCTTACAAATTCATATCTATTAAGAGAAGAATTTTAAATTCAAATACATAAATACTGTTACTATTTCTTCCGTTTTAGTTAGTTTAAATACAACTTACACCGTTTATTTCGTTTTTTTACGAAAGAATATTTTAGAAATAATGTTTCTGAAATAATTCAAACGCTTCTTCACCTCCTAAGGATCCCATTCACACAAAAACCCGAAATATCACAAATAACGCAAATCCGTCAATATTAGACCAAATTTGGGTTATTGATGCAAATAATGTCGTCGACTTATTTCAATTGGATTTCGCACTTCCTTTAGAATAACGAATGAACTGTAATTTTCCAATATCTTCACTTCTAAACAGGAATTCCTTAAAGAAATAAAAGCTAACTTTGCTTAAAATGTTTGATTCAATCAAAACATGGATCCTTTTTTTTATCTCCTGTCTTGAGCCAGACAACAACCAAATATGACATCACAAGCACCTTTGCTTGAAATAGCGTCTGTCTGATATCAACTGATACAGTGATAATAGCTGTGAATTCCTGCAGGGAATTAAAAAGCCTGTGACCCGCCATCTCATGTAAAGATAAAGAGTTCTACGCAAGAAAAACAATATAAGACAGACCTTTCTCGAATAGCAGAAATAATACATCGAGGAGGAAATCATTTCAAAATATCAAGTCTTCTTTATCAACATCGAAAGATACCTGATAAGTTTCTTACAACCAAATGTGCTATTATTTAGATTTTTATCGCATTTCAGAGACACATGTAATTATAATATCCTCATAATTATTCTCAGAGTTTTCCTCAAGGAAGTTCAAATTAAGAAGCAATTCAATTCATGTTTTCCAAATGATAAACAAAAGTTTTCCTTGTCTAAGATAGTTATCATGAAGATCGATGATGTAGGAAGAGGTGTTTGATTATTTACCATAAAAACAAGAAAATTTTAGTTGAAATGTCAATTTCTAAATACAGCTGCTAAAAAAAAATCGAAAAATGGTTCTTAAGGTTAAAAGCTACGTATCTTTCAACTCTTCTAGATAATTAGATGCAGCATTGGTATCTTTAAAAGTCATGTAATGGTGTTTTGTTTTTACTTTCTGCTGCCCATCTGTGAGATTAATTGTATCTAAATCAACAGAGTTCCCAAAGTTAAGTCTATCAAAGTTTCAAATTTCAAAGGTAAGTAGTTTTGAATGATCGTGCCTTTATGGTAAAATGAATAGATACTGTTTGGTGCATTAGTGGCTTGTACCTCTGATGTGGAAATCGGAATAAATAATAATTTTTCATTTAATAATCTCAATAAACAAAACCATATCAATTTAAACAAAGTTGCAGTTCAAACAAAACCATATCAATTTAAACAAAGTTGCAGTTCAAACAAAGTTCTTTCCAGGATAAACAGCTCTTGAATTATCATAATGCTAATCTCTTAATGGGAATTAGTGGCGGGTTAGAGCAATTTTTTGCTAACTTTTTACAAATAAATTCAATATTTCCAACCTTTATTAGGAATCTTCCTTTTAATTACCAAAATCAATCATTCAAATTTCACTTCTTTTCTTAAGAAATTTCAATTTTAAATTTAATAAATTTTAATTTTATCGTGATCAAAAATGGCAAACGATCCATGTCGAAGGTAATATAACGTTACTACATAAGTTAATCTGTAAATCCTGAAATGTTGGAAACAACAAACAAATATGGAATGACTGGGTTAAACACACGTAAAACACCTTCCAACAAACAAATAGATAAATAAGAATCTTTAGTAACTGCTGAGACCATCAGAAATGAAGTGGGATGTTGATAGACTGAATATTCTAATGTAATTTTTACTGACAATAAGCACAGAGAAAGAAGAGTGACCATAAATGGAAAAAGACGGATCACTTAGTTGATTCTGGAACTCATTGCTGCAGAAAACAATATGGCGGAGTCATAAGAACAGTTACTGTAAGGTCTTCACATCCAAGCTAGAGGTATAATTTGGAACGTTTTCCACTATTTTAAGAGACAGGTTGATGGAATATGTATTTCTGAATTACTTCGAAGATCGGCTGTTGCTGCAAATTTTTTCATTTGACGTTGAAGAGGATTAATTGAATGAGTGAGTTGAAAAAGGTACATATTCCAAAAATGTAAACTTCTGGAAAACTAAAAAAAACTGTTTTTTAAGAAAACTAATTTTTTTACTAAAAAATTTTCTATTATCGATTTATACCTTTATGTGAAGCGAACTCACTGTGCTTTGTAAATATGTAGATATATAACTTTTTATAGCATAAAACTATGTAAATATGTTATGGAATATGTTCCTTTTTCAACTTAATGTTTTAAAAATGAGAAAAAAATCTCATAAAAGTTCTTTTTTGCATATTGATATATTATGTTACGTAATGTTACATTACATCACGCCATGTATTGTGCTTTGTAAATATATATACATAGAGCTTTTTATATTCAATCAAACACCACAACAACATGTTATTGAGCACTAGCGCTGCAGCGGGCGCCATTGGTACTAACGCGGCTTTGAGTTGAAAAAAGAACATATTCCTGGAATATGTCCCTTCTTCAACTCAATCGTTTTTACATGGCTCTGGTAAGCAGACTTAAAATTGAGAAATATGTTTCTTTTTCTATTCAAAGGGTGTATATACGTGCAAAGAAGAAAATGGCTATCTCAGTTTAGTTTGTCAAATTTTTGGAATAAGTATCTTTTTCAACTCACTCATTTAATTGTCAACGAGCTAAAATGGACGGGAGCCGCAGTTCATTTTCCTCGACCGGGACATTTCCTTTTTTTTTGTCCGAAGCCACATTTGGATACGGATGATATTTATAAAAAAAGTGAATAATTTAAAAATAATAACAACAGGACATAGGTACGTTAAAGATGCAAAGACTAAAAATAAAAATAAAAAAATCAACAATCTTGTTCTCTGCTTTTTTGCAAAAAATAGAAATTATTTAGCTTCTTCAAATCTTTTTTTTTTTTTTAAAGTAAATAATAATAATAACAGACAAACGAAATCCTTCGTTTATTTTTAAATTGTAATATCTGCAGATTACGAACAGTAGAGATTATCTTCATTTTGTGAGAAATTTAATTAAATCTGTAATGACTTGCTTAATTATTAGAATCGAATTGATTTTAATTACGTTATGCCTCGCGCGCAGATATGGGCCCAGTAGCCGAGTGGTAATGCATTGATTGAGGGTTGAAGGAGTCGGTTCAATCCCCGGCAGAGGTTGACTATTTTTTTCCACCCTGTATTCTCCTCCAGACAGGTCCTAAGGTCCACCTAGACCTCTAAAGAATAGGTACCGGATTTCTTCCTGAAGGGTACGGAGCAAACTTTCTTCAAGGGTACGCATATCTCTCAAACCGCTGTAGTAGGAAACACGAAATTTCACATGAATGTTCTTTGTCAATATCGAAATGAAACGTATTCGACGAATTTTCGAATTTCGAGTCCTAAAGGTGCAAACTTGGAGGTTGGGGGGGGAAACTTTCTTGAAGGTATGCGGTTCTCCGAAACTGCTTCACGAAATTTCTCATGAGTGTTCTTTGTCAAAATCGAAAACATGGGCATCGACGAATTTTCGATAGTCGCATCTACTAAGGGGTGTAAAAGGGGTGGAGGTAGGTTAGGTCTCTGAATGGTTACAAAATCAGGTTACAAAATCAGAATATAATATTACTTTGCAATAATCACATCATTTTTTATCAACTGTGGAAGGTTTGAAGTGATAGGGTGGCGAAGAACAGAACGGGTGGGAGTCTTTGGAGTAGAAGGATTCTGAATTAGTAGAACCATTTTACAATATCTGGTGCGCGAGTCGTTGCAACAAATGAGTGTATTTCCGGTTTCAACGTTTACAGTTTCCGGTGCGACTCGCATTTGCAATGACCATCAACAAAGCACAGGGACAATCGCTACAAGTGTGTGAACTAAATTTGGAAAATCCATGCTTCACACATGGACAGCTGACGCATCGGAAAAACCTTCGGATTTCTTCGTGTATGCACCAGAAGGAAAAACAAAAAATATTGTATATCCAAAAGCACTTCAATAAACAGAAATAAAACACAAACACTTTCTTGCTTTGAGTGGCAATGCAACGCATGCCGGGTACAGCTAGTACAGTATATAAATCAAAGCGAGAATCGAACCGAGGGAAGACGGTCGTTTTAAGACGTTTTCCACTGAGCCAATCATCAGAGGACCCTGCGATTCCCAAGAGCGGTTGGCGAGATTGTGCTGAAAGCACTCGCCAACGATTCACCATCAACGCGGGCTCTGTGTTGATGCAGTTTGACAGTCTATTTTCATGTTATTTTTTTTTTTTTTTTCTCCCTTCTTTTTATCTTTTCTTTTACTTCCTTCATTCACCTGACGACTTCGCCTGTGATCGGAATGAAAGAGAAATAGATGATGAGCAAAAGAGAAAGACAAAAGAACGGGAGGAAGGAAAAAGAAGAAAGAAAAAAAACTAGAAAACAAACCAGGCCTTGGTTTTTTTTATTATTATTCCGAATGAACAATACGTGCAATCTCTTTCTCTCTCGAGATGGATTTCTCTGGATAAGGGAGTACGTCTGGCGGAAAAATGATTTCTCCCCCGTCCCCAGTTTGTTGAATGACGTCAGCAGACACACCTGTTGGGAAAATTAGTTTTTCCAATGAATTAGCCGACTGGTATTCATCGCAAATTAAAAAGCAGACAGGGAAGAACTTGATTAGGGAAATTTTCAAAGCAACTGCACGTCATATTTATTGATTAGATGCAATTATGGTAATTACGATTCGTGCCTGTTTGTCAGTGCTTCTCAAATGAAGATAATCGCAATAATTGATATATGTCTGCGTATAGAGACAGTCCTTACTTAAATAAGAGTTCAGTTCCTCAGACCCCTCCGTAAGTTCATTCTTAAGAAAATTGGATCATTTCTCTCGTAACAGCTTTCAGATAAAATATAGACAAAATATACGGTACTCGTAATAAAACAAATTAAAAAGAAACCAACATATTTAAAACGAAATATAAACGCTATTTTGAGTAAAATCTTTAGAAAGTTATTATTGTATTCTACCTTTAAATATATAGGATTCTTGGTTTTTGATTGGCAGTGGGTGTTTTAATTACTGGCAGAAATAACTTGAAAGAGTTGAAACACTAGCACAGAAATCGTCTCCACACAAGGATATGCGCGTGGTTATTAGATGGATGCTGCTTGGTGCGTGAGGAGGATATAGCGTACACGTACCGCGTGCCTCAAAAATTTACGTTAACGCTTTGCGTACAGTTTGGGCAACTCGAAAATTTTATTTTCTACGGACTTTGTACGTTACACCGGAGTTACAATAGTATAATGTACGTCAGTGACCATCTGTGTCCTTATGTATGTATACAAGTATGTGTATGTATGCGCAGGTTGTGTATTTGTTTATTTCTCGAAATTTAAAAGAAAAAACTGTTAGTTGCCTGTTTGGTAAAGAGCTTACATTAAGAGCTAGAGGATCCCTACGACGTTCAGTGACTTTTCTCTGATTATTTTTACTGTAGATCCTAGGATTCAATCAATCCTCTTTCAGTTGGTATTAAGATTTGTTCTAAACATCTCACCAAATTTTAATGTAAAAAAACTACATTTAATACTAAAAGCAAATTTTCGAAAAGATTGCGTCTTTTCTTTCTCAAGCCTAAAATAACAATAAATTGAAGAACAATACTCTAAATTACATAAAATTCCTCGAGAAAATATAAATAATATATGAAAATAATACCATTTAGTTCCAATCTTTGTTTCTTTAACAATAATATACGACATGGCTTAACAATTTAGTTCTTTGATTGTAACCTTATTATTACATTTTGTGCATATTTTATCTACAAAACTTTTAGCTAATCTTGTGAAAAATTTCTCTATTTCCATACCATCATTCCTATTCATGTTTTTTCTTTTTGTGTTCCGGATACACATGCTTTCTATTATCTTTCTTATTTTGGTGTCTCTTTCAATATATAAAATTTGTATCTCGTTGTTAATACAATGATTTCTGTTCACACAATGTTCTGCCACTTCTGATTTTTCAATGTACTTGTTCCTAATGCTGGTACCATGTTCCGTCATTCGTTCCTTCACTGTTCTTTTACTCTCGCCCAAATAGAATAAATCGCAATTCTTGCATTCTATTTTGTAAATTATACCCATTTCATGTTTTTTAAAACTACTATTCAATTTGCAACATAAAATGTTTTTCAGTTTGTTGTTATATTCAAATCCAATATTGAAACCAAAACTTTTGCAAATTTCTTTTAAAGTCAGACTATTTTATTTAAGTATGGTATGAAATATCTTCTGTTGTTATTTATTGTTAACTCTTTAATTTTCAATGTGTGGTATTGTTTTATAGTTTTATTTACGAATTTCTCCTTGTACCCATTTTTACTAAGGATTCTTTTCATGTTCATAATTTCTCTATTGAATTCATCTTCACTACTCGTGTTGACGTCAATCCTTTGCATATAATTTTCAATAATGTTTCTTTTTATGTTTATGCCATGTCCTGATTCATAATTTAGTATGTGTTCACTTTTGTATTTTTTTGTATAATGTTTCATAATTATCTTATTCTCCTGCGCTGCCGAACCCCTTTGGAAGCGAACAGTGGTAATTCGGAAACTTACTCTATTACAATAAATTACAAGCTCTCCTCAACTTTCTGGGTAATTTTCCGAATACGATTCAAAACTTCTGCCTAAATCTTCATCATGCTGCTTCACACTACTTGACACTGCTTCAAAAATTATCGAAAGTGTTACTGATTCAACTTGACAAACAACTCCAAATTATTTTCAAAGGCATTTTGATTCATTATCAACATTTTCTTGCAAACCAAATATCGTCAGAAATTCTTTCCACAGTTTTTCCAAGATTTTGACTTAATTATTATTTATTATTATTTTTAATATTGTATTGCTGGGTTCAATATATTCTTCAAATTAAGCTGTAATATTTTCAGATTTAACAAGAATACAGAAAGGATTCCATTCAGCTATATAGTCATACTAAATTTCAATCCTGGCTTTTATACTTAACCAATAGATACGATGAATCTAGACAAAAGTTTTATTTTTCAGTGAGTTATGTATTTTTTTTTTCCTGCGACAAGGAAATGGGAAATGAATTACTACTGAGTTGGTCGATCGATGCAATTCAGCCTTGTTGCCTCTCGACTGTTACGAAACATTTTACAAACAGTCAATAACTCTTAGGTAAAATCACGAAACACTTTTTAAAATCCCTTACACATTAATCTTTTATTCGCGATGTAAACAATGACCCCTCATTTAATATTTAAACATTTATATTTATACAAATAAATCTATTCTGTATCTACTATTACATGCATCATGGTGTATTTGTTCAACATTGATTTGCTTTGTAGTAAGTTGTAATCCTTTTGATCTTTGGAAAGTATACCAAAGGGATCAAAACTTGGTCCTTCTAATTTGTCAAACTGACATTTCAATAACCTACACTTCTGTTTTGCTTTTTAAATGTAATTATTGGTCATAGACTTAAAAAAATTAATAAATACTGATGTATATCTCATGTAGAATACATATCGAGAGTGATTTTTTTTTAAACAACACATTAGGAAAATGATTTCATGATTTCAACTAATCTCAGAACGAGTTTTTTTTCTTTGGTTAATAAGTACCTTCCAATTTATCACTGAATCAATTTGGTTACAAGGAAAGGCAAAGATATAATGATGATGGAAGAGAAGTGAATATTGGAAAATTGCCAGTAGCCTGTCAATAGCTATCAATTAAGAAAGTAAGAGTTTCATTGAGACATAAACCATCCACTTTAATCTAAAACTCAGCCTAAAAGTATTAGTGCTCCAGCCAAAAACCATTGCCTACACATTTAATGTAACTGTACTAATCTTTAAATGTATTCTTAATTGATATGTATTATATAGTATTCTACATTTATGCTTGGTACATATGTATTATATTTTATACATAAAACGGTTCGATGTATTTCTTCAAAGTACGCAAAACTGTCAATTAGTAGGGTCAAGCTATGATCCCTTTAGTAGTAGTAGTAATACTATTATTATTATTATTATTATTATTATTTACAGGGCCTTTAGGTACTTCCAACTGCTACCACGGACTTAGGCTGTACAAATGGTAGAATTTTTAGGATACGTCACAGATGGCGGAAAGAGAAGAAAGAGCACTCAAACAGATGAAGTAAAGGAAACATCCATGCCGGCTCCGGGATTCGAACCTATGGGTTCAGATGTGTCATCTTTGTGAGTACCTAAAGCTGCTCAGCCCTAACTCAGTACCTAAAAATTTCTACATAATACATAAATATAAAAGGTTTTAAATGGAAAGCATTTATTTATAATACTAGCCGGCTACCGTCGCTTCGCTCCGGAAGCCTTGCATTTCTTTAGTCGATATGAACGGAAGTGCATCTGCGAAATCGCAGGTCCCGTCATCTACGGCGCGCTAGCGTTGCGATTACGACGAACTCCTAGAAGAGCCATAGAATAGCCTGGAGACAGATGCTAAGGTGGCTTTACGTGGTCTTCGGTGGGAAGAGAAAGATGAAGACAAACACAGGAAAGGAAATTTTTCAAATATTTAATATAACCCAGATTCCGACACATCACCTCATGGCAGACCGTCGTTAGCAATTTAATATCGGGATCGGAGAATATACGACTTGCCAACAAGAATTATCCCTTCCGGATTTATCATTCTATGAAACATATTTCTATCGTATGTAAGAAAAAAATTTAAAAAAGAAGGCCTTTATGGCCTTCTCCACACCCCTATCACTTCAAACCGTCCCCAGTTAGTAAAAAAATCACGTGATCATTGCAACATATTAATTATGTAAATTTATCACCGTGTATACCGCCTAATTGAATTATTAGGTAACTTCTGAGTTAATTGTGGTCCGCGCCTGCAAAGAATCTCCTTAAACGCACTCATTGTCAACCAAACTATAGGGCGTTTTAAAGCTGCACTATCTATCGACAGTTTTGGGAAGTTTTTCATTTTGATCTTTAGAGCCGTATAGACATGTAATCGTATCCCGCGAGAACTACTTGCTCGACAGGATTGAAAAATAGTCTATATCCTACTCCGTGTCACAGACTATGTACATCCAAAATTTCATTCAGATCCGTTGCGCTGTTGAGGCGTGACTGAATCACAAGCAAATTTTGCAGATTTTCGCTTTTATAATATTAGTTAGGATTTACACTTTAATTCTACGGATTGGTATAGTGTATACAAAACTATAATTACTTTTGGTTAGTGAATAGGACCAAGCTTTGATCCGGTTGATATGTTTTCCAACTATCAAAGTGATCGAAGATTAGAACTACTTTTTGACATTTCAATAACTTAACTTTCCACTTTCAAAAACTTGCTAAGTGAAAAAAAATTTCGACATAAAACGGACCCAGAGATAAGAAGCTCAGGCCAAATAAACTATAATCACAAGATGCCGCAGTTCAAGCTCCGCATATCACTACTTACACTAGGAAGTTCAAATTTAATAGTACGTTTCTATCTGCTGCCTGTTTCCAAATCATTTTACTTTAAGTGCAGTGTAATAATACCATCACCAGTTTGCTGGTACGTCCTCTATAATAAATACGACACTACCAGTGAATACTGATGATTACATTCCACTGTAATTGATAATGAAGCAATAAAAAGTTTTCAAGCATCAGACAAGTCATTCTCCATTAAAGTTGGCGAACAATTTTAATTTGATGCCTCCAAACAAAAAAAAAAAGCGATTGGCATAAACGCAGAGAGGAAGAAGAGTGAATCCGCTCCACTAATAGAAATTTCGTTTACGGTTCGGTACAAAGTTGGCTTTTCCGAGGCTTTACAGTAGGGGGAAATCCTTTTAAAAATGCTGCTTCCGATGGAGAAAGGTCCATTTCCCCATTTAGAATGAAGGGCAGAGTAATTGAATCGACTCGTAGGAAGCAGTTAGTTAAAAAGCTGGCCTTATTGTACCAATCTCCTTAATGCACGAATCTTCTCGAATGTGGATTAATTTTTTTTTTACTTTTTAAAAAATTTTTTGGATAAAAAAAAAAAAAAGAAAGGGTTTCTGGTATCTTAGTAGATTTGATTTTTTAAGTATATATATATTTATATATATATATATTCATATAAAGAAAGCAGTAATTACGGTAATGGCTGTGTAATGAAAAGGGTAAGAATTTTCCCGCCTAATTCAGCGGTTGGGAAACGCGTTTCAATCTGAAGAACCAGGATATCAGTTTAAACAAGATATTCGAAAGAACTTAGCCTACTTCCTGTAAATACTATTTCTTATTTTTTTTTAAAGACATGAAAACGACAAAAAAAAAATGACAATAATATAATATTTCCAATTCAATATTAATATTCTAAAGAGGACCGAACACAAACAGGTCAAATCTTCCGAATATTTTCTGTAAATAATGAACTATATCCGCATTATCTACTTAGATTGTCTAAACCGGATTAATTTCAATCTTTTCAAATCTTGGATTAGCTAAGATTTAATATTTATTTTAGAAGACAATGAGATGTTAACAGAAATTGGATAGAAATCCATTGTTTAGATTCCTAAGGTTATCTATGGGGATTTTTTTTGTCGCCTTCTAGCGCCGATTTTTCGATAAGGGCTCATTTGGAGAAAATGTCAAATATAAGGGTTAGAAGGTGCCTAAATATGCATACCAAGTTTCAAGATGATCCATCCAACAGTTTCAAAAGTTATTAGAGAACACACACACAGATTGACTGATTTAATGATTCTCAATTTCTTATTGGTGTGAATTGAAAGCTATAACGATGTGTGACTTCATAAGAGAAAAGTGCTGGTAAAGTATCTTTCTGTGCTTCTTTTAAATAAGTAGCACTACCTCCACTAGTAGCCATAACTTAAGAGTGTGCATTCAAAGCTCAAGTGGTAAGGGTTTAACAATGGATAGAGGAGCCAGATTCGGAATAAATCTACGAATTTCTACATGACATGCATTAGAAGGTTTAAAAAATTTTACTGATGTCAGGATCCCCAACATATTAAAAAAACAAAACAATCTTAATCCACAAAATGATTAAAATAATAAAATAACATAAAAAAAAAATCTTTCTTCATAATAAAAAAATGCCAACTACAAACAGCACATAGATAACAAACATGATTAAAAATGGGAAATAACTACGTACGTTTCGAACCACCCTTCGATAGGAGTCCTTTATCAAGTTTCACTAAATTTCAAAAAACTTTCATTCCTTCTCTGTGGAAAGACCCCTACCGAAGGGTGGTTCGAAACTTACATATTTACTTCCCATTTTAATCATGTTTGTTATCTATGTGCTGTTTGTAAGTGGCATTTTTTTATTATGAATGATTTTAGCATGTTAAAATTTCCTCAATATAAACATTTTTCTTATTACGAACAGCACGTAGCTGGCAATTAAGAAACAGGACTATTTTTGTCTTAACCGATAAAGCACTGTTAGATACATTACTATCAATTTTTCGTTGCTGACAATGAAAACACCTCAATGAAAAGATATGATATGTAGACGTTTACGAGGAAAACACAGTAAGTATTTTATTTGTAGATGTTGTCGACCAGGAGGAAGGTGATACCTACAATGTTCATATTTATTAGAGATATTTTCGCTAAGATTAGTTGAGCTTTTAAAATTTTGAAAAATAACTAAGAAATAATGTCTAATACAAGCTATCAATAGTAAGCATTCCATTATTACATTTCAATAGTATTATTTTAAGTATATGTAACACTAAATAAATAATAGTTTATTTATTTAAACTATAACAATGATTAAAAAGCCTTCAAGTATACAGAAAGAAATTATGCTTCCAAACTCGAATTTTTTTGATTTACTCAATGATTTTTTTTTTAAATAAAAATTCAGAAGCTTTTTTCTACTTAATACTTTTAATCGTGTTAATACATTTGTAATTGTAATCTCTGATACACAGGGTTTCAATAAGTTTTCGAATTACATCAGTGCTTTCTTTATATAAAAGTTTAGTATCAGATTGTAAAGATGATTATTACAAGTTTAAGTTCGTCATTCTGGTTTATTTACACGAATTTTTAGGCATATGTAAAGAATACTATTGTAGAGTAATAAGGACACGGTAAATAACTTTATATAAGTTTTATATTCAGGTATATCGATTTTACACAACAATTTACTTAATCTAAAAGAGTCATGTTGGTAACAGAGTTCCATATTCCAGTTCTTCATCTGAAGTAACCGGTTGTGTGAAAAGCTTGGAAAGTTAAGTCACCGGAAGAGTAACTGCCAAACGATTGCAGTCTCTACCAAGTGGTGAAGTTACCTGAAGGTGATGAACTTGATTAAGTTTTAGAAGAAGAGAATCTCATATTGCTCAACTTACCCATCTTCTCTTGAGGGACAGTGGCACAAAAACAATTATCAATTTGTAGGTAATCCTCTAAGATCCTACGAGTAAATGTAACATCTCTGCTCCTTTCTCTGGTCCGTTCAGAGAACAGCAGATTAAAGTTTTTAATTGAATGTAATAAACACTGTCGTAGAGTTTAGTGATTTTGTTTTTGTTTCCATTCGTATTCTACATTCTACAGTTTCGGAAGCAAGAATTTCCCGAAAGAACAGTCCTATTTTTTTTTTTTTTTTGTTTATTTTTTTACTAGTGAAAACGATACAACTAGTTTTAAATTATGACACAGACACGTTATGTTATGTAGTGAATGTGGGTGGCAGAGAAGCCAATCACTGCGACCAGTGGTCTATTGTACTATCCCACGGAAATAAGGACAGATGGAGAGAAAGACTGAGAAAGTATGGTGGGAGAAGTGCAGGGGAAACGGGAGAACCCCGAGAAAACCTGCCCAGCGGATCGTCCACCATCACGAAACCTACATGAGAACCTGGTACTCAGAGGTGAGAGGCCGATGTCATAGCGACTACGCTCCACATAACTTACATCCAAGTTAATAAACCTAGCTCACTTCAAATATATCTGAATGCGGAAAATTAATTTGCGTTATTTTCATTGAAATTCGGTTGTTTTTTTTTCTATTCTTTTTTTGCTAGTTACCTATAAGCGAAAATTTCTCAAGTGACCCCACACAGAAAACGTTCAAATACAATATAACATGCATGTTACGTTTCAAGAAGATCCAAAGATTTAAAAGTAATTAGGAGAAAGCACTTTCTATTATGAATCTCATTTTCCTAGGGAATTGGGTTAAGAAAAAACGCACACTCAACTCTTCATATTTTAATGTCGAACTTATAAGCATTCATCAGCATATGTAAGCCTAGACAATTTAAAACAATATGACCTTCCAAGTACACCAAGAGAAAAAATCATTACAATATTCGCGGGATTAAATTCCTCGCCAACTGTACGCTTAGCAAAGAATTTAATTAAAGCCCAAATTGTTGACGAGAACGACAAGGACTAAATAGAAAGAAGAAAAAAACGGCATTTATGCTTTTATTCTATCCTAAAATCTCGTTTTTTAGCTCCGAAGTGAAAAGAGGAGAGGATGAGAAGCTTTTAAGAAGGTTCTGTCCATTCGTCGTAATCTCTACAACCCAAACTATATGTCGTACAAACATGAGTGATATGTAATCCTTTTGAATTGCAGAGGTGGAGAAAAATATGAGGTCCGGTCTACAATCACTTCCTTTCTCACAAATAGTAAACGAAATTGAAACACGTACGGGCATATTACGGTTTCGTGTACAATATGAAACCAGTTTTTTACCCTATTTTTTTTGTACACTTATTTTCAAAAAGGAAGGGGTTGCCATATATGGTCATTACGAAGCGATCGCTTTTGTCTGGAACAAACATCACCAGTCATGACGTCAGCAACTTGACCTCCCAGCAGTCAGTCCAAGATGGCGTCGTTTTGTGATCGCATAAGCGTGACCAAGAATGGAACAAACTTTGCATAGCCAAGCAAGGAACAGTGTAGAATACTAATAACATAATAATAATACAAAAAAATGTATTCGTAAAAATGTATTCCAGAATATTTTTGTAATGATTATAAGATTCGGTTACGGATTTTAGCGATAGATGGCGCTGTTACGCCCTGCAAACATCAATCTATAAGGAAATTACGTCATCAAATGCTCTTCTTTCACGAATTGAACTGTAATTCCATCTAAAAAAATAAAAAGTTTCACTAAGGCGATTTTCGAAATTAATTGTGAACATTTTTGCAATTAAAATTCCATCTGACATCCATTACCTCTGAAATACATTGAAAACATTTGGAACTGCCGACATTCCAACCCAGACTAGATCGTTCTCGTTCCATTAACACTCAGCAAATAAATTCCCTCCACTTAACTTAGTTTTCAGTTTGAACTCAAAGTGCGTTTTAATTCCACCATAAATTACTAGGCAAAGCAAAGTGAATATTGGAAAAAGACTATCGCGTTAGACAACAAAAGAAAGAGAAAACGGTTATTTCAATTTACAACAATGCAATGAAATGGAAGACTTAATTGTTAAAGGGAAATCAAATTTAAACAATTCCTAACAAAGCAAATTGCGTTTCAGGAAAGCTTATACAGTAAACTCCCGATAAGCGAATTCCGCGGATAATCCAAACTATGACGAAAATCAACACAAAAATGCTTTTAACATGTTTATTTATTTATTTACATTAAAATATAGTTACAGCACATACATTATAAACAATTATTTTATTTTAAATTATTTATTTATTTTTAAATTTTATTATTACGGGAAGGCTCTCCCGTAATTTAGTGTAACCTGCCGGTCTAAGCTCCGCCCACAAGGTCGTTCTTTAAATTGTTTGTCTATAATTGTCTTCACTTACTTTGTTGGCCTCTTTTATTGTTTGCCTTATTCTAGACTTAATTTTTTTTTTTAATTCCGTAATTTATTGTGTAGAAAAAAAAATGGAAACAGGAGAGGTCCGCGGATAAACCGCCCGCGGATAATCGGGAGTTTACTGTATTTGAAACGGGATTGCCACAAAATGAAGGACGAAATGATTTCGAACATTAGTAATTGTTGTAATGATTTGATTTATGCAGAAACAATTTCCGTTTCATTAAAAGATATTTCATTTCTCGGAGATTTTCGCAATTACCGATTATTATTAAGCACCACAAATTGCATATTTAATCTTTATGTGGACTATAATATGCATTGTATATTTTTTCAGCGATATTCCATGAAAGGAAACAACATAGAATTAAATCTCTGTATATCAAATACAGCATAAAATTCCTGACTGAAATACTTAGTTGGCAATGGAGAATTTGGAATTCGTCAACAAACTACTGCAATTCGATGTTACAAATATTATTAAACCATCTCGTTTTGATTGTATTAAGAAAAACATTGTTTTGACACAAATAGCTACATTATTAACTTAACACTAAAAATTCTATGAAGAGATTCAAAACGCAATTAAAAAGCAATTCAAGAACCATTCACACAATTGTTTTTTGTTTTTTTTTTTTTTTTAATGTTCACCAGTCCTATTAGGTATACCTATAAAATGTATACCTGTATTATAGGTGCTGATCGATTGTTATATATGGTTAATTAAAGATAATTAGAATTAAAAATCTATTTTTATTTTCTCATCAATTACATCGCTGATTAGTTGAATTTTAATGCAGCTGATATTTTTACAATTCAATTCAATACAATTCAAACATAAAACAATTTATAAAACTATTCATGATATGTTTCGAGGTATATTCCTCATCATTCCTCCTCATCAGATTACAGAAAGAATAATAAGCCATATAAACGGCTCAAACGATACAAATACAAAAAATAGGGACATCGGCAACATCTATACAGCTTGAGCCGTTTATAAGGCTTGTTATTCTTTTTGGTATTCTGATGATGAGGAATATACCTCGAAACATGTCATGAATAGTTTTATAATTTGTTTTATGTTTGAATTGTGGTGTGTATGGTCCTTGAATTCTTTAATAATACACACGATGAACGTTAATTCAAAAAGCAATTAAAAATTCATTTTTTATTTGGAGAACCCTGCATTGCTTCACACAAAAAAGTGAAACTAATAATCTAGTTAAACATGAAGCGACCGTTTGCACAAAAACATTAGAAAAGATTTAAGAGAAAATAAAAATAAAACAAGTTACAAGTTTCATCATCAGACTACAAAATTTTTTTTTTTTTTTTTTTAGTCTGATGATGAAACCCGCTACAGGTTTTCGAAACTTGTAACTTTTTGATTTTTATTTTCTCTTAAATCTGTTTCTAATGTTTTTGTACAAATGGTCGTTTCATATTTATTAGAGTTGCCCGTTAATACATTCATTATTAATCTATTTGTCGAACAGAATATAGCTTGGTTTGTACTATACAGTGATCCAGGTTACAGACCTAGAGTTTTATCTGAAAACACCATTTAGTCAATTACTGAATTCTTTCGTATAGTCAATTATTGAGTGTTGCACGGTTAAGTAATTTTCACAAGCATTAAACACTTGTTAGATTAATGTAGATTTTAATTCAAAATTTTAATAAGGACTCGCAATTATCAATGAAAAAAAAAAGTGAACAGTTCGTAATGACCTCCAAAGACCACCATCGCTACCACACGTATTTTAAACTACAAATTAACTTCTGTAAGCTTCAATAAAGCACATATTATAACTGCATTGCTTCTGTGGCTAATAAGACTTGTCAGATTGGAAGGAAATAATTGCCTTTTGATTGTATGTTATGAAACTTCTTTAGATTATGCTGCTGTGAATACAAACGTAAAATTATACAGAAACATCAAAGCAAATTGGAAAGAAAAAAACACAAAACAAAAACACTGCAATTTAAATTACTTTTAAGAGATGGCACAAACTGCAATAAATTCAGCGGAAACAAAAGAATTAAAATCAGAATATTAATATGAATTTTTTTTTTAAAAAAAAGCTTCATTTATTTAATTGATTTCGTAAGAATAATTGTGTTATTCGAATGGAAATTGTGTTATAGGCCTATTTTTTAACCGAAGCAGTGAGTATCTTCAGTTCAATTTTTTTATTTTGGTTTTTATCTCTACTGTATCTTAGTATTCTGCTAAGGTTTGTAAGGTTACATATTCAGCTATTTTCTTTTTTTTTTTTCAAGTGGATTTTAAAATGCTTATTCTTAGTGTCTTCTAGCTTACTTTTTCGTAGGTATATAGTCGATTACAGAAGCGGTTTCCAAAGGCCTAAATACAAAATAATACAGAAAGAGGCAAGAATTCGAGGGAAGACTAGAGAAGCCCTCGCCAGGCGATTACGAATCGTTCAGAAACAAAAAAAGCAATCAAAGATTTCTGAAAAAATAAAGCGTGGAAAAAAAAAATCAATGCCGATATCAAAAGATGAACCAAGATCCTGTGCAGAAGCACTGAATTGGCGAGTTGGTAACTTCCTGTTGCAGAGCGGAAACTTGTGAATAATCTCTGCGCATGAGCGAATATCACCTGTCTAAATAATAACGCAAACTAAATTTTAACTCATCTTATTATTTCATTTCAGCTAATCTACATAAAAAAAAAAGACAAGAAAAAAGAAAAGTCCTGACTCACTCACTCAGTGACTGACTCATCAACGCCCAGCCCAAACCCTTGGACCTAGAAAGCTGAAATGTTGCACAGAGGTTCCCTTTATGATGTAGACAAGGAGTAAGGCAGGATTTTTCGAAATTCCCACGGGATAGGAAATAAAGAGGATTTATATTTTCGCTTTAAAGTTGCCTTATCGATATATAAGCGTGTGGCGTCAACCCCAATACATCTGAGTTATCCGGAGAAGGCCACAATTTGCTAAATAAATAATTTTTTTTTTTTATGCTATATATGCAAGGGTTCCGGAGCGAAGCGATGGTATCCGGCTAGTAAACAGATAAATAAACAAATGTACATTTATTCTTAATTTCTATGAAATGATAAATTTCTGATAGATAACTAAATGTTGATGTGATCGTTAGGACAAGTCTTTCTTTTTTTAATCGGGGATGAAGTGGAATGAACAGATTTTTCATTACTTTAACGTTATCATGAAAACAAGCCAAAGTGAAATGATCAGCTTGAATTTTCTGTAGTGAAGGTTAAAGTCAGACAGTCATTAGAAAACAGTAAATTAATTTTTTTCTTGAAAGATAAATGAAGACAACAAAACTACAAATAATTCATCACTACGTGACATCGCTGTTAGCAGCTTTTAATGATGCTCATTTGTTTTTTCTTTTTTTTTTTTTTTTTTTTTTTTAAATACTGAAATGATTTTAAAGGGAATAAACACAGCGTAAACTAATGAATAAACAAGAAACATTTTTTTAAACAAGTTTCCGTTTGTTATTCATAAATTTTAAAATGGTAATGATTAACAGCGCCTGAATCCGTTCAAACACTGAAAGGACAGCACTTAAGGACTTACGTGACAGACAAACTGAAGAAGTACGAGCGTAAGAGTTAACATAATGAGAAAGTACTGTTCCAGAAAACAGTGTCGCGAATATTGAATCTCCTTGTAACTCCTTGTGCCGGAGATTAACGCCATCTAGTGTATATAGAAAAGAAATAATCAAGGACACAAAAGTTACCTTTGCTTACAAAATTAAATAAGTAAATAAATTTTCCAGGCAATAAGGCTGGAAAAGGCACCAACATGAATGGAGACTATTTAAACCGTCTTCACTATATTAATGGAGTTGCTAATAATTCCAAGGCATCGTTAATGGCGCGAGAACACCATTGCAAGCTGAAACATTGGGATTAAAGATAAAGAAAATATAGGTTAGACTAATTGGATTTATCAATAAGCACGAAACTGATAAACTTGAATAACAAGGTAGTACGGATGGCAGTGTTATGATGGAAATTAATCGTGAATTAAAGTAAAACTGAAGAATACTGTATTGAAAGTAATAATACCTACAATGCTTAAAAGAATTTAATTAATTAAATAGGTAGATATTATGTACGAACATAGATATTGATTAGGATAACAACTCAGATTGCAAAAGGAAAACGTTAAAATGTTACGATTTTCAAAACGTGAGAATAATTATCACTTCGGTTGCTGGTGTTACCTCGCTATAACGTAACTGAAGTGAAATGGTCAGGATGTGTAGCAAGATGAACAATACAAGTTCTAAAGTAATCAGGAACTAAACTCAAACAATAAGAGAAGGGTAAAAATAGATGACAGATACAAGTACAAGGTTTATTGGATTCGACTGGAAATAAAAGGAACGTTTTTGAACGAAAAACAAAACAAAATAAAAACTAAAATCTTCATCCAACAATGCATTGATAATGACTGAAAGTGATATATAAAAATCAAGATTTAAATGCTTAAATTGCTAAAAAGGTTTTTAATTCTATTTCTTTAAGTGTTTATTATTTATTATTTGTTTTTTATTGTAGTTTAAGATTTCATTTTCTTAAGGATTTAGGCCTATAACATTTTCTTTAAAATCAGGTTGTTGTTTTTTTTTTTTTAATTTTAATTGAATTTTCAAGCTTTTATTAACAAACCTAAGATTGAATAAAATTGACGATTTAAAAAAATAAAAAAAAAAAACCCTCAAATAACTCAATTGGAATCCTTCAATGAACCGGATTTGTTGAAAAGATGAAGTTCCTGGATTGTCAATGCTTGTCACGAACTAATTCTTCGGACTAGATTGATCAATTCAAACATTTCAATTCAAAATGGCCTCAATTTGCTATGGAAAAAAAATACATTGTCAGAAACTTCTAAAATACGAAATTTCGCCATTTCTAATTTGAATTTCGTTACTTTTATTTTCCATTCACTGGTGAATCGTGATCCCGTAAAATGGTCTATGGTTTTCTTAACCCTACGATAGCGTGGGAAGAACAAAAAGCCACAGGAAGCTCCTTCTGACCCCTAAAAACAAGTTTCAGTTAGACAAAAAAAGTTGTTATTTGTGTGAAGAAATGAACTAAAGGAAATGTTGTAGAGTTGAAGAGGTGTGAAACTCAACAACCTCCAATTATGCTAAAATAAATTAGACACCCCAGTGAGTGCAGTCTTACCTCCAGTATTCAAAGAAATCGTAACAGATCCATGCACTGTTTGTATAAAATCCTCATAACCTTATAACTTGGAATATTATTATCCTTTACATATAATTTCTTTACTACAAGACCGTAATCATCCAGTTCTTAAATAAAATAAATATATTGATTATTTTTTTATCAAATTTGATTAACAATATATATTATAATTTAACAATTCTTTGCCATTCAACACATTATATCGTTAACATGAAACCATACTCTATCTTAATAACACTTATTATATCACATCATTATTATTTATCACTTAGCAGGTAAAAAGAGGGTATATAAAAAAAACACATTTATTTATTTTTTTTTATTTATTTATTTATTGATTTATTTAGTTTATGACCTACTCTATCTTTACTGTTAAGAGTGTCACGAATTCATATTTTTTTCAATTTTGTAAAAAAACCTAACTAACTTAAGCTTTATTATAAATAAATATATAAAGACAGTCAAAATGTAATAAAATTTATAAGTAAACTAATGTTGCACTTCTAAGAAATGTTCTTATTATTTATTTTATGTATTTTCCACATATTATAAGACGCTAACTTACAGAACTTAAATTCATCAGAATAAAAAATGATATTCTAAAAAATAATTATAAACAATGTACAGTATGTAGAATTTATTAGATATAAATTATTATATAGAATTATCAATTAAGAATGCTTTTAAAATAAATTTAAAAATTACAATGATGAAAAGATTGATTTAAGAAATAAAAATTAAGCTTTTATTAATTCAGATTTAATAGAATACAGTAATTAATTATAATAATTGTTATTGAATTTAAATATATTGAAATAATGTTAGTATCCAATAACTGTAATAAAGCATTGTTTTCTGTAACTATTATTACATTTACTTTTTCATTTATTTAATTTTTTTTTTTTTAAGAATTACAAAATTAATAAAGAGTTTGATGATAAGAACGCTGTTTTTAGGATTGAACTGCAAATAAAACAAGAAATTTGAAAGAATATAAAGGCTACTTTCCTTAACATGTGATTTTTTTTATAAAGTCAAGAAAACGAAAATTCAATATTGACATTGATTATAATACGTGTTAAACGTAAACAATAAAAAATATCCATTTTCTGGAGAAAAAATGAATTAAATTCGCATTATTTACTTCAACTGTGTAAACTGGATTAATTTTAATCGTACCAAACCTTGCGCAGTGGATTAGCTGGGGTTTAATATCCAATGTCTAAAACAGCGAGATATCAAAGACAGAAATCTATTGGTTCAGATTCCAATGATTTTCTATGGGAATTTTTATCGTCTTCCCGCGCTGATTTCTAGACAAGAACCCATTCGAATATGCATATCAATTTTCAAGAAGACCCATTCAGCAAATCATAAGTTTTTAGGAAAACCTGTTATTAAATAACTAAGCTGCTGTCCTGTGTGTAACAATTATTTCTTTAAACGATTTTTCACTGATAAAATAATTTTAATGAAAAAATATTTTATTTCTCATTACTTAAATTAGAAATGTAAAATAAATAAAATTTTAACGAGAATTACATTATTATAAAAGCACTACTGGACTAAAGATCTACTATTGTGTGGATGTTATTATTTGATTGTAGTATTTTATTTTTTAATTTTTTAATTTCATTTCTGTTTGGGATTTATTGGTTTGTTTTACTTCAGTTAAAGACTTTCGTTATTGTATTTTTTTTTTTTTTTTTTTTTTTTTTTAAATATAATAATTTTTTTATCCAATTTTTTTTTGATAATTCAAATAGAAATCACAAAAAATTAAAAGAATTTAATTTTTTATCAAAATATTATTACGCTTCGTTTTTGGTCGCAATGTTAATCTTTTATTATTCAAATCCGCCCGGATCTACATTTTTAACCAGGATACAAAAGTCAATTTCAAAAGAATTTCTTTTTAATGTAAAAAATATGAGATTGCGGAGGTAATTTTAAACTCGAATTCAATAGTTCGAAGAATGCCAAGCATTTCATAAAAACACTAATAATATTTCTATTTCTGTTATTTTTACATCTGGAGAAACCCTATAAAAGAAATCGTTCCATAGCGCTGTAGGGATTCAGATACGACAGTCGAACGAAGCAGGAGGGGGAAAAAAATGTAGAAACTGACTTATATAAGGTAAGATCAGGCTCATTCTAGTATGAATTCACTCTTTTTCAACGGCAATTTATGTCTTTGCTTCGTCTTCCCCTTTTTCCTTATTTAATTTTACTTGAAAAGTCTAATTCATTACCAATTTTAGCCACAATCTTGGATAGAAGAAATTATTATTCTAAACTTTCTTCTTATGTATTTTCTAATAAGTTTCGATCTAACAAAGAACACCTTTGGGTTTGAACAAACAACCACGCACCAAAATTCAGAGAATGGTCATTTTCTGACCTCTGGTGAAAGTCGTTTTTCTGTAAGCCACTGCAGTTATTCACTAGAGGTCTCTGAGCACAAAGGGCAAGGTTTATATTCATTTCGACTGCGTCCATCTTCTCTCTTCGGACGTAACGTGTCAATGAATTGCTCTTCATTATCTTCATCACCATCATCATATCTGCGTTCTAAAGTTAAGACACTGTCCTAACTGGTTTCCTTCATATAATCAAGGAAACCAGAAAATATGCGAATGATTCGTCTTCCAATGCCATCTTCATGGCACACTTTCCGTCGTAACAAGACCTCAACCAATCTCAATACTGGATTGATCATGAAAAATATTCAAAAATGTTAAAAGTTTCTTACCCGTAAGATATTAATCTAAGTTTCATGAAGATCTCAAAAAGCTGTTGGTGAACACATACTCATACAAACAGTTACTTTATGAATCTCTCTGTCCTAGATTAACGATGCCTCTTTGTGTCATACGATGTCATTAACAATACAGAGACTTGATGTAATCCTTGTAGTATAACAATCTGACTAAGATGTCTCTCTACACCTAGAGGCGCAGATCACAACTAATACGAGCAGTAATAACTAAAATTCATTGTTGCACTGATTTAATAAAAAGAAAGTATACACCAATATCTGTTTTAGTCACTTAGCAACAAAACTTCACGTTTATCTAAGTATATTATGTAATCTTTGTAGTGTAACAATCTGACTAAGATCTCTCTCTACACTTAGATTAATGATAATATTTTCTTTATTTTGGATATCTTACTTTTTTTTTAATTCGTATTTGTTTGTTTTCAGTAGGACTTCTCTATTTGGACGATGTAAGACAATCAAAGTGCGACAATGGACTTTCAAACAACTGGAAAACACCAAAAATGGAACGATGGGACATTCTGATTCGCCAGCTTGAGAAAAAACATCATTACGTCATGGATGACGACAGAGGCTTTACACTGCGGAGGATGGAGGAGTGAGAATGTGATGATGACTTTCATTAGTTTGATCATAATTTTAACCAAAAAATTGTATATCTTATTTTTCTATCAATTATGTAATCATTACACTTTTTATCCGTTTTTTACAATGTTTTCTGAAATACTCTTAATCTATATATTTATACATATATTATTATAAATGATTATTATAAAAATCTTAAGAAACAATCAATCAATGATATGATTATTATTAATAAATATCTAAAACGTTCAAATTATGAAAGTATTTTTGTTTAAAATGAATGGGTCTCACAGACCCATTGCGACCATTGGTGTTCCAAAAAAGGGCGCGACCACTGCCGGGTTAATTATTAATATTATTAGCACTTGTATTATTTCGTTATAACTTTATTTAGTACTTTATGAACACGAAATTGTTGCTACTATTTTGTATAATTTTCTTCTCCAATACATAACAGTAGAAGCCTGAGAATTTGTGAACCACTAAACATGGTACTTTTAAAATTTTCATGTATTAATTATTTGAATTCTCGTCTAACGGCTGCTTCTCGAAAAGTTGCCTCAAACCGGCAAGTGGCTCGAAAAAGTCTCACTTGCCCGAAAAATCTGCCAGTTGCTCTAAATACGAGCAAGTTCTGAATTCAGTTAAATTTTAGAAGTAAGTCGACATCAGCGCCCTTGGCAGCGAGGAAAATTTTATTTAAAAACTACGACAGTGTTAACTTCACGCTGAAATCTGGATATCCTTTGCTTGATTCATGGCTTCATTCACCACATTCTCTTCCTCCGGGATCTTATTTTTTTTCCTTTTTCTTTAACGCTGCTGCGAAAGGAGTTGAGAAACTAAGCTGCGAATCATCTTGTTTGTCGCTTCGCCGTCCAGTGGTTTTTTAACCGCGATCTCAACGAGCACAAAACGCGACTTGCCGCTCAGACATGTAAAGCGTCGGCGTTTTCCCCCAAGCTGCAACTGACAAATGGCAAGTTTTCGAGAGCGTGTAAAGCAGCCATTACTTCAACATTCCGTCAATAAGTTGATACAATATTCAAATCATTTTCATCTAGTTTTCTTGGGAAACTACAGCTCATAAAATCAGTCAATCTGTGTGTGTGTGTGTTTGTGTACCCTAATAACTTTTGCAATGCTGGATGGATCTTCGTGAAACTTTATGTGCACATTTATTTAAAAGAGACGATTTAACTTTTGAAATTTAAAATCTTGTCCAAGCGGTTCTTTGTCGAGAAAACAGAGCGAGAAGATGAAAAAAAATTACAAACGGAATTATCGATTCTAATGATGTCTTAAACAATGAGTATTAATCTGTTTTGCTAATCAAGAATTTGCGTACCATCCGACCTCAACTTAGTCCCGTTCGTCAAGAAGTGCCGGAGCCTTACTTCCCGTGAGCCAAAGGACCTGCAAGGCCTGTTGTGAGGACCCTTTTTAAGAATTTGCGTAGGTTTGATATGATTAAAATTGATCCGGTTTAGACAACTTAAATAAACCGGATTTAATATTTTTTTCCAGAAAATTAAGAAATTGTACTTGCATATATTCAACAGACATTGTAACTTGAATATAAATCCAATTTTTAAAATTAATATAAATTCTCAGTTAGACGCACTTGAACTGTTTTTGTGCAGATTATATTAGTTATCCACTGCATGTTTTTGTTTTGTTTTTTGTTTAGCCAGAAAAGAGAGGCTCATCAATTCAGTTAGCCTCTTTTTGTCAATACCCACATCCCTAGTAAACGTTTGAAACGCTGATGAATCTTCCGTAAAATTGCTATACCCATTTTAAGGACAAAAAACGAGAAATTAGTGCGGAAAAATATCAAAAATCTTCACAGAAAAAGCATTGGAACTGAAACAACGGATTTCTGTAAATGTCAATTAAAAAAAGGAAAAAAAGAATATGTAATCCTCTTAATGTCTGCGCGAGCTTTAGTCATTATTTAGTTATAATAATTGAATTCAGGAATGTTTAGTAAGTAATGCGGATTTAATTATATTTTTTTAGAAAATGGAAAGTCTGTGCTATTTGTATTCAGCAAGTTATAGAAAACCGGACAGCGATGGGAAATTTTGAAAAAAAAAAAAAAAAAAAAATCCATACACAAACCATATGACTGTTTCTGCAAATATTACAGCCACTTCATCAGCGGCACAAACGGAAATTAAAGTAACTAAATTTAGAAACAATTTGGACAATTAAAACGCAACATTCTACGACTTTTCTCTTTTTAATTCATTTATTTAAAAAATTGTTTAAAAAAATTTAAAATAATTCGTTAGTAAATATTAAAATACTAATATTTCTAAATAATTATTTTAAGATTATTACAGATAATTTTTTAAATAAATAAGTATTTTGATAAAAAAAAAATATATAACGGATGACCGTTATCAAAAATTCAAAACTTTTTTATAATTAAATTTTAAATTGTCTTAAAATATATAAAATGATAATTTAATTAATAAATCCTGTCTAGAAGAATTTAAATCATTAAATAAAATTAAAAAAATAAAAATATCTTTAAGTTTTTGTTTTTATAAATTTGAAAGTTATTTTGAAATAACTAAATTTATTTTGAAATAGTAAAATATATTTATTTATAATTTTAATTGAAAAATCATTACTTTCGAATTTTGTAATAAGATAATTCAATTATCTGAAAATCTCTTCAAAATTAGATTTTCCAGGAATGCCAAGTCTAAATCAATAAGATTATTTTTATTCAAGAACTTAAAATCTGGAAATTAATTCTAAATTTGAAGATTTTTCAGATATTTAAATTTTCGTTTTACAGAATTCCTAAATAATGATTTTTTTAAATTAAAATTATAAATAAATACATTTTTACAATTTCAAAATAAATTTAATTTTCAAATTTATAAAAAATATAAAGTTAAAGATATTTTTATGTAATCATTTAAATTCATTTGGAGAGTGTGTGTTAATTTAAATTAATAATCATTTAAGTTATCTTACGACAACTAAGAATTAAATCATTTAATAATAAGTTAGTTTTGAGTTTCATCTGTTAACTATCATCTATAATTTTTTTTAAAACCAAAATATTTAAAATAGATTTTTATATAAAAAAATATTTAAATACTAATATTACTAACTAGATATTTTAAGATTTATAGATAATTTTTTAAATAAATGACAAAAAAAAAGAGCAAACTCTTAGAATATCGAGTTTTTGTTTTCTAAATTGTTTCTAAATTTTAGTTTATGTTAATTTCCGCTTGTGTCGCTGATGAAGCTAAAATCAAGTGGCGAAAATAAATTCGCATAAACAATGACCTGGTTTTCGTATTTCTTTTCAAAATCTCACATCACTGTCCAGCTTTATATAGTTTAGTAATATAGTTATATAGTTGTTTTTTTTTTTATAAGTTAATTTTATTCTTATAATTTTTACTATTCTAAATTACAAATAGTTGATTTCATCTTTGCTTCGCGATTCTCATAGGGCTTAAGCCCATTGCACTTGGATCCGAAAATCGGTCGGTCGGATCCATGTGTAATGAGCTTAATGGGAGCATTAGAGACCAAAATTATAATATTGAAATGAAAAAAAGATAAGGTGAATGAGGGATTTTGAATATGTAAATTTTCGACTATCACCCTATTTTTAAATTGTATTCCAAAACACCCTCATTCACCTTACCTTTTTTCATTTCAATATGATAATTTTGGTCTCAAACGCTCCCCTTAAACCCATTGCACATGGATCCGATCGACCGATTTTCGGATCCATGTGCAATGGGCTTTACTTTTGAGTTTCAGTTCAATATGAAAAGATTACGTAAAATCATTTTCCAATTTTATGTTTAGTAATTTATACTTTTTTAGAGAAAAAAATAAATAAATGGAAAGATTACATTTTTCATAATAATTTTGGTTTATGCTAGCCAACAAAACTGATAACGCATAAGAAATGATTGACAGAATTTTTGACATCTTCGCTTCCCCTCCCCGCACTTTTTTTTAATATGAAGACATAAGATTTCTCGAACATTCATTCAAGAAGCTTTTGTATCTGGCTAAAACTTCTACAAGGTGTGTAAGGATCTTTTGTTTTGTTTTTTAAGTAGAAAAGATAGATGAAACATTTTTTTTCTTTTTTGTATTTTGTATTGTATTTTGATTTGAATTTCTTGGTAGTGTTTTCAGTAATAAGGCAATTTCTTTGTTTCAGGCAACTCCGGTTACAAAGGAGTTCCATTACATGACATTCTTTGTTATAGGTTTTGTTCGTTATATGTATCCTACATTCCTAAGCGAACGTATCGTATGCGTCAGCAGTCATTTTAAAACATTAAAGCATCCAATGATCTGTACAATACGTTTTATTATACCATATAAAATGTTTTTAAGGTTGATCATGTATAATATGTTGTAAAGAAAAAAAAAAACAAGAAAAAAAAAAAACAAGAAGGAAAAAAAAAACAAACAAAACATCATACTTTTTAATTATAAACACACGAAGAGTTACAAAATAGAAATAAAGAAAATGTATAGTAATACAGGTGTTCAACTTTCATCAGAGTCAATAGTTTGCACATAAGTGACACTAATTGTGAATGAAAATTAAATTTTCGTAAATCGAGCATTCGTAGAACGAGAGCTGCCCTAATTGAAATCAACGTATTCTTGAGTTATCAACAATTAAAATTGTGTAAAGATTATAATTTATTGCCGCTCAAGTATTACGTAAGCACATTTTTAGTCATTTTACACCCCACCCCCTCCCTGTAAGCAAAAATAAACAAATGCCAGACTCCCCCCCCCTTTTGTTTACGTAAGATTTGTCAAATCATTAACAGTAAATACCACTGAACAATAAATGAAAACAGTGAAAATTTAAATGAAAGTTTTAACTCATAGAAGTTTGTCTATCTTACGTAAGCATTGCTCTGACCCCCCCCTTCCCCCCTCTCTCTTGTCAGCAAAAATAATCAAAGCTTGAACCCCCTCTGCCCCCTTGAATGCTTATGTAATACTTGAAAGGCCTCTTTAAAAAATTCTTATTTCAAAAATAAAAGATAAAGATTTTTGTTATGTAGTTCAAATAAGCCACCGCACGTAATTATATGTAAACAAAAACAATGCTATTTATAAAATGAAATTTAAACCGGTTTCGATGAGTTCAAGTTACTCCTCTTCATCAGGCGGTTAAGAACAAAATGAACGAATTTTGAATTTGAGAAAAGAGTTTCAGGAAGCACGTGTTAGAAAAGATCAATGGGCTGCACTCAAGACAGGGGCAATCGAATTTTTAACAGGCGAGAGTTGGATACAATTTGGATATGGACTCTCCCCTAAATATTTTATTGGTCCAGCCTTGAGCGTAGTCCATTGGTCTTTTCTAACATGTGCTTGCTGAGATTCTTTTCAAATTCAAAATTCGTTCATTTTGTTCTTAACCGCCTGATGAAGAGGAGTAACTTGAACTCCTCGAAACCGGTCGTAAACATTATTTTGTAAATAGTATTGTTTTTTATATACAATTGTGTGCGGTGGCTTATTTAAACTACTGAATTTCAAGTCGCACGTTAATCTTCTTCGAACCATTTGTTATCTTTGATCAAAAGCACTCACGCATGTCTTTCTCCATCACTAGCACAAATCTCAAAGTTAGCTTAAAACCTGAAGCAAAAAAAAAGCGATAATAAAGACAATTCAGAAAGAGGAACCTCATAAAAAAAGCCATTTTGCAGTGATCAAATAAGAGATCTCAATTCAGAGTAACTTATTGGAGAAGAACAGGTCTTCGTAACGATCTAATTCATTAGGGGCTGTCAGAAACCCACCCATATCTGAAATACCCACGCTTTAAGCTCCTAAACTCGTTATCTCATCAAATTCCACTTGTTCGTTTTGGCAATCAGCAGAAAAGTTCAGAAAAGAATTTAATTCACGGAGAACAATTTCCAACTCAATTTAAACGAAAGATAAGAGTATCTTATTCGTAAGTAGATATCTCATTTATCTTTCGTTTATACGCAGATAACAGTATCGTCAAAAGATTAAATAAAGGTAAAAACGAACATTATTTTCAATAATTAAACAATCTTTTTATTGTGAAAAAAAAATCCAATTATTTTCAATAGTTAGAGAATGTTTACATCAGAAGTGTAAAAATCTTTCCTGGGATATTTTATGCTGAAACGCTTGTAAATAATGTAATTTCCTAAGTTCGTCACAGTTGTGGGCTCAACAATGTGCATTTCTACACATTCCTAATTAGCAAATTGTTTTAATGTTTACAAAAAAGGATTCTAATTAACGAAGCCTTTTAAACAGGTTACTTTTAAAGAAAATTTTTAATATTATTTTTTCTTATTTATTTGTTTTTCAATAGAAAGAGCAGTGGAACCTCCATGACTATAAACTAAAAACATAAACATACATTAAAAATAAAGAAAAAGAAAATTCATGTGCTGGGCTCTGCCAGCCTCAAATGAATTTCTTATGGCATCAAAATAAAGAAAAAGTGCCTGAAAGATACGTAAACACATTAAAATTTGAAACCAATGTTCATCTGACACCTGAAGACAAGCCTGTTTCACGCTTATTAGGCGATCATCAGTTGAGGGTAGTCAGAATGAACTTTTGCAGGTCTCATAACGGAGGTGACTTGGAAGTTGAATAGAAAGAGCAGTGGAACCTCCATGTCTATAAACTAAAAACATAAAAACACATTAAAAATAAAGAAAAACTTCCAAGTCATGTTTTATATTTTTATGTTTTTAGTTTATAGTCATGGAGGTTACACTGCTCTTCCTATTCAACTCCAGCAATGTTCATTCTGACTACCCTCAACTGATGATCGCCTAATAAGCGTGAAAGAGGCTTGTCTTGAGGTGTCAGATGAACATTGGTCTCAAATTTTAATGTGTTTAAGTATCTTTTAGGCACTTTTTCTTTATTTTGATGCCAAAAGAAATTCATTTTAGGCTGGCAGAGCCCAGCACATGAATTTTCTTTTTCTTTATTTTTAATGTATTTTTATGTTTTTAGTTTATAGTCATGGAGGTTCCACTGCTCTTCCTATTCAACTTCCAAGTCACCTCCGTTATGAGACCTGCAATGTTCATTCTGATCACCCTCAACTGATGATCGCCTAATAAGCGTGAAACAGGCTTGTCTTCAGGTGTCAGATGAACATTGGTCTCAAATTTTTATGTATTTGTTTTTCAAGAAACCTGTTTCTTCTTAATCTTTCCCACTGCTCAGTTGTCCTTATATTGTTCCCTTCCGGCAGTTTTTATAACTTTAAATTAAAAAACAAAAACCTATTTTTTTTTTTTTTTAAATATACTATATGTAAATGTCGGAAAGCTATCTGAAATTTAAAATCCCAATACAAATTTCAGAACACTGTTTCTGTGAACGTACGGCCAAACTACATTCACTTCATCAGCGGCATCTGGTGTTAAATTTTGAAACTAAAATTTGAAAGACACAAAAACGCATTATTTAAAGAAATCTGCTCTCTTTTATTGTATATATTCTTTTTTATCTTTTTTTAATTTCTATATGTAAATGTTATATCTTGTTTCTTTTTAACTTTAATTCAAGTTATAGACTGAAGAATATACAACGAATAAAGCTGCACAAATAAATGTTTAAAAACAAGTGCAGCTTATGTACGAGTAGATACAGTAGTTTCCCTCAAAGTGAAACTGGAACATCTCTATTGAGTCTTGAAAAGGCTCAACAGTATTGCTTGACTACAAAAAAGAAAAAGAAAAAAAACAAAACTTCAAACTCTACATTTCCTTAAAGAAAAAAACTGAAACGAAACAATCTAATGGATTGATTTTAACTCGATATAACTTTGATAAGTAAGGGATCGTGCTCTGATCAAGCCGCTACCATCATTAAGGTTCAATCGGAAACGAGAAAGGTTTTGATTTGACAGCGGATTTCGCTGTAAGATCGACATTCACCTTTCACAGAAGATAATTATTCAAACAAAAAAAAAAAAAGCGATCAAAGAGTTCTTTCCGCTGCTTTTAGAAGAGGGTTCATCTTCAAAGCGAAATAAATTAAATCGAAGGGTAGAGAGAGGAAGGTCTATTTTCGGAATGCTGATTTTTCTAAGTGGATGCTGACAGGTGGCAGCAGAGCAGAGCCAAAGCGCAAAGTGATGGCAGGTGACTTCTGCAGCCGAAATGAAGACGGGTGTGCGAATCAATCAAAAGATTCGACTGCGCCGAGCTCTTAATGGAAAAGTACGATTTCCCTGTACCTTTAAAAAAATATATATGTGTATTTAAGCAATTGAATGTCGATCAGCAAATGTTAAGTCTCTTGTCATCGATGGTTTAAAAAAAGAACATTGTAATATCTCTATTTAACTTATTTCAGCAGCGAAACGGGGTTAAGTAATACTCAAAAAAGACTTTAATTAATATGTTTGTGATAAACTTTACTTCATCAACAAAACGTAAATATATAAAGGCAAATTTTCGAAGACTTCACGGCAACTTCTTAAACAAGTCAAAAATTCAACAAAAAAAAAGAACCAAAAACAGAAAAGAAATCGTATGAATATATGACAAATAGAACAAATAGACCATAGCATAAACGATAAACACAACAACAGTAATTTTAAAGAAAAATAAAATAACGTCGGAATCAATGTGAAGCCTGCAATGCTAAAATAAACAATAAAAAACTTGCCAAAAAAGATTAACAAGCCATAATTACAATAATGTAACTGCGTACTAAAACTTAATACAACGTTGTTTATTATTTAATATTATCACCAATAGTAAACTAACCTTGATTTCTATTAATGCAATCTAAAATGCGAATAAATAGAGCTTTATAATTTTCCTCTTTTTATCATCAGATTCAAAATAAAGAATTTGAACTTGCATTACAAGAGTATGACAAAACAATGTTCTGCCAATTCCGATCTAATACAATCGTTTCTTCTAAATGTCCTCTGTATTCAGAAACACGTTCAGAAATATATTAGGACGTCTTCCCTTTCTTACAATTGGCACAAATGATCTTATATACAACATCTTTTGGGTTTGGGTGTGAATTACTTCTCATCAACAAATGTACACAATAAAAGCTTTATGGTTCCACAAAAAAATGAAAAATGTTAATGTATTTGAAGCATTTATTCCCACAGAGTTTATAAGCAATTTCGAAACAAGGTGTACAAACTGACTATTAGTTGTACAAACAGATTTTGGTATTTATATCGTTCAGAAGAGACAGAACGATTTAAATACCATTTCTGTTATTTTTTTTTCTCTCTAAAATTACTGTGAAAAGACGATTACAAGTCTTCAAAATCTCATTCTGAAATTTAGTTATCATTTAATCACTTAACAATCAGGGTTTACACAGAGTTTAAAACGTTTAAAACCGAGTCGACAATGGATTTGACAGGCTTTCTTAAGGTCCTGACTCCAGCAACTGCAGGCGACTGCTGCAAACCTTTTATTTCTTTTATATATTTCTTTAACCAATGCACCTAAAATTCTAAAAACTTAAAAACGAACTTATGAATCATCTGGATTTCAATTTTCTTTTTTTTAATTTTCAAAATATTCTGCAATTAATTAAATTCAAACTCAAAACAGTCAATGTTTTGAGTGTTTACGAGGTATTACTCGATACTTTCAACTCAAAAGAAATTTGACGAAAACCTGATATGATAAAAATTTCGAAAATAGTGTTTTGTATTTAAAATATTTATTATTAGTGCAACAGTTAATTTTTTAAAAAGTAATTTAATCTCACACAATTTTAAAGAAACACAATTTTAATTTTTTTTCAAAATTAACTGTTGCACTAATAATAAATATTATAAATACAAAACATTATTCTACAAATTTTTTATCATTTCATGTTTTCGTCAATTTTTTTTCAGTTAAAAATACCGAGTAATATCTCAAAAAACACCTAAAAAATTGGCTATTTTTGAGTTTTAATTTAATTAATTGAAGAATATTCTGAAAATTAAAAACAAGAAAATATAAATGCTAGATGCTTCATAAGTTAAATTTTCAGAATTTTAGGTGCATTGGAAAAAGAAATATATAAAAGAAATAAAGGTTTGCAGTCGCCTGCATTTGCTTGAGTCAGGACCTTCAGTGAATTCTTAAAGTTTCAGCCTTACAGACAGCTAACAGTAGAAGAAGAAAATGAAAACAGTGATATCATGAAATGATAAAAGAAAATGAAACATCTAATGTCAGGTCTAAAGAAAATGAAAGTGATTCTGCCTTAGCAAAAGATTTCATTCTCAAAGTATGCCTTAAACTACTGTACAGACGTATTCAGTAAAGTTTGTAGATTTTAAAAAAAGCTATTGTAAGATTCATACATTTTTCACACAATCCATATAGCAAACAAATACTTTACAAAAGCAATTTATTATAAGTTCTATCTTTTAATTTCAGGACGAACTATCGGTTGATATTCAGAATTTTTCCAGATTTTTCCAAGGGCATTTTTACGAGCGGTTCAGTTTCTTGGCAATTGAATTAGTTTGGTTTCGAGGGAGTTTGTAATGAGCTGAGCTATCGTTATTTGAAAGCGCTTTATGCAGGCAACGTTCAGCCACTATCTCAGTTGATCCAGAGTGAAATTAGATTTCACTAAGTGGGTTTCTGGTGAATCTAATTTCAAAGTAAATGAGGTTGAAGAAAGGTGAAGCCTTTTCTAATGCCGTCGGATGCTGTGTTGTCCGCTGAGACTGTTTATTCCTTCCAAAAGGCCTTTTTCCTCAAGAATTTTCTCGAAAGATAGTTTGTCCACATCAAAACCACTCTGCAATCGCTCTACCTAATGAGGTTCGTACAGGGATGCAGTGCCTTCCAAAGTAAATGACAACAGTTGTCCTGTAACTTAAACGAAACTTAAAACAAATTTCTACAACCAGAATGCATTAAGACTGATGAGCACATCAAAGTACTGTAACTAGCCTAAATAAAAACCTTCCACAAATCAATACTGTGGAATTCGCCTCAATATTGATACAATGTTGATTCCAAATGTTTCAATGTCGATACAATATTGAATTTCATGTCGTTTCAATATCAATACAAAATTGATTTCACAGTGCTTCAATGTCGGAACAATGTCCATTCCACACCGCCTAAATATCGAATTCTAGGGCGAAATAATATGAATCCTTATATGCTCAAGTAAAATGAGTATTGTTGGTTGTTTGGATCTGGTATAACTATTTTGTATGGATAAAGTGGCTCAAGTGATAAGGAACTTGACTCCTCAGGGGTTTTTTTTTTCCTTGCTTCTTTATTTTTTCAACCTTCTGTAAAATGGGGGTCAGCTTTCTTTCCCAGACTTCCAGTACTATCTAGTACTAAGCCTATCACGTTAAAAATAATTTTAAAAATAATTATTGAAAACACCATTTTTTTTTTTAGTAACTTGCAGATACTATGCACTGCCACCAAACAATACAGTGCCAATTAAAAGTTTATTACACAGCTACTATCCAGATAATATTTCATTTATCAACCAGATGAATGTCATTCAACTGTCTCTTGATTTTAATTGTATCTACATTCAAAATTTTTAATTTGTGTTCCGCGAATCATAAAATAAAGCATTTACAACAATTACAAACGGAAGAATCTTATTTTAAGTAGCTCGTCTGTAAACAAAAAATGAAACAGACTGTAAATACAATTGAAACACAAAATCTTCTTAACATCACACCAAATTTAAATGTAAAGACTACATTTAATATGACAAAGCAAATTTTCGAAAAGATTACACGTCTTTTCTTTTTCAAGCCTAAAATAACAATAAGTTGAAGAACAATACTCCAATTTACATTAAACTTCTCGAGAAAATATTAACAATATATGAAACCAATACCATTTACTTACAATCTTTGTTTCTTTAACATAATATATGATACGGCTTAACAATTTAGTTCTTTGATTGTAACCTTATTATTACATTTTGTGCACATTTTTCGTTACATTTAAATTTGGTGTGATGTTAGAAATATTTAATAGTAGAAGAATTAGGAGAAGAGATCTACTAAAAAAATATGGGAACTTTACAAAATCTTCTTTCCTATTTACTTTAATATTAATATTTTTAATCGACTTCAATTATTGTTGACCTTTTTTAGGCAAAACATCTTCGAAAAATTCAAATTAATAAACAACAATAACATACAAAACAATAAATATAAACAGTAGAGCATGAATAACACAATACAATAAACTGCGTACATTACATTACATAGCGTGTCGGCGCTCCGAAAGAATTAATTATGGGTCGACATTTAATTTCGAAATATTGTCATTAAGTTCTTGACTCAAGCAAATGCAGGCGACTGCAAACCTTTTATTTCTTTTATATATTTCTTTTGCCAAAGCACCTGAAATTCTTAAAATTTAAGTATGAACTTGTGAAGCATCTGGGATCTATATTTTCTTGTTCTTAATTTTCAAAATATCCTACAATTAATTAAGTTAAAACTCAAAAAACAGTCAATTTTTTGGGTGTTTTTGAGGTATTACTCGGCATTTTTAACTGAATAAAATTTGTCGAAAACCTGAAATGATACAACATTTGTAAAATGATGTTTTGTATTTAAATTTAAAATATTTATTATTAGTGCAACAGTTAATTTTTTAACAAATAAAAATTGTTTTTTTTAAAATTGTGTGCGATTAAATTATTTTTTAAAAAATTAACTGTTGCAATAATAATAAATATTTTACATATAAAACATTATTTCACAGAGTTTTTATCATTTCAAGTTTTCGACAATTTTTTTTGAGTTGAAAATACCGAGTAATACCTTAAAAACACCCAAAATATTGACTGTTTTTGAGTTTAAATTTAATTAATTGCAAAACTTTTTGAAAATTAAAAACAAGAAAATAAAAATCCCACATGCTTCACAAGTTCATATTTAAATTTTCAGAATTTTAGGTGCGTTGGAAACAGAAATATATATAAATGAAATAAAAAAGTTTGCAGTCGCCTGCATTTGCTTGAGTCAGGAGGACCTTAGAGAAATAGGAAAGAAGCTTTTGGGTTTGAATTATTACACAGCAGGAGAAGAAGTTAAGATGTAGAATGTCCATATAATTTAACTTTAAATTCTCAGTAGAATCCAATAAATAAATCAAAGAAATTTCCAATGAAAATCTTTATTTTATGCAATGTATTTCCTAACTCTTATTCAATTTATTTTTATTACGTCCGTTCCTCGTTAAGTTGACGCTCTCTTTCGTTTTATCGATTTACTGCAACCAATAAATGCATGTGGTTGGCTCCTACGGCGTCTACCTGATAGTTTCTGTTTGATGAAGAACATTATAAGCACAGTCTTGATTCCTCCCAATTAGATTCCACCCAATTCATTTCCTGGGGGGGATACCAATAACCAAAACCATTATTGCGCTTGATATTGTCATTCTTTGCTGTGCTTTACTTCTGTCCCAATAACTCAAATAACGAGGAGGAGGCAGCGACCCTATTCTTATCATCCTCTACGAGGTTTTCGTGATTATTAAACACATACGTATTTGGGTAAAAGAAACTATGTATTTCTATAACCTGAGGCAGAATTCTTTGTAAAGTAGTTGATTTTCATTGAATCTCCAACAATGAACTTCATTAAGGAGTTTCTCAGGAGCAAGATCCTTTAGTGTAATTCTGATCATGTAGTATTCTAGGAGATCATAGAAGATAAGATGATAAGAAAGAGATATATGTACTGTTTCCAATATTTATTGTTCAAGTGAGAAGTTTGTTGAAGTTTATAATAAGTTTTCAAAAATTCCATCATCAGCTACAATTCGCTATGATCATAGATATCTAGGAGTGCCGGTCGTTCTCTTTGTAGAACATAATCATTTGATTTTAAGAATGTGTGTCCTATTCCGAAAGCTCCCCAGATATAAATGTTCATATTCCTCTCACTATTGTCCTTCCCTCATTCATAATGCGTCCATGCCATAACATATCCAAAGCAAATGCATTGTAGCTGACGATGGAATTCTTGAAAACTTATTAAAAACTTCAACAAAGTTCTGACTTGAACAATCAATATCAGAAACAGTTCATACATCTTCAAAGAAAACAGTACATATATCTCTTTCTTATCAATAATTTCGCAACTGTATAGTCAAAGAGCTCTATTTCAGAAACTCTTCGCAGTAAGACACAGGCTCATATAAACTTTTATTTTTTTCATACCATGATCGACCTTTTTTTTTTCTAGGATAACCTCTATATCACTAGTAGAGTGACCTGGTATACAGAAGACAAAGAAATAATAAATGAACGAACCATCCATTCTGCATTACTTCTAGCTCCAATTGTTATCGAAATCGATTATGGTAGGTATGTGAGGATTTGGTTTAACGTTGTAGAATTTCTTAATTTATAGTAGTGAAGAAAAAAAGTGTTAGAACAATGCCCAAACAGACATGTCATGTTATAAAGACAGCTCTATATGCTAGGATGCTCAAATTTTAAAGTAAATTTTAGTTGCTACAATGAATATTTCTGTTGATTGATACCAATCATATCTGACAGATAATAGTTAAGGAGCTCGGTACAAAAAAAATGCCAAAAAACTGTTGCCGATGAAGCACAAAAATCGAGATTGTTTGTTTGTTTGTTTGTTGGTGTTTTAATGGCGCAAAAGCAGCAGTGGCTAAGCTGCGCCAAAAAAAAAATCGAGATACATCAATATTTTTTTAAACTTACGAGTAACGCTAACGTTACCAAATGTGATATTCCTGTGGTTTGACAGAAACCAAAGCACGGAAATGCTCAAAGTTTACTTTATACTGAATTTTGCTATAATTTTTTTTTTTTTTTTTTTAATCTTACCATGCGGATTTCAAAAGTAATATTTAGTTTCATAGTAAATATTACAGAAAATAAACTTAACAAAGAAAATTTACTGATTTTCTGAAGCGCTTCTAAAAATTAATAATACATAGATTCGAGGAAACTTACAGTAAATATAACAATAACTGTTCCAACAACGTAAATATATCAAAGGCAATTGCAAATTATTGTTATTATTGCGAAAAATTCTTGAGATCTTTATTATAACAAGCTGAACATAACAAAAGGTATGCAAATTGTTTTCTAATATAACAAGCGTATGTAAATTGTTGTTATATTTAGTGTAAGTTTCTCGAATCTATGTATTATTAATTTTTAGAAGCGGCTTGAGAAAGTCAGGAAATTACGCCGGACGAAATATTGTATGCAAAATCAAAATGAGATGTGATGAATATAAATGAAGATAGTTCAGGATGTTAACAAGGAAAACTTTGAAATAAGTAAATGAAACAACGAAACTTTAAATAAATTGGAGCCAACACACAAGACTAAAGTAATAAAAAGCATAGACGTATTTAAAACATAACTAAATAGAACCGGTTTCATTTTCATAGACCTTTTCAAGTTACAGTAAAATTACAATGAACAGCCTTTTGAAAAGAAATTCAGCCAAAGAAGATGAACCGGAGCCAATCAGCAAGCAAGCAGAGAGGCATTCCCATGATGCATACAGAATCCAATTGCATTCAAATGGCAGCAACCAATGAGAAAACATATCAAAATTAAAAGTGGCACACGTTAAAAAATTTTTTTTGGTAACGAAACTTGTTTAAAAAAAATGTAAAGGTGATTCAGGATTAAATATTTTGAAAATGAGATTCGAATAACCCTTGCACTGCAAGCCATTATACAACGATAAGCATCCATGTTGGAACAACGTATACCTTGCCCATGCGCAATACGAGGTAAATTCTTGATTACGAGGAATTGGTTACAAGCTGTACTTTATTTTATAGCAATTTGAATAAAGAAATGCCTTTTCAGTTTTAAGTGACAGAAAGAAATTAATGGAGGAACTGTTTTATTAAGTTGAAATATGTTCAGGAAAGAGTTATAGATGTTCATTGTGGGATGATGAGATGAAATTATGTGTAGTTAAATAACTTTTCGGAATCGGAGAAATAAAATGACTGGATCTAAAGACTAAAAATTATGATAAAAAAAACAGCAGACAAAAATTTTTTTTAAAGGTTTATAAAAACATTTAAAAATACTTAGGAGCCTTTCGAGTTCTTCCGCATAACTCCTCTTCAACACCCTTCAATGTGTTGAAGAGGAGTTCTGCGGAAGAACTCGAAAGGCTCCTAAGTACAGTATTTTTAAATGTTTTTATAAACCTTTTAAAAAATTTTGTGTGCTGTTTTTTTATCATAATTTTTAGTTAGGTCATTTTCGCACACGTAAAGAAGTATTTTAAACTAATGAATCTAAAGACAACTCTAAAGTGTTTTAGATTTCGTAAATTATAGTTCTTCAAAACCCTTTGAACACTCGACATCACAAAAATCAAGCCGACGACGTTTTGGAAAGAAGATTTATATATGTCAGATATTGAATAACGAAAAAAGTGAAGAAGAAAGTTAAAAAATAAAAAGGGGGGGGGGGGGGGGGTTTACAAAATGTGAATCAAACAGTGCGTACATGTTTAGAATGCACAGTCCGTTGTAGATCGTCGGTGTCTTTAATGAGCTGCAAATCGCCTGTGAAAGTATAACCGACTGGGCTCAGTGCCAAAGCAGGCCACAAGTGGGTCGCTCGCCCGCAGAGAATAAGACGAAGAGAAGAATTCAAGAGGAAAACGAGAAGGGCTTCCGTTAAATCACTCCAACTCAAAAGAAAAGCTGTTCCAGGCAATGTTCAAGTCAACGAGAATTAACGCGTTCATTCCGTTACGTGGCACGGAAAACAAAAGAACGCTGTAAATAATTCATAGTCGTTCTTAAATCGTGATCTACAAATTTCAAAATTTGTATTTAAAAATCTTCAATCGTTCCATCCACGAGCAAATTTTCGGGGTTTTACAGGGAAGCTCTTTTTTTGGGTTTTGTTTTTTTTTTTAACGGAAAATATAATCTTCTTACATCAAATAAGAATGACAAAAATAGCAGTTAGTGTTGTAAATTACAGCTGTAACGTTTTCCTACGGAGATCAGGCTCATCAGATCACTCAGTCTGTATGTGTGCTCATGTTTCCATGTATCTGAGAGTACGTTAATAACGTTTGAACATTTGGGTAGATCTTCTTGAAACGTGGTATGCCTATTCGAAGAATTAGAAAAATTTAACATTTATACGCGTATATGAAATATTTACTCAACAGGTCCTTGTGGAAAAATTCTAGGGAGAAATTGATTCCTTCTCCATCAATATTTGATCGTCTTAAACACTGGAATTAATCCTTTTAGCTAATCCTTTAATTAAAGCTCAGTTTAATTTTAATCCGATTTAACAACATAATGGCCGAGTGCACCAATCCTCAATTAACTTTGATGGCGGCAGTGTGGACGTAGCTAAAATTAATGGGGGATGTTGCTCCAGAAAAATTTCAGCCTTTGTTTTAAAATTGTGTGAAAGGAAACAAGCATGTATAAAAAGAAATTTATCAAGTTTCTGAATAAATTTTCTTTTTATACATGTTTGTTTCCTTTCACACAATTTTAAAACAAAGGCTTAACTTTTTCTGGAGCAGGACCCCCCCCCCCCACTAATTTTAGCTACGTCCACAATGCAGCCGTCAAAGTTAATTGAAGTTTGATGCACTCGGCCATCAGTCAGTAAAGGATATTTCATTAATTATTTTAGATGATCGTTTTTTATTGATTATATTCAACAAATATTATAATTTGAAAATAATTGTAGGCTTATCTTTTTCTCGATTTTCAAAAAGAATAAATAAATAAACAAAGGAATTTTAACAAATAACATTATATGGAAAGTAGGCTTTGAGTTCATTCGAGTTTCTTAGAATAGCTTAGTAAGTTTGCGATCATTATTTCAAGCAAACAGTGTCCATTTTGAGATTAATAAATTGTTATTATGGTTATAAACGGTAATAAACTATACCATTTTTATTTCAGTTATTAAATTGTATTGGAATTTTAAAAATCCTGTTAAACGATTTTGATATACGAATATAAAAATAATAAAAAAAAATGGAAATTCTTTATTTCCATTACTTTATTATTGATAAATAAGAATATTACTTTGTTATTAAGAAACGGAAATTAATGTATTTAATTTTTTGGGGGATATATATATATATAAAAAAAATTCTTTTTGTTTTACTGTAAAAACATATCGTCTTTTAACAATAACATATATGAATTAGTGTACGTACTTCACATTGTAAAAACACGTGACCAACGAATAAACACAGAGATGTAACTTGAAGACATTTAAGGTTTACGAGAAATGGATGTGATTACTGCGTATCGTAAACTTAGAAAACCAAAGAAAGCAGAAAATATCTTGTCAATTTTAGAATAATGGCATGAAAAGACTTCATATCAAAAGTATTTTGTCACAAGGTTGTTAACCACTAGATGCCTGTATGAGAAGCTGTCAGAAAAGCATTAGCCTCTTAGGATAAATCTTTATTGAATTACGACAGCGTATTTCAACTTTAAGATGTCGATAGAGTCTAAGACTTCTTTGGCATGACTTCTTTGATATAGCATGTTCTTCATGTCCTAAATATTCGTTAGTATCTCTTCTTCTTGTACGAATACATAAAGGATTTTTCAAATCACTGCTAAAATTCGGAATTTTTATTATTATTATTATTAGGCTTTCAATTGTAAGGAAGGCTGTCGTTGGAAATGGAAATCTAATTAAATAAAGAACTGAATAGATTATTGATTTCCAGGCCAGCATTGGCAAATCCCTTCGACAGATTCTACCCAAACTGGAATAGAACTTAAAAAGATAAGAAGCAACATAATACAAGATACGAGAATTTTGTAACGTAACAGACAATTTCCTTTCCTAATCCTGCATTCATAATAAATTAAAATACAACAAAAACCATTGATGCTTTATTGTTTTATTGTTCAAACAACACACATTACACTGTAACTCAAGAACTATCTACCTTAGAAGACTGAAATTTTAAAGATAAGTTTAGGTTGCTGTAAGAAAGATCCTTTTTGATTTAGATGTACAGTACATCCGACCAGTACATAACGTACAACAAAACACTCAACAGCAAAAAAAAAACAGCTCCAAAAGTTGAAACTGTAATAGCAGACAAATTTACTAAATATTATCTCCCTGTTAATTCTGATAGAGATAGGACTCGCAGAGGCCGAACAATTTCAAAATACAAGTCTCGGAAAAGTGGATGATATCACGATTAATAGCTACAAATTACACAGAAAATCTGAATGTTGATTATCACTGTCGTTTTGAAGAGATATGGTATTCAAAGGTTTGCACTGCAACTATGTCGTATCTTCAAATACTGTTTATTCAAATATCTCTTTTAACGAAAACTACAGCGCTCTAGTAGCAAAGCACACTGATTGGAAAGGTTGATGTGTCTTTTTCTTTTCTGCATCAACAGCAGAATGCGTTTTATCCATTTTACCCCTAAGTGATCCATACTTAATTAAAATTTCCTTGTGCCCATTTTTCAGCTCGCTTAAAGAAAATGCAAAAACAACGCAAAAGAACCTCGAAGTGCAACTGAGCCTCCCTAAATCCTGGTAATTAAAATGCCTAAATTAAGGTGTCAAAGAAATCTGATTAGGATAAGGAAAGAAAAGAAAAAAGAATTGACAAGCACAAGAGTTAGGGGGATGAAATGTATTAACTGATCTCTTAGAGGAAAGGAGTAATATTATTATTAAATTAGAAAGTGTAAATTGTATTAACATAAGTCTGTAAAAGTATTAGTTTATTATCTCCTCTTATCTCTTGCAAATATGTCTTTTTTTCATATAAGATATTTGTATATCTTTTTCTGTTGTAGAATTATTGGGTACTATTTATAGTATAAGATTTAACTATACTGCAAAGGATATTAGGACATTGGAACCGCCAAAGTACGCTGATAGTTCAGAAGTAGAATACAAAAGGGACCTGGCAATTTTACTATCGTAATTAATCAGATATCGCAGCTACATTTATTACTGAAAACCTGAACTGTTGTAAACTGTTTATGAATGAAGATAAAAATTGTGCAATATTATTGCTCTACTCTAACTAGCCTATATGTCCCTAGGAAACCAATTTGACGGCTTTTAGTTGAGATAGAGAATTTTAAGTAGAAGTTTTTTTCTGTATTTAAATATTATTTTTAACTACTTCATCCACGTCGAGAAATATCTCGAACAACTCTTCAGTTCGTCGCTGAGGACGAGCTTCTGCATCTAATGCTTGTCTGGCCCGCACTGACGAGCTTATAATAAACAACATACAAACAAAAATGAACATTGAAATTTAATTTTAATCTAGTAGGCTAAACTTAATGAGTTATTTCTTTTTTTCTGGATCTTCTCTCATTGCGTCACACACACAGAGGGAGATGATAAGAGATATTTAACAACAATAATGCCCTTGTGGCCATGGATAAGAATGTAGTCCCCGTGGGATAATGGATATGACGCCTGACTTCGGATAAGAAGGTTGGAGGTTCGATTCCTGTCGCGGACGTTTCATTGTAGAAATTATTTCTATTTTAACAGAAAATTAAAATTATTTTCCAAACACAGAGAAAGTGCTTTAGACACAGACAGATCTGGAAAACTATGTAAAAGATTCCTTATACTGTTGGTGTGCCGATATTTTTATGGTAAATTGAACTTTAACTTTACTTGTTTTATTCATACTTTGAATAACTTCTGTCACGTGAACTTCCAGGAATGATTAAGAGCTATATGTATAAGGCAAGCTTTCTTTGGTGAAAAGAATTTTAGTAACAGTACCACCCTACGTTCAATAATAGTAATGTTCACTATAAAGCCTTCTGAGAAGGCTTGTCTCTCATGGACTTGAGAAGGCTGTCTCTCGGCAGTGAAACGTTGTAATTTCTTTCATGTTTATAAATTGTTTAGTGCTTAATCAGGTGTACGGCTCTATTTTTGATACCAATGTTATGCGGTGCACGTAAACCCTTCTTGTTAAAGCCTTCTTATTCTGTTTACAATTCTTTCTTTACAATTTTCGATGGTCCATACGATTTCTTCTTAACTCCTACTTTTTCTATCTTATTTTGTATTTGATTTCAAATAATTGCACGATTTCTTAAAAATCTGCTAAAATCAACTTCGTAACCAAAAATCATCCATCTGTTTAACAGAAAATAGTTTGTAATTAATAGATTGTTTTAAAAGTCCGCATTCCAGATAGAATCCCACCTGCAACTTCTATGATTTTGCAAGATTTAATATTCATCCCTTTAATATTCAAGGGGGGAAAAAAAAACGAAGCAAATTTCGTTGAATCTCGTTGTATTTACACTCATTAATTCTATCCGTATTTAAATGATCCCAATTTCATATTTCCTAGTAATACTTTAAAAAAACAAATATTTCTTTTACCAGATCCGGATACAATCATTAAAACTAATATATCTTCTTCAGAAAAATTGCTGCATTCTTTAAACTTAACGATTTAGAGGGAAAAAAAATAGAATTTGAAAGAAATTACGAACGTAATAGTGGCTGAATAATGTATGAGGAATGAATGTAAATTAATAATTAACATGTTTTAAATATTGCAGAAGCTTCTTCTTTCTCCGCTCCAATGGTCGACTTCATTGGTTGTCTTCCGGAAATTAACTTGTCTCATTCGAAATTAAAATCAAATTATTCTACTCAAAAAATTAATAAATCAAAAACCGAATTCCGTTGATTGTTGGACTACTGTTTTTAACTTATTTCCAAAGACACTGAGGCTATTTAAAATAGCCAGTCTGTGTCCATGTGTGTCTCTTCCCATCCATCTAAAAAACTTTTGAATCATTGGAAGAATATTCTTGAAACTTGATATACACATTTAAGAACACAAGACGATCTAACTTTCAGCAATTTTTTTTCGCTAAATGTAAGACATAAAGACCCCTAAGTCAACGGCGATTGAAACGTCAGTATAACCATCTTCTCTGGTTGCTGAATTACCCACAATGTTTACAAGTGGGACCTAACACACTTAAAAAAAACATACATTTTAAAAAATGTACACTACATGTTGCGGGATCCATGTTCGCACCCCTTCGTCAGTTGACAAATGGTGACCCTTTGGATACCCATTTTTCACCTGACGAAGAGGTCCGAACTTGGCTCCCGCAACATGCAGTGTACATTTTTTTTTTAAATATATGTTTATTAAGTGTTAGGTCCCAATTGTAAATATTGAATTAGCACAAGAGTATAATGGAAAAAAGAGCCATAATGTTTTTTTTTCCTATTACTTATTTTCAAACAATTTTAGCCTCATTGACTTAACGAACTTTTAGCCTACTTTCCTAAGAACTTCATCAAATCCTTCAGTCCTGTAATAACTTTCGAACCGATGGATGGATCTTCTTGAAACTTGACATGCATGGTTAGGCACAAGAGGCAATCTAACTTTTACATTTGAAATTTTTTCTGCTTGGGTCCCTTTCGATAAATTAGCGCGACAAGATGACAACCTCAAATAGAATAACATTAAAACTAAACATTAGATTTCTATCGATGTTTTAAAAAGTGAATCATTAATCCCTTTACCAATTCATGCACGATTAAGGTCACAGCTGGATGTAAGTAATTTCATTTCGCAAAAAGTTAAATCTCCACTGCTTGTATTCAGCAAATATTATAATATAAAAACCAGTGAATGCGTTTCAAATCGTATTGTTTTCACTATTTTAAAATAAAACAAGGATAGCGATAGCGATTAGTAAGCCAATCACAATGCTTCGCGACGTCTTCTGATACGTATAAGAAAATTTAATTATAAAAGAAAATTTAATTATATATTAAATATAATTTAATTTCCTTATTATTATAAATCAGAAAATTGTTGCGAATGCAAAGGGCGCAATTGTTGCGATTATTGTGATTGTTGTAGAGCTGTATTATAAATGTGATTGTTGCGCATGTAAAAGATGCAATTGTTGCGATTGTTGTCATTGTTGCTGATGAGATTTTAATGATACTTGTCCTCAGACAAAACGGGAATATTTGCCTTCTGATTCTTATAAGAAGACTAAAAACAACAACATTTTAATGAAAGAACACTATAAAATCTTAAAGAACTTCTTATTTTTAATAGAAATTATTAATAAATTATTCTGTTATTACATCAATTTTAATTCAAAACTTCTTTAAAAACTGATGTCAAACCCCCCCCCTCTTTTTTTCTCCCCTTATTTTCTTATTTTGTTATTAGAATAATGGAATATTTTGTGAACCAAAAGAACGACGCAAAAAAAAAAAAAAACGAATTCAGTCGCTTTTTCCAAAAATTAGTGCTTTCGGAAATTTAGCGAAACCATTTTACCTCTGCATTGCAGTGAAGGAAAATCGCATTCATATTTAAACATTGGCGAAACAACATCACATTAAAGGAAAACTCGTATGGTGGAACGGTTACGATTTTTCTAACATCGTTTCTTCGTTGTTTTTTTTTTTTTCTTCTTTCTAGTTTGTTCTTAATTGCGTCTCACTCTAAAAGACAAATGGAAAAGAAAAAAAAAGACGGTTCCTCTGAGATAACACACCATATCCCCTCTTCAAACAACTCGGCTGTGGTTTAGGAGCGTAGTAGCTTCGTCCCTTCCAGAGTTGATGGCTGCAACATGTGAATTATTAACACAGCCATAATGCAACCAAGGGCTTGAGGCAGATGGGACCCGTGTCTTCTTCAAACAAGCGGCACCCGCAAACCATCCTCAAATTTTAAATTTAACTTTGAAAAATCCGATCAAGCGCAGCGCCATGTTTAATCTACACTTTTGTTTGTATAACCGCTACGTTCTATTTCAATAGCAATGATATACACCTCGGGTATGAGAAGTATCTAAGGGGGTACGTGATTAAAACAAAGGAATCTGCCAATGGACTGTCGGAGTGTTTTCTTATTTTTTTAATTATGTTAAGTAAGTTAATTTGAGCTCTGAAATGTTGTTTTTACAAAGATAATGTTTTAAGGCAAGAGAAATTTTATCTTTTTATTTATTTTATCCAGGCACTACAATTCAGGAGTACTTTTAATGCTTTTTGTATTAGTATTTTGTATTTGTAAAATTAAAACTTATTGTTTAATTATCAAAAAATATTAATTAAACTTCAAATGTATTAAACTTTAAGATATTGTTAGGTATCCCACAGTGGCTTATTGGGAGCTGGAGTTAAGGCTTCAATGGTACAGTGATCCGGGACTGAGATGAGGTCGGGTAGTCAGCACAACGCTCGCCCGCCTGCACCCCCAGGAAAGAAACCCGTACTGGGTAGACCCTACGACCCGTTTGGAGGAGAATGGAGCGTGGAAAAATCTCTGACCTCCGCCGAGGCCGGAGATCGAATCCATCGCCTCGTTTTGTTCTAAGTTGGATCACAAATAAGTTTGATGAAAACCCTCCAGCCGTTTTCACGTGATACGAGTACAGATAAACAAGCCTTTCAAATGGAATATTAAGACTTTGCATACTCAGTGTTATAGTAGACTATAAGTTACTTTCATTTTTAATGAATGTATATGTCGTTTATTACAAAATCTATTTATTTTACTAAATCAAGTAAAAAAAAAAACAAACAAACAAGAAAATCGAAAAACTTAAAACCTACTTTCTTTTAAATACGATTTCTTACTTCTTTTTTTTTTATTTAAAGTCGTGAAAACGACAAAAGAGGAGAAGTCTACGTTTCAAATTCCAGTATCTTTTGAATATATAAACAGTACCAATTTATTTTGCTTTACTGAAAAAAAATCAATTAAATCCAAATTACAATCTTAAGTTGCCGAAATCGAATTAATTTCGATGGTATTAAATACCAAGCGATAATTAATGGATTAATTAAAAGGAGATTAAAATTCTTTGTTTAAAACAATGACATATTAGAAGAAAATAGAATGGAAATCCATTGTTCGACTCCAATGCTGTTCTGTGAAAACTTTTATCGCCTTCTCACGCTACTTCCTAAATTTTCGAGACGAGGATCTCCGTGGAAAAGATCTCAAACAAGTTAGATCGTTTCTAGTGTTTTAAAAGGCATACTAAGTTTCATGAAGATTCATCCAGTTGGGTTATCGGGGGAAGGCGGGATTGGGCTGACGAGTCCGTAGAAGGACGAAACGGCCGTTCCCAATTCCTTCCCCATAACTAGCAAATAACTTTGCAAATTTCACTAGCAAATTTCAACTTTGTTTAGATATGTGCTGATTTACTCATTAAGTTATAAGATTCATCCAGGAATTCAAAAGTTATTAGGCGGGGAACTCATACATACAGACTCATTGATCTGATAAGCCCGCTTTCCTAAAAAAATAGACTAAAAAGTATTTTTTTTTTTCTTGTTTAAACTGATCTTTAGTTGGAAAGACTTGTTCTTTAGAGGAAAGCAGATGAAACTGATATTTTAAATGCCATTAGTGCATCGGAGAAAGAGTTGGGTTGTCAGAGGAATATTTACAAAGTGTCTGGTCGTTAGGCAACGAGAGTAATTGAAATGTCGTACAAAACAAATGAACCAGGCAAACATTACTAAATTACTAAGTGGTATTTGAACAAATGGAAATTGAAAAACAAAAAGTGAATACAATCTCTTGATAAAAGACCTGTAAGTAGCAAAAACAGCCCAATTCTTGTTTATCGTAAAGAAAAAGGAACTTAATATTAACCTGCCTGAACAAAAACTCAATCACACAGGGGAGAAAAAAAATCAATATAAAAATAAGATCGCTTCTTATCCTTAAATAGGAATGCAAAGTTTCATGAAGATCCGTCCAGAGGTTAAAAAACTAGCAGGGGAAGATATATATACGCACACAGATTGAATGTTTTGATGAGGAAAAATACATATTTCGAAAAGCAACCATAGTCTACATATCTTCTTACAAATCATATTTACTTCAATAAAAACATCATAACTACGATATTTCGCAAAGTTTCCTCAGGCTCTATTTTACAAAACTTTAAAATAAAGAGGGTGTTACAAAGATCCTACTATTGTTAGCATGTTCAAATTATTGCAAAATAATAAGTACAATTCTTAGTATGTTCACCAAGTATTCAATTGTTATAGAATACTATTAAGTATAATTATTATGTAATAAAAAGATAATCCATTACACAATAAAAAGCACATTTTTTTGGAATTCTGACAATACAATAAAAAGCATACTCGCACATGAATAAAGGAATCACTGATCTGTTTTTAGATTTTTCGATACCGGGAATCCACTACAGCTGTTTCAGGGTTCCTACCCTTCATCAGCTGGATTCGCCCAGTAACTAAAAATATCACATTACAGTCAGTGATCCCAAGAAACATATAAAGAAAACAAAAGTCAACAAGAAAACGGCCCTTCATATTAAAAAACAACAATTAATAAATTAAGAATAAAAAAAGAGCAGAAATTTATTCCCCGCTAGACATCGCTTAGCTTAGGATGGATTAAATTGCAAAAAACGAATACATACAACAAGTTTAACGTATGAAAATAATAATGACAATACAATAAAAAGCATACTCGCACATGAAAAAAGGAATCATATGACTGTTGGAATTTTGTAACGTTTTTGTGATTTTTTGACTTTTAAAAAATACCATAAAAACGTAACAAAATTCCAATAAATTATGCCTTTTATTTTATTTACTTATAATAATATATGCTTATTATTATTCTGTAGTAACTGAATACTTGGTGAACATACTAAAAATTGTATTTATTATTTTATAATAATTTAAGCATTTTGAACATACTAATAACAGTAGGATGCTAAAAAGAACTTTGTAATAACCGTTTTATTTTAAAGTTTTGTAAAATGGAGCCTGAGGAAGCGAAGGAAGATACCTTTGCGAAATGCCGCCTTATAATTATGATGTTTTATTGAAGTAAATATGATTTAAAAATACAATTAAAGGAAAATTTAATTTATTTTTTATTTCTTTCGCATATTTTTAATTGTTTGTCTGAAAACAGTAGTTATTGTCATTGTTATTCTCGAAGAAATAATATTTTTATCTGCGATGTAAATTAATAGTTAGAATGGTAAAAACAATGTTCTTGAATTTTAATATTCTATTTAGTTTTTTACAATTTTTTGCGTTACTTTTATTAAGCCTATTTCCAGAGATTCTTGACTCTGAGACGAAACACCACAACAGAACACCCGTTTCTCGTCGGTAAATAAAGCATAGAAACCTGATAAAATGTGAATCTTTAAATCAGAATATCTGTTGTAAATAAAGGATATGATGGCGGTTGCTTTCGAAGCCAATTTTGCGGAAGAGCTTTCCTACCGCGAAGAGCCTAAAATCAGCTACACTTCGTTGGTGTTTCATCAGGAAATAAACAAGGTGATGTTTCCATAGCATCACCAAGACGTGGAAAAGGAGACGTAGATTGAGATGAAAGAATTAAGATACAAATCTGGAAACAGCAACAAATAACACAGTTGCAAAAGGGAGACCGGGAACAAACTACTGAACCATGTCCTGTTAGAACAGAAAAATAAAGTTGACTGAAATGAATTTTCAAGTTAATTTTAAATTTGTACCTGCTCTAGCTTTTTAAAAATAAACTAATGAATTCAACCAAAATTGTTGTTGTTTTTTTTTTCAGTCTTTTTTTTTATTATTATTTTATTGAAAAAAATACTAAACTAGATTTAAAAAAATCATAATATTATCTTTTATAAAAGAAGATTTAAAAAAGAATAAAATGAGAAGAATTCTTAGTGGCTTTTTTATATTTATCAGCATTAAATGAAGTTATTAATGATAATTTTATAGAATTTTTTATTTTATCTTAAAAGGAACTGTTGAATCAAGCAAGATTGACATATTCCTAACGTTTTAAAAGAATCAGCTATTATTGTCTTATTTTTATATTTTTCCTGGATAATTTCAGTTGACGGGCGTAAAAGTTCGTTCCACTCTCTCTCAACTTCAGAATAACACAGGTAAAAACGTGTTGTTAGATACTGATCGCCGGAGCCTCTATTTCACATGTTACCCAATTCTTCCGAAAAGACGACTAATGTACGGTACTATTATAGCAATTTAACAGGGAAATAACTGAAAATAATTTAATTATATTAATTCTTAATATTCTTAAAGCTGAATTAATTTAGCTAGAAATAAAAATACTCTTTACCTAATTTATCTATTTAAAGAACAAAACAAAAAAAGCATATATTGAAACATTTGCCATTTTCGTGAGATTTTCACGTTTGTAGCTGATTTCATGAAAATACAGTTGGAATAAAAAGAAGTTACGTACACGAATCCTAAAAATTTACTGAAATTCGAATTGTATTCATTTGAACCTTCTTTATTTTAGAAAGGGTTATTTTACAATTAAATTTTAAAGATAAAGAAGATAAAACAAAAGAAAACTTTACGTTCTTTGTTAGAAATAATCAATTTGTAATTTTTTTATAGTTGAAATGAACGAACTCGTACACATGTCCTTTATAAATTATGCAGTTAACCAAACAAATGTAAACTGTATCTTATTTGTAGCTTTTTTAAGTCTTAACTGAACCTAAGATAATACTATATTTATATTTTGATATTTAATCAATCAATGATATAATGTATAGTAATACCTTGTTTAATAACTTGCTGTTAATTGGTCTAGGGAAACTCCCGTGCTGTGGAAACCGAGCTGACCAAAAAGGTGTTGTAATGAAATATATTGTAATAGGTTACCAATGATCAATTATTGGCCCCCAGAAAAGACAAGAAGTGAAAATATACGCAACTGTGAACCATCGAAGAATTGCTTTGTTTAAAAATCACTTTTGGCGTAAACGATGAAATTCCTGTTCTTTTATTTTCTTTTTGTTTTTAATAAGTGTTCGTAATGACGATTCGTTCCTATCTTTATCAGGTGCTATTTTTGCAAATGCTGTGCCATCTTCATGAAGCTTTATAATTTCAAGTTTTTGTTCTAGTGTTAATCATTTATGTTAATTTTGTCCGCTATCTTGTTGACACTTCCTCTTTCCACTTATAGTTAATTGCGGAATGTAATATAAATATAAGCTTGGATACAGAGTAGACATAACCATCCCCTAACTAGAGTAAAGCAACACTGAGTTCTGTACAATAGAGTTGCAGTGACGCAAGAACAACTCTGCTTCTCCGTCAGTAGCAGATTGGAGTTTTTATTTCAAATAGGAAGTGCGAGGGTATTCCGTATCTGGAACTTACAACTGCTTTTGGCTTTCAGATGTTTTAAATTATAAACCGCGTTATAGCAAACACGCGCTGATTTAAAAGAGTTATACCAGTTGTACACGTATATCGGAGACAGTGCAAATTACGCTTTACGTAAGTGAAATGAAATTCCCATTTAGAATAAAAGAAAAATGAGAAAATGAAAAAGATCTAATCACTTAGGAAACTGCAATAAAAAAAGCATCAAACGTATATGTATCTCGGAGTTATGTCACCTTTTTTTGCATGCATGTACTGCATCGTACATTTACAATCATCGTATATGTGCAAAATTGTCGTAAGTGAAAGATTTATAATATAAAAATATAACGAAATGCAAAGATAGTGACATCAGTAAGTAAAAGCCGATTGGGTGTTAGCGTCATGCTGTCTAATAGCTGTAACTCCGAAGCAATCGCCGTTAAAGCCCGTTTTACATTTACTATTTCATTCGCCATAAATGCAAGCCATAACGCAGAACATGCGGGGTAGATTGCGAGTGATTTGGGCACCGCTTTACACTTACCATAACGCCTTCCATCAAACGGAACATTTACACTTCTCAATTGTCATCATGCCTACGTTTTCTTTACGAAAAAAAATAGCAGTGATTTATATAAAAACCATTTAGTTAATGCATCAGATAGGTGAAAGAATGTATTTAATTAATTAAAATAGGAAATATTCATGGTTTTTTTTTCATCTTTTTGTGTTTCTTTGTTTTCAGTTTCGATGAATCAGTTTCGATAAATAATTCAGTCTCGTTAAATCTCGATCAAGGGCGATATCTTTTCGAGATGCTCGGTCGCTGTCTATTCGAATTTTCAAGCCGAAATTCTGAAATGATTTTGATTAATAATGTAACATTTTATGAAAGCATCCACGAAAACATAAGGAAAAGATGCCCTCCGATCGTGCAAATCATTTTTGTAATCGGTAATTTCGAATAAATAGATACAAATCGATTGGACTTCCAAGTTCTACAATTCGTCACCAGGAGCGCTAGTGGCGATGTCCAGCCATCTGATGTCGAGACATTTCTTCGAAAATAGAGCATGGGCTATCGCTGGACATCTCCGGGACATGTCTGATGGCGAGGTGATGGCGAGTGAAATGTCGAGGTTATGGCGAGTGAAATAGTAAATGTAAAACGGGCTTTACAGTGAGGAATGACGGCAATGAAAAACTCACAGTACGTTAAGAAGCCATAACTCTGGGTCGGACTGTAAATCTGAATTGAACTTTTAGATTTCAAATGAATAAAAAAGCTGGAGGGTCTTTCACTAACGACAATGGTTGAAGATGATTATCATGCCTTGTTTAGTTAATTTAATACCTAAGATTCGAAGAAACAGTTAGATAAATGCTCACAATTAACAATTCAACTAATATTTCTACAAATCCTCTCATTTGTATACACTAATAAGGAAAACCGTGGGAAGGTTTTTAAAAGTTCTGTTTTTTATAAGGGCGTATTTGATTTTTTTAAATGCATGTCTATCTCAATGTTCCAAACGCGTCAATATTTTTAAAATAAGCTTAGTTATTTTTTTTCACCAACGACGTTTTATTTCATTTGTAAATAAGCCAAAGCTCAGATGTTTTTAAAGACTTATTACTAGTGCTACGTTTTACAGCATATATTTATGTATATTTGGGTTATCAATACGTCCATTTACATATTCACATTTATTGCATACAATCAAAACACACACAAATAGATACAAATTAGGCCTAACTGTTAAACCGATAGTTTGACATGTCTGTTAGATGTCTGTTAGAATAGAGCAATCTAAATTTCACTAGATTGCTAATTTACAGTGTAAATTCAGAAATTAATATTAATCGTTTAGAAAGTACTAATCTAAATAATTATATTCTTAAAGAAATAATAGATTGCCAGACTGTTTCCTCAAAGCAATAGACTTGTAGTCAGAATGCAGTTTCGAAATGATTTATGAATGTATGCAATAAATAAATTCATGAAAAAATCCATTTTATTTGTGCTTACATTATATATGTGAATATAAATTCGAAAATAAGAAAACTAGTATTTTGGGAAGGAATTGACGAAGTTTTGTGTAAGCATTCTCGACAAGAAAAGTTTGGGAACTACTGCTTTAAGAAACGATTGATTTAATATATATATAGAAACATAATGGTGAATATAACAGAAACGTAGCCAGTGGACATCTGGAACAAGCATTTCCTTTTGAGTGATGGCTGCTCCTAATAGCGTCGGGGCAACGCAAGCCCCGGTGCTCAATCGATAGTGGACCTAACGGCAAGTGGCTGTGTTTCATGTGGAATCTGGTCTAAGCTGTTGAAGCCCCGAATTATCTTCTGGAATGTTCTGACAGTTCATCAACCCTTGATCCTCCTCCGTCCCTTCGGGGAAACCTGGTTAGCGCATTCGCGTTGGCTGTTAACTACTCCCGTAAATCCCGGAACTAAAAATTCCCAATTGGGAAAAGTATGTTAAACAAAACACATTCCGAGCACTGGACTGAAACCTGCTTCTCGCTCTGCCACTGAAAGGCACTTTAGCTTTTACTAACTGTAACCACATGTTGCAAGAAAGTCGAGAAGTTTCCAGAATAAGCGAGACGATATGAGAATCCAAACAACAACAATCCCTAATGGACCACTAAAAATTGACAGGAGAAACATGAATAATCTAAACTAATTTAATATAATAAGACAAGAACTAAAAACCTACTTTCCTTAAAAGAGTATTCATTAAAACTTCTTCACTCTTTTGCTTTTTTTAAAAAAAAAAAAAAATCGTGAAAACGAGAAAAATGAAAAGCGTGTATTTATATTCAAGTCCTAATATCTGCTGAATACCAAAAGTATAAATTTGTCGTTTTCTGTAAGAAAAAATGTTAAAGCTGCATTACATATTTATGCATGTTTAAATTGATTTAATCATATCAAACCACGTACAAATTAATGATTAGTTAAAAGAATAAATATCCATCGTTTAAGATATCGACAGAAGTCCATTGTTGAGGTTATAACATTTTGTTATGGAATTTTTAGAATTTAGTCTTCAATAGGAAAATTTGAAATTTAGAGACGATTTTTTAATTTTTATATTTGAAAAATTAGATCGACTATAATCCATTAATTTGCATACTAAGTTTCGAGAAGATCCATTCAGCGGTTTGAAGTTGTTGGGAGAGAGAGACACACACACACATACTGAAATAGTGATCGGATAAACTCACTTTTCTAAGTAAGTTAGTTAAGCTAAGAATTGGATTATTATCTAAATAGAAAAAATGAGTAATAAAAATCAAGATCACAGACACATCAAGTAAATAAATAAAAAAAAAAGCAATAAATAAAAAAATCTTTATGAAAAGGACCGAAATCTTGAAAATACACTTTTTTTTTAAGTCAAGCACACTAAGGTGCGATTTCGATGCAAAGACTTGCGTGTTTCTTCTATATAATTATGTCTCTGATTCAAAACTGTCCCGCTTTGTTTATCCGCCAGGGCGGCGCATATAGTCATAAAAAACAAAAGTACACTGATTAGCTAGACATACAGTGATGCTTTTGGCATGTAGTAACGAGAGCGTGGGCACTGGTTAATCAATATAAAAAAAAAAACACAAAAAACCGCAAACCTCTTTTCCTCAAAGTAATCAGTAAACAGAATTTTTCCTTGTGCATTAAATACAGACATACACATTTGATTAAAATAAAGAGATGTTAGGTCACGGTTTTGCTATTTGTCAAACAAAAGTAAACACCAGCCAATCAGAAGACATTTCCTGATCACGTGACTACAAACTTAGAGAACAAAGCAGCAACCCTTCTAATCAAAAATGCTGACTAGAATGGATTAAATAGGGCCTTCACAAAAAAAAATTGTTTAACGCAACTTCATTCTGCTCTTCAATCAATTTGATTTTTTTAGATATTGATAGAGCTTTTTTTGTTTGCTAATTTATTACGCAAATAGAACAGCACAAATCCAAAGAAGAAAAAAAAATTAAAAAACTTAGCTGTCAACTCGAGTGCGTTCATTAATGAAATGGCAAAGATTGTATCTTAGATGGAAGAAATCATTCATCATGAGGACAGCACTTGATTGAGAATGAAATATAAGGGAGGAGGAGACAAAGATTTATATTCAGACTAACGACGCTAGTGTATTTGGATACGACTCCATTGTGAATACTAATAAAACCAAATGAAATCGGGAAATTGAAGCCCTTTTTTTTTGTATTTACTGTAGGTTTATTAATTTGTTACAAAGACATCTTCATTTATGTAAATTTCTTTAAATCGCATGTAAGACGGGGTGTTCAGACACGGAGGCGCACCTCTCCATGTAAGAATTTCTTGGGAAAGAGAAAGGAACAAAGATGTCCAGTCCGGTCGTTTTGTTTTAGAATTGAAAGTGGGATTTACGTTTTCTTTTTGGTTGGAGGGGAAGGGACGGGAGGTTTACAGTAACAAACAGCAGAGCGCGAGGTCAAAAAGTTTGAGAACCACTGTTCTAAAGAATGTTACAAATTTGGTCTAACTTTTCAGGATATTTAATTTTTCGTAAAAACGAATGAAATTTTAAAGAAGCCAAACAACAGGAACTGAAAATTGAATTAAAAGAGCTTAAAATATTTTGAAAGATTAAATAATAATAATAACAAAGATTATCCTTACGAGACGATTATCCAATAATCCTCGAAAAAATGTTACTGTGAATTATATATTCCAAAATACTGCATTATACCGATCAACCAATTCAGCCAACATGGCAATCAACAAACTAACTTACTAAAGAGATCTTTTCATTGATTGAGATGCAGCCGATGAAATTAATAAGTGTTTAAATTTAAGGTTGATTGGGAGAAGAAATGGAATCTCCTTGAATATAAACTAAAAACATAAAAACACATGTGTTTAAAACACATTAAACATTCTTTAAAAACACACATTTTTAAAGAAAAAGAGAATTCATTTGCTGGGCTCTGACAGCCTCAATGAATTTCTTATGCGCATCTAAATAAAGAAAAAGCGTCTAAAAATGTTTAAACACATTAAAATTTGAGACCAATGTTCAAACTGACATCTCAAGATAAGCCTGTTTCACGCTTATTAGGCGATCATCAGTTGAGGGTAGTCAGAATGAACATTGCAGGTCTTGTAACGGAGATGTATTTGAGGTTGAGTGGAGAAAGAAATGGAACCTCCTTTAAATTTAAGAAAAAAAAGTTTTGCATTATTCGAAAATTGGTAACATCATTGATAACCCTAACAAGCAAAGCGAATTCAAGTGAATTCAAGTCGACAAGTGTCGCCCACTTCGGTACCGATATCAGTAAGAAACTTAGGCCCAACAAAACAAAAGAACGAAATAGAGAAAAGGTTCAGAACCTGTTAATGTAAAACTCCTGTGTCGAATTTACAGAAAATCAACTTTTCGTTCGGCTTCCGTTTTACAAATGAATTTCTTAAATGACGTCACGTATCCTTCCGCCTCCTGTCCATTGTAAAAATTTCCTGGCGGAAATAAACTGTAAAACTTCATTACGTAATTAAAGATAAAAAGAAATACTGTACATTAAAAGTCATTAGTAAAAATGTAAACAAAAAATTCACGACCCGTAAATGCATGATAATAGATCTATTACAAAATAGACAACTGTGTTTGCGGCTGTGTTTGTAGTAAATTCCTAGCAGAATTGTAATTGTTAGTTTGCGTTGAAAGCTGAATCTGTAATGACTGGAGCTAAGCCTCAAGAACCTGAACTGAAGAACACTTGAAAAACCATTCGAGAGACGATAACACTTTAATTGAATCTATAAAACAACACATGTGGACTCGTAAAGCAATATAGTAACTATCTTACGTTTTAAATGTGAGCAGAGTGGCAATGTTTTATCATTTATTTCGTTCTTTTTATTTTCTGATCCTCCAAATAGGATGAAGTACAAGTTAAGTATCTAATATACGTTCAAGAAAGAATACTTCATATTAGCAATAAAGGTTAAACTGATCAAAGTTCAGTTTCCTTAACTGGCTTTAACTATTAAAGAGACGGAAGAAGACAATGGTTAATATGTCAATGTAACCATTTTCTCTGACTGCTGAATTGCCTGGGGTTTTCTTTTTCCGTTATTTACTATGGTTTCATAAGTGTTTCTATTTGTAGTACCTTCAAAAGATGAATCTTGAAAATGGAAATATATTTCAAATTCTCTTTCTATATACAGTCATCCCTCGACTTACATCTGTTCGAAGATACGTCCCTGATCCCTTAAGGAAATAAATAACATTTTCAAACATATTTTCGAATAAGACGCAGGCGACCGTAAAGTAAAAAGATTTCTATTTAGCAACTATACAACATGGGTAGTGACAACACCGCATTCAGAAGCAACTTCCCTCGGCACTCGGTACGTGTCTTCAACACTTCCTCTGTTGATTTTGTATTTGAGAAATACGTTATTTGTGTATTTATCGTTAATATTTCGTGATATTTTGTGCCACATGGTTCCTACATGCCCAATCAAAAACCTAATGAAGACTCACGAAAAAAGAGACAAGCAATTGATCTTAAAACGAAGTTGCAAGTTATAAAGCAACACGAAACGGGTAAGCCCGACAATGTGATCGCACATGATCTCATTCTACACTGACGACTTTTTTGAAAAGTAAAGATAAAATCGTAGAGGCCGTGAAAGGATCTGTTTCCATTAAATGACGATAGTGACGAAGCAACGACAAGGTCCTTTTCTAATCTAAAGCTACAAAGTTCAACAACAGTCTTGGTGAATATTACGGTCTCTTCTTCTCTCTTTCATCGTTAGTAATGTTCTTACTTTTTATCAATAATAATTGTTAATAATCCAATATCAGCGAAGTATATAGTGTTTAGGACAGTATAGTAATTACGGTTGATTTAACCTCTGTTGATTTAACGCATCGACTTACGTCCTGCCGGATGCAACGGAATTCCGACGTAAGTCGAGGGATGACTGTATTATAAAGTTGATCTTTACTACGATCTTATGCTTTTTTAAACACTGTAGAATGAGTATTTCAAACCGGAAACAATGAAGTTATGAAATGAGAATCATATGCATAAAATCTGTTTCCCAAAGACTTTCAAATAGAGCTTAGGAAGAAAAAAAAACTTCATTCAATTCGTCCAATCAGAAGAAAGCATTGGATTTTTATTAAAAACATTGGATGTTTTTAAAAACATACAAAAAATAAATCGAAAGTGATGAAGGACTATTATATTCGCTTTGTTTGTCTGTCTGTCTGTTCATACGTACAAAGCAGCATAAATACAGCCATGTTCTTTGTCACGACACTTGGTTTGTACCAAGATCAGTGTTAATCTACAAACTTTAAAAAAAGCTATTCTTATTAAATTTAGTTCACAAATATTCTTATTAAAATAGCCTAATTCCTGATGAGGAAATGATTTTTCAGGGAATGGATAAGTGTCAATGCGTAGAGGAAGTTAAAGATTTCAGTCAAAATGTTTAAAATAAAAAGAAAGAAATAAGCATTTTTTTTTTTTAATATAGGAAGAAAACCTAATCCTCAATTTTCTTCTTAAAATCGAAAAGTCATCATTATTCCTCAGTTAATAGAAGTGAAAACAAAAGTAATATTCTTTTTTATCTAAAAATAAAGAAGGCTTATGTTTCGTTCGAAAAAAGCTCCAAAATATTAAGAAAACTGAAAGAAGGAAATTGCGACGAACTTCCTAGACGCCCTGTATCTCTAGCAATAATATTCACGAGTAAATAAGGTCTCTTCGCTGGATGATGGATTATTGAGCGACTCGCATGATGAAAGGGATCACCACTGAAGGATGGGAAGCTATTGATGAAATTCAAGGAGACCCAAGTAGCATTGTCAATTTCGTCTGATATTAATCCGGAGTCTCCGGATCGAAGACCGGAATACAAAGTCCGGATTTAGCCTCAGGCAATATTTAAAGGAATCTCTATTGGAGATTCCTTCCTCAAAACTATGCCGGATATCTAAGATCCTACCGTCATTAAAGTCTGATTGCCTTTCACTGACATCGGATTCCAATCCCTATTGGTTGACGTTATTCCTCCGGTTAGACAAGGCAGCTCTGCAACAAAGATTTTTATTGGCTAACGATAACAGAACAGTATATGTCGAAGATTTGTAATCAAACTCGTGAATTGACGTTAAATATTACTAAAATTTCTAAGAACTGGTTATTAGTAATCGTATTTTGAGGAAATTAAGTTTGAAAAAGAAGGGATATTTGGTAAACAAAGATATTCATTTTGTTTACACTTTGACTGACGATTCTGACGCCGGAAGTAGAGATTTCTTATATAGACAAATTGTTTATTTAATTTTAGAAAAGTATAATATATTTTACCATTTACTTCGTCTTTAGAATGTGGAAATTTATCAAAAAATGACGGTCTTACGGTGTCACTTAGACCCTAACTAGCTACTGACAACAAGTAACGATTTCTTTAAAATGGAAGGGTGAATTGTAGTCGGGAAAATATAACATTAAAATATAATTCCACCATAAATAAAAAAGAGTGTACTTACATCCGAATCTGCGCCTTTATCTGCTCCGGGACATTTGAATGTGACGTATTCATGGCACCGCTTGTGAACCACAAAACTACAAACTGAAAAAGAGAAAATAGATATTATCTATCTAATAACAAACAAAACTAGAGTAATAATCATAATAATTCATATTTAAATAATACTCACGATTTATACTAAAAGTTTCGAATAGCTATTACCATTTTTATCAAACTATAAATAAAAAAAACAAAAAAAAAAATACGAAGAACTTTTAAATTCTACTTTCCTCAAAATGTAATTTTGTTAAAAAATACAGGTGGTAAGAGCAACAAAAATGAAAAATCCCAAAAAATTTCATATTTTAATTTCTTCGGAATGCAAACAGTACAAATTTTCAATTTCTAAAAATTAAAAAATTGACGAAATCGGAAATTAAGATTAAACCTTAATAACAATAAACCATTGACTAATGAATGAAATACAGAAAGAGAATTAAAAACTCATTGATTACAATAATGGAGTATTAATAGAAGTTGGATAGAAATCCATTGTTTGCTTTTCAAGGCTTTTCTATGGAATTTTTGTTGTCTTTTAGCGCTAATTTCTCCACAATGACCCATTTGGAAAAGATGTCAAATGTCAAAGTTATATTGTCTTTAATCTTGAGATATACATACTAGAAGATTCATTAGTTAAGCCCATTGCACATGGATCCGAAAATCGGACGGCGGATCTAAAATTCGGACGTATTCTACTTCACTTGAAGGTTTCCTTAAGGCGAACATTCATTTCGGAGATTTCACTGTATTTCAAACAACGGTTTCTGTGTCTTTGTACTTTCCTTCTTAAAATCAAAGTAGCGTTTAGGTTTCCTTAAGACGAATATTCATTTCAGAGAATTAAAATAAATGAAAATAAAATTAAATTAAAATGAATGTTCTCAAAAAGAGAAAATGAAATAGAATACGTCCGAATTTTAGATCCGCCATCCGATTTTCGGATCCACGTGCAATGCGCTTTAGGACTGTTCCTTATACAAATCATTAGAACGTTTTCTTGTACCAGACTACATCTATTTCTAAAGCTTCAGCTTATAGTTTAATAATCATTACTGTTATAGTTTTTGATGAATCGTGAGAACAGACGGAGAGATATGCGTAAGTCGAGTTAAAATTGTATATTAAAAAAATATTTTGTCATAATCCTGTTTTCTCCTGATGCTTAAGAAGAGGCATTGCAAATAGTAGAGATAAAAGTGTAATATTCAGAGAACAGATGAAAATATGACAAATTCACTGAGATGTTGCTAACTTTGTCACTCTGTTTTCAGAAGTGACAATTAATGACATGAGATGGGAAAACAGTAAAGATAAAATTTGCACCCACAGTTCAATTAAGTGAAAGCAACATTTGTATAGGGGATCGCACTAATAGGGGAAATACGGTAAAAAAAAATCAATTTACACTTCATTCAATCGTGATACACACAATACTCCTAAGATCTGTTCTTTAATTACAACGACATTTATGTATTGGTTTATGGATTGTTTGTACGTGCTGTATTCTAAACATTTTTTGAAATGTATCATAACGAATTGAATTGAGGAAGATGAGAGAGATTTCTTCAGACTGACGCGCAAAACTCATTTATTCAAGCCATTGTAAAATTCAACACACAAGGACAGTTTCGAACGATGTCCAATTTTGGACCCCTCTGAATCAGTGGGTGGATGGTATAGTACTCGTTCTCACTATAGTCGATTTAGTCTAGATAGACTCCCAATTCTGTCCAGTTTCCGATCCGGTCACTTTTAATCAGAATTCGTATTTTTGGATTCCCGAACCTGCAGGCCATAGGGAATCGAAACCAAGTATGACTAATGAAGGTCCGATTCCCTGTTTAGGCGTTACACTCACACACACACACACACACACACAGAAACGGGAATCCTAATAGTTCCGTCAAAGGGACACTAAAAATACCTCTTCAGCATCTCTTGGAGAATTTCCGAAAAGATGCCTTCCCTTGGCTGGCGAAGATTATACAAAATATAAATATTTTCCGATATTTCTTTCTTTTGACTGCCTCTTTTATTCCTCGTCTTTTCTATTCCTTATTATCAATTCTTTTTATTTAACTATTTGTTGAATATTTCTTGATGCTTGTTATTATAAATTCTAAGCAGAAACGTTAATGTTCCGTTCTTGTATTGTTAACAAAAATGAGCATCGTCGATTTCAAATTTATTAAACTTTGCTTTTTGTTTTAAGACCGAGGTCTTTATCCTGAACTAAAATTGAAGTAAAAACGCACTCATTCACAAAAAACTGATTTCAGTAAAAAGTTAAATTTTATTGATAAACATAATTTGTTTAGGCTCATAGGATAATTTCACCTGTCCCCCTCTCTCTGTATTTGTCCAACTTTCATAAAAATCAATCAGCTTTTATAAAACTTGGTAACAAAGAATCAATATACTCTTTTAATATCCCCAATATTTCATCTTTCTTTCAGAAATCATTTTTGAAGGATAGGAGAGATGGAAACCAAACTAAATGGCTACGTTTTAAATTGGATTTTAAATAAGCAATATACCAAATTTTTTGGAAAATCAGTCCAGTTGTTTTAACGTAACGAGACAAAGAAGAAACAATCTTACTGTTTAAGGAATAATAATAATAATAATAATAATAATAATAATAATAATAATAATAATAATCATCATCATCATCAACAGCTAGCACACACTCACTTATTAAGAACACGGTCCCGTACTACAAGTACATACCACAAAGCTTATAGAGTCATCCTCATATAAGCTGTACTGGGACCGTCCCATTCACACAGACAAAACTATACATCACAACAGACCTGACATCACACTTGTTAGGTCAACAAACAGACCTATCTCATTGATATTGCAGTTCCCATCAGCAAGAACACGCAGAAAACTCACGCAGACAAGATAAGTAAATATACAGACCTAGTACATGAGCTCCAGAAGCAGTGGAGGCAGGATCGAGAACGTGTTGTACCCATCGTTCTGTCTGCCACTGGTCTGGTGCCTCACACATTGCACCACAGCCTCAGCACACTAAGACTTCATAAAAACACTTATGCACAACTCCAGAAGACTGTGGTACTCAACACTACACGCATAGTTAGGAAATTTATGGAGATAAGCACACATCCCTAACTATTCTTCAAAACATTTTTTTCACTTTTTTTTTTTTTTTTAAACACTTGGCAATATGTGCTTTGGTCCTTGACCCGCCATATTGTCTTAGCTGGGGAAACCCATGGTTTGAAACTTTTTCGATATAATAATAATAATGTTCGTAAAAGAAATAAGTATTTGAAAAGGAAAGATTTCTTTACAAAAAATAAATAAATACTTTTCCTGAAAAAGCAAAAACTTTAATTTGTTTCTCTGATCTTTCTGTAGACACTTCTTTACATATTTTGAAGATTTGTGCAGATATCTTTATTTGATCTCTTTTCCATTCAAGTCTCAATTAAAAAAAATGTATAATAAGCGCTAGCTTGATTTTTTTTTTCTTCTTTCTGGTATATGCTATTTGACGAGTCCATTTACTCTCTATTTAATTACAGTGTTCGGTATCTTTTCAGTCAATAGGATTACAGTTCTGGTAAAGTCAGGTCAAGTTGGTAGCAATTTCAGGCAAGGCTTTGGGAACAGGTCTGACTACTGCATAAAAGGCCAAGTATCTGGGCTGGGCACGGCCAAAGCTTATGTCAGTGCCATCATTCACTCGGTGATTGGTCTCTCTAGCAATCTACAGCCAATCTGACTCAAGTCCAAAACGACTTTGTCCCTTTTCTCTAAGCAACGCTTGGAGTAAAAAAACAAAACAATAGTTGACGCACCAACTTTCGTATACCTGCATCGTAAGCCTTCAAAGTTGTTAAAACAACTTAGTAATAATAATATTAATAACAAATAGTCGTAAGAAAAAATATGGTATCTCCCAAATCTGAAATTACCAAATAAAAAAAATAGGCTAAAATTAAAATAAAGAAATTCTTGTACTGGCCTCCGCCAGCCTAAATGAATTTTCTTTGCGCAATTAAATAAAACAAAAGGACTAAAAATATATTAACACATTAAAGGTTATTGACCTCTTAGTAACACTTTGTTTTAACCTGTGATGTGTTTAATAGTCATTCATTCACGTATCTTGATGGTTTTCATCCTCAGCTCCTTCCCTGCTGGCGCCATTTTTAAACAAATTATTAGGGGTTTTTATTTTAATAAAATCATTCATGTATCTCCAAAATTTAAGCTTTGTTGTATACTGTATATAGTTTTTGAGTTAATGCGATCACTATTAAAAAAGCATTTTGCATTTCTTTTTCCCGTACCTTCTTATATGTACCCAAATTTAATAGATTTACCATAACTTCACTTTAATCCCTTACAAATATCTTTGAAATATCAGCTTTGTAAAATGTGAGATCACATACGCATTCTTTTATCTTTTCTGATGCATAAAAAAAGACACTGTAAATGCGAGTCCAAACCTACAAATTCAGTTACAGCTAAGCTATCTTCTGCTATAAAAACAAATCGTAAAAAGCTGAGATAAAGATATTAAGAAATCAATAAGTAATTATAAGGAAAACAAAATGAAGAAAATAAATTGTATGGTTGATGTAGCAACATTTCAATAACGACGTCAACTGTTCTTTTATTTTTCTTTTAACCTTTATCATTACCTATGTAGTCCAATTTATAACTATATTAGTTGGATAGTTTTAATGCGAATTTGAAGGGTAATTACAGAAACCTACCATTGAAGGTTTTTACCACTAATTAATCTTCGTTTTAATTCTATTTCAGTAACGAAATAACCAAAGTAAAATATCTTCTTTGCGTATTGGAAAATACTCCGAATAGAATTAAAGAGTTAAATTTTACTTTCTGAATTACTCTCAGTAATTACCATTTTAGGTCTAATTTCGAAAAGGAAAGTAAGGCTTCAAATCAATCATTCTGTACTGTTAATAACTTTTGAACCGCCATACAGATCCTCTTGAAAATTAGTGTAAATATTCGCGGACTAAGGACGATCCAACTCTCACATCTGAAATCTTTTCCAAATAAGTCCTTATCGCGAAAAGACGACAAAATTCATAAAGAAAAGCATTCCATGGAATAAAAAGATTGAATTAAACATAGGATTTTTACGTTAATATCTCTTAAACAATCAATATTAAATCCTTGATTCATTCTCCGTGGTTTCATATGATTATAATTAACCCGATGTAAACAATTTCAGTAAATAATGCGTAAATAATAATAAAATACAGTCAGAAAATAGAAAATTGTACAGTTGTATTCAGTAGATCTTAGAATTTGACTATAAATGTTTGTTTTTTTAGTTTTTTTCACTTTCACTATTTTACAAAGAATAAATAAATAAATATATAAAATAAAGAAGTTTTAAAAAATAATATTCTTACAAAAGTAGCTTTAAGTTCTGGCTGACGAGTATGCAAAAATGACAAACGGCCGTCCCCGACTCTCACCGATGAAAGCTCAGATAATTCCATTTCTATGTCATTTCTTTAAGCTTTTACATTAATTTAAATCTTTTGTTGAACTAGGGATTGAATTAGTGACGGAGTTACGTATTCAGGGTCACCAGAATTGAGCCTAGTAAGACTACTGGAGATCTTCAAATGAACGAGTATATATTATACAAACGGCTATGTTCGTCGAGTTCAAGATCTCCGTTATGTCTTACGAGACTCAATTCTGGTGACCCTGAATACGTAATTACGTCATTAAAGCAATTACGTTACGGAAACATAACGGAAGACGGAGAAGTGCGTTTAGCCCTTTAGTGAAATAAAAGGTAGAAAAGATTTTCAACAACGTAAATCGTTATCACTGTTCGCAATATTTCGAAGAGTCTGCGATCACATCCTGTCTCACTTCCTGTTTCATTTCAGTGGCCGAAAATGAAACATGACGCAACCTCTAAACTAGAAGTCGGACAGACATGAGTAGTACTTTATGATTTGTAGAATCCTTATGATTTGAAGAGGTGGCAAAACACGAATTCCTATCTTTGTTTCTTCTTTGCAGCTGGTTGCTAGATCAAACTAGGAAACCTTCATCATTTGTTTTCCAGTAGATTATCCGTCGTTCTATTTACCTCTATTAAACATCACTTAGTCTCACTACCGTTATGCAGATTTAAACACACGCAATGATTTTTTATGGTCCGGTAAAAAATATATAAAACTTAAAAAGTAAAATTAAATTTCATTATCAATACATATACAGGGTGATTCACGAAGATATGCAGAAACTTCGGGAGCTCATTCTGCATGTAAAAGTAAAGAAAAAAAAGTTATATAAACATAGGTCCGGAAATGCTTGGTATCGAGTTACGGCTAGCGAAAGATTTCGCCCATAATGTAGTACCCTGGGTGAAATGAAGACTTGCTGGAAGTCTGGGAAGGTAAATTAAGGGGCGAAATCAGTGGTTTGTTATGGTTGTTGACCTGAGAATTCGAATGAAACATGTCGCAGAACTGTATCTCCCAATGGTTTGAAGCTTATCCCATGAGGAACCTACAAAAAAGTTGGCAACACAATAATAGTTGTTCAACAATAATGTGAATTGCATTGTTTTGATTTATTGTGAGAGCTAACATTGAGGTGTACTCCATGTGCGTATTGTTGTACTACATTACGGGCGAAATCTTTCGCTAGCCGTAACTCGATACCGAAGCATTTCCGGACCTATGTTTATATAACTTTTTTTTCTTTAATTTTACATGTAGAATGAGCTCCCGAAATTTCTACATATCTTCGTGAATCACCCTGTACATTACATACAGTATATACAATTTAGATGACCCGGTCAACTGTATATACGATGTTTTTAATATATGTTTTCTGCCTATTCGATTATCAGTCAACTATCACGACGGTTAATCGAAGATCGACTGTAACTACGAGGATCAATCGGAAAAAAGAAAATTACAACTGCTGGAAATTAAATTTGAGTGTTTATCTTAATGCCGGCAATTGCTGAAGCATGAGATGTACTGTACTGCTCATATGTGTGATCTTTCTCATATATGGTCTTTCTGATATGTGTCATTGGAGGTGCGTACTGTCATTTAAAACGGCGATCCGCATGGTTAGCTACAATTATACGCTTTCTTTGGACAGAGATAGAGTCACGGTCTTCTGAATGAGGATGAGACAATATCTTCATGACAATGCTCGACTACACATTGCACGGAACATACGGGGCTTCCTGCATTGTTTCCACTGGGAAATTTTGGGACATCCCCCATACAGTCCGGATTTGGCTACCGATGATTTTCACTGCCATAAAAGAGAATATGTCAGGTTGACGTTTCACATGCAATGAAGAAGTCCAACATAATGCAAATACAGTGGCTACAACAGCAGGGCCCTAACTTTTATACGTCTGGGATGGACAAACTGATCAAACGTTGTAACAAATGCTTCAATCGTCAAGTTGAAAAGTTGTAGAAAAATAGTTTATCTGTGGCACTTAAGGGGCACGATCTCATTTTCTCCCAATAAAGCTTTGCTTTTCGTACACAAGCTTTGAAAACTTTTAGTCTCATCGACCCTCGTAGAATATCACATTAAATAATGAAATGAAAAATAATTTGTAATTTGTTTTCATAGCTTTGGGTAAACTAAATAATAAGACACTACATTGTAATAGTGAAAATATTAAATAAGTCAATTTGCAATCATAAAGAGAACATGAAGGAATTACGAAAGGATCTGACTGAAGGAGATCATGAAGGAAAGGGATTATGAAGGATCTCACTGTTTAATCCTTCTCCCGCCAAAATCTCCCACTTAGATTTTGCAAACTAGTTTTGGCACATTCCAAGGAAGAGAAATCTTTATTTTTATTTTATTCTTTTCTTGAACTTACATCGAGTTTTGGTCTTTCTGAAAACATCACTTCGAAACTTTACTGTAGTCTCTTCCTAGAAAGACCCCTTTTTATTATTTCATTTAATAAAGAATATATTAATAAGCAAGACATTAAAAACTGTAGACAATTGGTAGGTTTCATTTGGTTATGCAACTCACAGACGATACAACTGTAGGAATGAGAAAATCCGAACGAACTTTTTATTTCAATCCAATATAAAAACTGGAACTTCTAAAAATATATACATAAATATAAGTATTACTAATGTCAGGATAAAGCAAGAAAGATATATGATAATAAATAAAAAGAGTTATTTCTGTAGTTTTATACTTACTATTGCACTGGTAACCTTGCTTCCCGAAACCCCTGCAGAATAAAAAAATAGAGGAAATTAGTTAAATAATTTATGAAGAAATAGCCTATTAATATCATATTTATTTTTTATTTTTTTTTTTTTTTATTAATAGCATAGGTAAATGTTCTGGGACACAGATCACTACAAACACTAAAGCACTAAAATAACACATTGAAAATGCATTCATGGCGCTACATGTCGAAGTAAGAGTGTTTATTATTTTATTCAAAGAATATTAGACTTCAAATGTTTTAAACTTTCATTTATTATATCGGCTGTGAAATTATGTAGTTTATTTTAGATATTTGCCTTACACTACAGAATTTTATTTATATATATGT
>JAFIDM010000004.1:41708154-41879874 GCA_023159025.1 Thereuonema tuberculata | reverse complement strand
TTACTTCTGCGTCAAAGCGACACACACACGTTAAATATTATTTTAATTATTATTCTAAAAAATATCGATTAAAAAAAAACTACAGGTTTTTTTTTTAAGAAATCATTAGCATTCTTAAACAACTGCACTTCAACTGCCTATTAAATCAATTAAAAACCGTGCAAACCTATACACATATAGTAAGATCAAAACAAGTTTACAAATACAAATAAATACAATAACAGTAATCATCTGCAATACTACAACCACTACTATAACCCAAATTTACGCCTTCGTAGATCTCTACAATAGGTTCTCACCATTTCTATGAAATTTAAAGTAGTGTGGAATAGTTTTTGATTTATTTGAATGCAATTTGTATCGAAGTCTACCAAAATCAACAGAGATCTTCATTTTAGCAACCTAAACGTAACTCCAAAATTTCAGCTTTCTAGGATGTAATGTGCTTGATTAACTAAAAAGAAATTCAGGCTATGTCAATTGAGGCTATGTCAATTTCTATTTAACTTCAAGATCAAAGAATATTTTTAAATAAAAAAAAAGCAAAGTTAAAACCATAGGACTTTTGAAGGATGTTGAAATATTTATTAGAACGACACAATGCCTTTCCTCTGCTACTAGAGATGCTTGTTTTGATAAGTAATCGTAGTAACTAAAGTATCTGTCAATGTCTTGTAAGTGTATTTCAACTCTGTGTTCTGTGGATTAGAGTTACAGATAAGTCCGTGTTAGGATTCACTTCCTGGTTGTCTAATCAAAGGAGAAGATTCAGATCACAGACAAAAATAGTTAGAGGAAGACAAGGAAGCGTAGAAGCCTCTAGAAGATAGTCAAAGAAGACCAGCATCGTGTAACATGATTACTACAGCAGATGCTTAAACTCAGATGACAGCGATAAGAACAGAATGAAGAGTTTATCAAGCAAAAGTGTTTAGGCCTGTGCATTTCCTTGTTGCAGACTTTGACGATATGGAATAAAATAAAATCTGAAAGTGGTATATGGTAAATAAAATTTTCAAGGCTATTTGAAAACCAAAAGAGCCTTACTTGAGAATTATTCTGATTTGTTCTGTATCTTTAATAAAATAGGACACACTAAACATAAACTCTACTAGCAATAGTGTAGAATAACTCTCAAACATACGAGAGATGGACCCAAAACTCGTCATTTCTCTGATTTTTAGGTTTTATCGAGTACCGTAAATTTAGAAGTTGTGAGATGTGAGAAGGGAAAATAAAAGCTTAAAGAACAAAAAAAGGACAAGAAACAGTTCAGTTAATATAAAGACTTTGCCTAAATAGTAAAAACACTACAAGCTTAATACATGTATGAATCAAATATTTTTAATAGTGATTTTTGTACATTTGTACTTAGCATTTAGATTATAATATTTAGATTACGAAAACTCATTTGTCTTTATTACTACACAAAATTATCATTTACAATTGAAAGAAAGTGGTAGTTAACTCTGAACTACTTAAGTTACACTAACTTAATTCCCAAAATAAATATTTTTTTTTTATCTGTTTTCAAACAAATTGACAGATTCTTATGTTCAGGCCAAATAAAAATTAAAACTGACAGTTTGAATGGTTTTGAGTTAACATCGTGATCAATTTGTCTGGATCTAATAGTAACATATTTGTTAGTCCTTTGAGGAAATTGGAATTTGTATCCATTTCTTGATTTTCCATAACAATCATCTGTTTGTAAATTGACCATCATTGTTGCTTTCTGATGAGATCTTTTGTAAACATTTTTATAGCTTTATCTTCGAGAAGCTTAAGATTACTGTAAGAAGAATTAACTGTATGTATATCGTTCTGTCTGCTCTTATAAACGGGCGACATAGATCCAGAAAAGTGGTTACTGTGAGATAAATTAATCGCCGATCTTAGCCAAGAACAACTAAACGGAAGTCTCATCTGCGTATGCGCAAAAAAAAAAGGACTTTAGGTAGATTTAGATAAAAAGACGAAAAAATGGGTTGCAAATAGAAAAAAAAGTGAATTTGTTATATATCTTAAATTATGCAGTAAAATTATTACTATAAACAATTACAATGAAGAACACACAGCTAATAAAAATATTTTTTTTTTTTTTACAGAATTTTGAATAGTACAGCATTCACATTTTTGTTATCAAAATAAATTTCAAAATTTTACCAAAATCAAAGATCAATCAATTTTATAATTTCATTTCAGCAAGAAATGAACGTTATTATGTTTTACAGAAGACTAAATGAAGAAGCAGCTAATTTTGCTTATATTTATGCCTAATTTTGATAATTCTTTAATAGAATTCAGTTTTTTGTTCTTCTAAAGTAATTATTCATTTGAATTCTTTTAATGAAGTAAAAGTAATAATTTTTCTTTCCTTTAATTTACAGATCATTTCGCTATTTTTTGTAGACGAGTTACTGAAATAGTTTCACATATCCTTCCGCCTCTTAAACTTTTAACTGAATCCGTCCTGTGATTGGCGGGAAACAAATGGCAAAATTTTGTTTTTAATAATGTAAGGATATTTTTTTGCAAAAAACAAAAACAATGTTTCACTGTTTGATAAAAATGCAAACCAATATTCAGGATGTTATAAATCACAGGTAATAGCTCGGTTAGAAGTTAAGAATTGGAACTATTTTATTTGCGGCATTGTATAAGATAGTGTATTTCTGAGTTATCCCCGAACGGAATATAGAAGGTTTGGTTCTGTTATAGATGCTTCAAACTGATGAATTTCAAAATGTCGCTGGATTGAGATGCGAAGATTACTTAAAAACAAAGATGTTTTGCAAATAAATGTCACTGCTTTACATGCACTGTTCATATTCCTTACAAACATGTAGCCTATACACCTGGTTATTTTACAAAAAAATCCCTTTACTAAACAATAAAAAAATTATAATAGTATAAAAAAATTATAATAAAAATTATAACAGAAACTAATACGATTATAATTTTTTATTGTTTAGTAAAGTGAATTTTTGTAAAATAACTAGGTGCATAGGCTATATGTTTGTAAGGGATGTTTTGCAAATGTTTTATAATTTACCGGTATGTTTCATTTAGGCCTATTTCGCTTTCCAATGGCTTTAATTATAAATCTTTTATTTCAAAATTTCCTTGATAAATTTCAAGACTTCTACAACGTTTAGCATTCAATATTTTTATCATTTACTCTGTGGAAACTTATGATTTTTTATGATTTTCGCTAGCTGAAACAAGTAAAGGTAATTCGATAAATTTGATGAATTTAAATCATATGTTACTGAAATGTGATTTCTTAAAAATTCCTTTATTTTCATTTTCTTTTTTATATAAAGTTGTGAAAAAATTTAAAAAATTAAAAATTAAAAAAATCAAAATCAAAAATCAAACTAATTAAATCTACTTATTACAAACAGGATAAATTGTCCATTTTATGAGAAAAAATAAATTAAATTGGCTCTTATTTACGTAAGTTGTCGAAATCGAATTTACCTTTACTCATATCAAACCGCGTTCTACGGGATTAGCAAAATGGATTAGATTTAAGGGCCATGAAGTAGTAAGAAAAACAGGATAGAAATGCATTGTTTAGATTCCATTGGTTTTTCTATGGGAACTTTTATCGTCTTCTCCCCTAATTTCTTGACAAAAACCCATTTATAAAAGATTTCAATTCCAAAAGCTCGATCGTCCTTCGTCCAAATATTCAGGAAGATCTAGCAATTAAAAAAAATATTAGGGTACACACAGACATGCAGATTGAGTGATTTGGTAAGCCTCACTTTCAAGGAAAGAAGGTTAAAAATCGCTGACTGTGATAGCTACTGACAGGACCCAAATACCAAAAGCAGTAATGGGCCCCTTCACAAGTCAAAACCAAAATCATAGATTCTCAGACAAAAATATGGCGAAAATAACAGACGATTTCCTATTTCTCTCTTTTAAACATATTACACACTGTTGTTAGCATTATATATGAGAGTACACTACAAGCTTGTTTATCCGGCCCTCGTTAATCCGGATCAGATTTGTAGATTTTTTTTGTTTTTATTTAATGTTCATATAGATAATAATTTTAACTACGATAACATGAGCTTAACTATAAGTACGCCAAACATTCGCTTTTTATTTTGATTAAATGTATAGTTCCTGCATAGATTGTGCAAAAAATTGTAGTAAAATGCTTTTTGTCGAGTTTAAGAAAGCTTTTCTAGTGTCACAGAGCGTTGAAGCTACAAAACATAGTTTTTTTATCGTAATAAACCGTAAGTCTGTTTATTTAAGGATTTGTTTTGCTTATTATTCATATTATCCGGATTATCCGGATTTTCGATTTTCCGGATTGCCTTTGGTCCCAGTTAGTCCGGATAAACGAGGTTGTAGTGTATTATTAATTTACCACCAACATCTACTGTTTCCTCCTCTATCCAAAAGTTTAGAAAATAATTCGCTCTAAGCAAACATTGTAATGCAGAATAGCTCTAAGCAGACGATTAAAGCAAAAAAGAAAACGTAAGACTAAAAAAAAAAAAAAAAGGCAAGAAATGATAACCAAAACAAATCAATTAAATGAATTAGCCTAAGACCTCAGCCCGGGCTCCGGTGCTGAGGGACCTGTTGACGCTCCTCTTGTGACTACTGAATGGAACGTTTAAGTGTGCTGAAAGTATAAAAAGGATTTCAGAAGTAGGATTGTAGAAATTTTATAATTGTTGGCGAATATAAAGTTATTTTTTTCTTCTGTAATCCTATTTCTGAAATGAGTTTAGTACATCAGATCGGTCCTTTACTATTGAGTTAACCCATCACAAGCTCTCGACATCGATTGCAAGGGGATCTATGGAAGACTGAACCTCAAAAAATATGCGTAAATACAGTTTTTTGTTTTTTTTTGTTTTAATAATTCTCCTCAAATTCACAAAAATAAGGAAAAAAAGATTCCTAAGGTGGTCTTTCTTGAAGTCTTAAAAGTTCTGATAATTTTTATTATTATAAAATCCTCTTTTTACTAATTTCAATTCTAAAACCCTAGCAAGGCAACAGGCTGTTTGAACTGTGACGTAGGTTGTGGCGACATCAGTTAAACGGTCCATATAGTAGTTGGAAATCCAGTGTTTATAGAAAATAAATAGAGAAAAAAAAAATCACAACTGGGGAGAAAATAACTTTATAGAATCTACTACAAAAAGAAATAGACACTGTTGGCAGATTTAAATTTCTATGAGCAATTTCTTTGATCTTTGTTGTGTAAAGGTAATTCCGACTTACAGCGAAAACCTTTCAGACAAGAGGCAAAAGTCTACAGACACGTCTTCTCTCTCTCTCTCTTTTTTTTTCTTATCTTTGGGTCAAACCATCAAACAGTTTTGTTAAGTTGGTCTCAGAACTCCCTTAATTGAACGTCGAAGTTAAGAGTCCTCGGTGTGATGGCAAAGGAAGAGAAAAAAAAGAAAGTCAAGAAAAAGAAGAAGAAAAAAAAAAAAAAAGGTAGAGAGTGGGGGAGAGGGAGGAAGTCGCCCACAGCCAAACTTTCAACCACTTTGCTTCGGCAGCACAATTTACAAGTGTCGTTCACGCGGTAGTTCAGAAGACTTCACCAACGCCCCCTGCCATCTGTCTTTGGCCCAATTCATGGGCGATGAAAGTGGAGGTGGTCGGAAGAAGGGATAATGAGAAAGAAGGAAGATCTGTTTTTATCCATGGATCGATTGCTCCAATACAAGGAATGGTTGGCGCTACAAAGGTGCGAGGGGCTTCTATTGGGAATCTGGACAAGAGCTGATTGGATTCTCTTAAGCTGTCTTAAGAAATTGAAAAACAAGAAATCCTCTAATACCTCAAATGCCTCGGATTTCAAGATGCAACCTGAGTCGATAAAAAAGCGAAACCAGTGATTTGTTTACGTGTCTAATCAATTTGACTGAAAGTCAGAAGTCGAATCATTTGCTTTCTTAGAATTCCCTCTGATTTTACTTACTAAGAAATCCATTACATTTCATCCAAATTAAAACTCGAATCCACGAGGTACCAATGTCCAAACGGTTTAGGAAATGCGAAATGATTCAAAAGTGAGAAGTAGCCTACAATAGTGACGAATATACAATAGGGTAACTCTGTCCGTAAATATTTGTGGCCATTAAAAAAAGAATTTCCATCAACATTATTAACATGTAATACGACATAAAAAGGTGCAAGAAGATTTTGTACTATTCACCTGTATTTTTTATAAGAAGAACCTATAAGTCGAATTTAATCAACTAATAGAGTAATTTAATCAACTAATAGAGTAGACCGACTCATTTCAAAAACTTTTCATCTGTCAGTCCTGGCAATAGAATGTCGACTGTTCAATGTGTAAACACTTAAACATTTCCTGTATTCATCATGCTTCAATATTAGATTCTTGTTTTTGTTTTTGTTTTTGTTTAGAGAATGGAAGTTCTTGCTTGTGTGATATTCTTACTGATTTAGTCTCAAGTGGAAACAATCTTTCATTTCGCGTTTCGTAATTCTGTTAATTCTAAGGAAGTCTTTAGATTAGATTGTGCACATGGTGTAGACAAACTGTGGCACTGTGTCTACATAAAAATGCTATCGTAACTCAATCCCAGGGCTGAGAGTCAGAAACGTTCAACGGTAGCGTCTCCCAATCAGTGTGTCATTCGAAATTATTGTTGTTGTTTTTAATTTCTCAAACTTTCACATTTCAACACAACTTGTACAATTGTATAATTTAATAATAGTCCCCCATTTTCAGCTTAGAAAAAGTTATTCTTGAGTGTATTCCCCCAGTTTTTTGCTGTAAAATTCTATGACATCAACATCTCTATATATACATCTTGTCCTTATTGACTGATATTGTAACGACCATTTACTATAAATTTCTTCTGTTTTTTTTATAAGTCATTTAAATTAATATCAATAGCAAAGTTCTAATTTCACATATTGTAACTCATATCTTACATATGACTCAAGAAGGATAAGTAATTTTTTAATTATATACAAACTCAAGAACGATTTGTGATTGGGATGCAGTATGGTATGGCAGTATAAATCTGAAAAATATGCAAAAATGTAGCTTGATGTTTTTCCTAAATTTCTCAAAAGTAAGGGAGGGGGAATCCACTAATGTGGACTTACTTGAACAAGTAGTCAGATTTTTTTTTTCTTTTAAAAGAAAAAAAATGCAGCAAACCTGAGCTTGCTATAGTATTCAGCTACTGTAAAACTTCCAGAATTGTAGTTTGAACTGTGACGTCAAGAAACGTGTTTTATGACGATACCAATTAAACGGTCTATTGATCAAACTGTTTAAATTTTAGCAATTAGATATTCCTTTTCATTGATTACCGTTAATTGAACCGATATCTTTTTGATTTGCTTCGAGTGACCGAATCATCAGCATAACTTGTGATTATTTTTAGCCAATCACAATCTCTGTACATTCTCTCTAAATCACTGCATTTGTCAGAAATAAAGAAGTTAACAGTTAGATTTCCGCCATTTTAAGTCTCTGTTCTGTCTTTCCTTTCTGTCTGTCACATTGTGAAAATAATAATGAAAAAGGATTGTGAAAAGAGTGAATAAGTCTCTTTACTTAACCATTGCTCGTTAACAGGATAAAAAGTGTTATTAAGCTCATTTTTATCTTAATACCTACAACAATTTTAAGTGTATACATTTCATTGTAATACATAATATAACAATTTAATTAAGAAAAATTATTCTATAATTTTAAATAATAACTTTTATACAATAATCATTTTTCCGGGACTTTATATTTAATATTTTTACAACAGCTTCAAATGTATAAATTAACATCAAAACTTCCATTGCTTTTCGGTTTCAATTCACAGAGTGTTGTTTTGTTCCTCTTCTTCCTACTTCCACGATATTAGCATTAAATTTTTTTTTTTCTGAGGAATAGGGAAGGATGGAGAGAAAACAAAGTAATCATACAGGTTTTATCTCATCTTTTCATTCACTATATGCTACATTTCAACCAGAGAATTTTTGAATTCCACAGGCTTCTCTTTGAATTAATAATTAATTGCCTCTCGGAAAAACACAACCCGGACCCAATAACCGAAGTCCTTTATGAGATAAAAGATAGAGAAATAAGACTGATTATAGACACTTGCTATAAACAGTTTTAATTGCATAAATAAGGCAAAAGGTTTACAAGTGAATAAATATCCAACAGAAATTTTTTAAAAAGTATTAAAAAATAAAGCGAAATTCACATGAAATTGTTATAAATTAATTTGAAGACAAAGTCGCATTGAAATATTTGTAATTATTAAAAATTTGAATCCATGTATTATTAATTTTCAAAAAAGAAACCTGAGGAAGTCGAGAAATTCTCTGGAGGAAATATAGCATACAATGAATAAAAAAGATGAGATAGTTTAAAGTAAATGAATGAAGATAGTTTGAAGTAATGAGTGAAGATATAGGTGTTTATTTAAGTTGTTCCATACTTATGTAATATACTTTATTAAGAATATCATTTCAGCAGTTTTAGCGTGATGCACGTGTCGCATGAAGTACAGAGATAATAAAACCTTGCATGAGATAAGGAAGTACGTAAACAAACAACAGCTTTTACTTGATTCATTTTAAGCCCTTCTGAGCTGTACCTTCAAATTTCACTTCTTTTGAACAATGGAACGAGTCTTCTTTATGTAACATCGTCTTAAACCAAGGCACTGAGGAGTGGATGCTCAAAACATAGATCAAAAAACTGTGAATGAAAGCTGTTCGACGGGAAAAATAGTGATTTACGATCTGTAAATTATATCTGGATGAGAAGTATGACAAGGATTTGCAAGAGATTTTCAATGATAACGCTACAGATACTGAAAATGATCAATGGTTGCAGTAAGTTGACAGCGCTAACTGCAACAGACCAAAGGCTTAGTGAATAATTAAAATTTAATTGAATATCTTCAAGTTTTGGGAGATCGCGCGGGAGTTTTTAGTTTCTTTGATTATAGTTGCGCCCTCGGGCGGCAAAAGGGCAACAGCAGCAGCAAGAGACGGAGCTGTGAAGTGGAGATGCGGGATGTGAGCGGAATAATTAATTGGTGCCGGGCAACACTCGGGCCCACGTTAATGGTGGAAGTTGTAGATCAAAGGAGTGATCCGACTTCATCTGAACCGTGCAGGGGTCGGGGATCCATTCAGATAGAATTCGTTGCTGATAAGCGTTTCCGCACACATAAATCAGGGGCCGCGGAAATAATGAACTCTAATTAGAAAATTAACATATAGAAATGAGATTTTACCAAAATAAACAAACGGAAAATATACAAACTTCAATGGTAACTATTATAATTGTGCTGCAATTCTGAATTCGTATGAGCCCAATATGTAACTTTCGATTACTACAAAGTGAATTTTCTTTCCTTTTTTTATTGGAGTGGGAGGGAGTTCTTATTTCTCGTTTTTCAAAGCTCGCAATTGTAGCTTACAAATCTTATTAAGGTAAAGTTATCTGTCTCTGTCTTAGGATAGGCAGCACAGGAGTTAAAGTTCCAGTAATCAGTAGCTGAACGAAGCTAATGGACTAATCTTTAACCTTCAGTTAATGTCGATTGAAATGTAGAGGACTGCGTACACCCTAAGCCCTTTGAATTAACCATCCTATTTGAAGAAGAAATATTCGTATTAAGGATATTTAAAGATTAGAGACAATCTACGGTTTGTATTTTGAATCTTTTCCAACTAATCGAGGAATTAGCTTAGAAGGCGACAAAATATCTCATAGAAAAGTCATTAAAACCTACACAACGGATTCCTATGGATGACTGAAATAATAAATAGTAATCCTTTTAACGTAGCCTTAATTGAGGGGAAATTTAACATTTTTAAAATTAATCGACTTAAGATTAAATCAATTTAAAAAAGAATGATAATTTAATATGTGATTTTTAAATACATTTTGTATTATTAGATATTTTTATATTTTTTTTTTAACGTGTGTGGTTTGAAAGAATTTTTTTAAACTTTGACAATACTATCTTTAGCACACATAATAAAAATTCAAAATTAGTAATTCTTCTAAAAAGTAAGAGAAAGATAAAAAAAAAATACTTAAACAAGAACGGTTTCAATCCGCTACAAGAAGCTGAAGATGACCTGCAGTTGTTGCAGATTGAAACCGTCCTAGTTTAAGTACTTTTCTTAATTTTTACATGAATTACTACTTTTGAATTTTTATTGTATGTGCTACAGTGTTTAGTATTGCCCACGTTTAAAAAAAATATTATTAGATATGTTATTATTTTTTGTAAGATTAAAAGAAAAATTAGTACTGTTTGTATTCAACAGATGTTACAGTTTGAATACAGATGTAGGCTTGTCGTTTTGATGTTTTGATGTTTGATTGTGTTGTTTTAAACACATGCACAAAGAAAAATAATAAAGTAAATATTTAGAAACGTTGACTTGTTTCCAACTTTTTTTCTTTTTTTTCTCTTTGATGGATGTTTAGAGAGGTTGGTCAAAAAAATCTGTAGTAACCATAGAAACTAATTATCAAGTAAGAATAAAAACTGAGGAAAAAAAAATCCTTTAAAAATCTCAAGTATAATGAGTTTGAAACAATCGTTATTTATCTGAATTCACTGAGTGGAATAAAAACTACAGAGAAAGAAAAATCAGCTGATTTCCCTGCGCAACGAAGATCCCCCTCTACTAAACACGTGTTCATTTCAAAACAGAACCCCATCGATGACATGATTGCAAGCAATCGTCGAAAGACATCAACCATTGATTTACGATGTTTTTCGACCAAATGAACGCCGGAAATTCATATTGGGAAGACGAACAGCGGGAAACCAGAAAAAAAAAGCCTGGTTGACGCGTGGGAGTTGTACAAGGTCGACTGTAATTGCAAGGCTTGCTTAATTGTTAGCTAAATGTTACTCTTTCTCTAATGGTGTCATAAATTGTGTTCAATTGTATCGGCCGATAAGAAAGCCTCGGGAATTGACTACCTTTTTGCTACTCAGCTTTTTCTGTAGCACTTGTTTGAGCAGTATTTTTTTTTTTTTTTTTTTTTTGCCAATTTTTTTTTCTTTTTTTTTTTTGAGATGATGTTGATATACATACAACCTACTGACAAGTAAATCTACATGAGTGATGATCTCTTTGTCAAAAACGTCTTCAGAAATTCATTAACTTTACAGAGATAACAGAGAATTAAAAAAAAAGAAAAGAAAAAAAAGAAATGGATGAAAAGGAACTAAAGTAGGAGAAAGAATAACAAGGTTTTTGGGGTTTTTTTTCCCTTCATTTGTCGTTATGTATTCAAGATAAATTGGAATGCTTCTCATTATCTAAAATTTCTTGTAATTTGATTTTAATTAAGAGGAAATTAAACTAATTAGGAATATTCGACAAGTTTTATCCAACTGCTACCCATTAATTAAATACAAACAAGTTGCGTTTATTCAGAATAACAATTCTGAAAAACACTTGATTATTAAAAACTGAATGACTGAATTGTTGATTTTTTTTTTTATTAAAAATTAATTAAATAATTACAATAAATAGTAAATTTCTAAGAAATAAATAAATTCTTTTCTTCTAAAACAGGGAAATAAGCAAATTTTGTGTAGTTTTTTTTTTCTTTTTCTTTTTTATTCATTTATTAAAAATTGGAGAGCCCATTAAAAAAAAAGAACTACTTTAATTCCAATTTATATTTACAAACTGTAAAATAAAAATTGGTTTCAGAATTCTTAAAAAGAAAAAAGTTATATTCTAACTTAAGATGTAGTTTTCGAATTTTCATTATTTAGCTATAAGATGTTTTGTTTTAACGCGGATCACACTGAACCACTGGATCGACTTTCTTAATTTTTTGTTTTTCAGTAAAGACCAACGTAAAATGTAAATATGATCCTACAATACGATCCAATAATACTACAACCCAATTCCTTCCCCATAAACGAATCAGAAATGCGATTTTCTTTTCTTTTGTTTACTTAGGTGCTGCTCTTGTTTTCTTTTCGTTTAATAATTATCCTGAGCACGTTAAATGTTTTGTTTACCTTGTAATTTCTTTTATGAAACTTCTGTTCCTTTTCAATAATGCCTTTTTGCCTACTAGTTGTATGAAAAGGCTTTGGGTTAGCGTCTAGCTATGCACCTTTTAAATTTCTTGCTTTTTCTTGTTTGTGAGGTCACTATGTAAGGGAAGGCGGGGTTTGGGCTGATGAGTCCGCAGAAGGACGAAACAGCCGTTCCCAATTCCTTCCCCATAAACGAATCAGAAAGGCGATTTGCTTTTCTTTTGTTTACTTAGGTGCTGCTCTTGTTTTCTTTTCAGTTAACACTACAACCCGTTACTCAAAAATAAAACAAGATAGGGATAGTGATTAATCACAGTGCTTCGCAAAGGCTTCTGAGTCACCTTTACTTTAGAATAGACTGCGGTGGTCTAAAAAAATGCCCGCGCGAGTTTCTTTGCGATCCACCCCGATCTTACCCACCCCGATTTATAAGGAATAATCGTCATTCTTAACTCAAACCTTGTTAATACACTGAATTCCTAATAATGATTTAAAAAAAACTTAAGTTGAGAAACTGTGAAAAGATTTAAAATGGGGAGAAAAAAATGAAGAATAAGAATTGCCCATGAGGGGATCGAACCCACGACCTTCGCGTTATTAGCACGACGCTTTAACCAACTGAGCTAACAGATCACCTACAACTGAGCTAACAGAAGCCATTGTGAAGCATTATGGGATATGACAAACCGGGGATATAAGATGTCTTTCAGAAGCCTAAAAACACGACCTGTGAAGATATTAACATAAAGCATTTTTTATTTATTTATTTATTTATTTATTTTCAGCTAGCCCATTGTGTAAAGGAGGTGGGAGCTCTTACGTTAATTCTGTCCATCCGTCACTACCTCTGATGTCTCTAATGTCCAACCACAACTGGAACCACAGTGACCAATAGTCCCGATGCAGCCGGAAAAATTCCGGTTTAGTATTCCATGAACCGCGTCCCCAATTTTGGAATGAATTGTCCCGCAATTTCATTTTTGATGTTAATTTTTTGTTTCTATGTGAAAAATGCACAGCCAATAAATATTTAGTCAGTGTCATGCCAGTGATATTACAGATCCTGCTTTCTGGCGGCAAGAGTTCCTATGGTGCCTTTATAAACTATAAGCTGGTTTCTGGTTTCTACCAGATCGTCTAAACCCAAACTAGAGTAGCCTGGTTATAACTCACTGTAAAGTCTCTCCAGGAGTAATATAGACCTAGCGGCTCTTCAAATGTTTGCGCTAACTTCTATTACCTAAATGAATCGGTAGAGAATTGATCACTGTCTGTATAATAAAGCATGGTCATGAACTACAAAATTTCCAGCTCGCACACTCTAGCTGGTATCGGTATTAAATTTGCGTCACAATGAAAGTAGTCAAATTAGATCGTTTCATCTATTTGTTGAACATTAATGTAACTCCACCCCAGGCCACTTCGGTTGTCCCGCAGTGCGGTTTTAGAAATACATGGAATCCTTGTATATCCTGATTGGAATCCTTATGACTTCTAGAAGGTGGGGAAAAACACGAGATCAGGTCTACAGTCACGAGAACAGAGGAAGTGGCAGCAAACATGAAACATGTACGGAGAATTCTTTGGTTTCGTGTACACTGTGATTGCCTTGGATTTTTCCAGAAAGGAATTTTTTTTTTTATATTCCATTATATTCCATTCATATTTTTCATTCACATTATAAGTTTGTTCATAAACAAATTCTACTTTACACATATATATCCACTTAATAATTATCACATGGTATTTTAGCGGGATTTATTTACATATTATATATAAATTAAAATTAAGCCAAATAATAAGTTAACGCGTAAACACAGCATTGATGTCGCCACCATTACCGCGAAACTTTTTCCCACAGACTTTTACTGTAATGCCTTGTTGTTTTTATTTTATTCACTGGCAAGGGTCTTGGCTTCCCAGGAGACCGAGATAGAATAGGATTTTAGGCTTCTCAAAAGCATCATCTTTGAAGAATTTACCTTTGGATCTCATTTACGTAGCCTTTCTTGTACTGAACAATGTAATTTATTACAGCTATCAAACTGTGGTTAAGTTTATTTTTCAAAGATCGCTTTATAATAGAAGCCTTTTAATCTTCTTTGTTCTTTCTTCCTCGTTTTTTATCTCAACAAACCAAATAACAAGCTTCTATGCACCAATTTAAGAAAGAAAAAATGTAACGATTCGAGAAACTCCCGCTACAAGCGCTGCAATCGCGAATGTCATCATAGTAACAGGCACGGAGTATTTGGAGTAGTTTGAACATTGAACTTTCCCTCCAAAAAACCAGGTCCAAAATCTTATATTTCTTCTATTTTCAGTGCATTTTCTAACCCTTATCATTCTTCCATTTTCTAATCCTTAAACCAGCACCTCTCTTTACGCCAGTTTAGTGTTATTCTATTGTGAAAGAATATACTTACAAAATTTAGAAACATATCGGGGTTTTCGGGAGAAAAGATAGTCATAAAATAAAATGCTGATTAAACAGGTTATTTAAAGTGTGTAAAAAATTTTGTAAGTTAAAAAATTCGAAGCCAACATATAAGTTAAGATAAAAAACCATTTAAGACATTAAAAATACAAATAGTTTCGTTTCGCTGGCGAGACGTTGACGAGTGACAAACTCAAGAGAAGAATGGGTTTATAAGTGCCTCCGAGTCCAATCAGAGAACGCCAAGATCATGTGATGAGCTAATACTGCCATCTGGCGAATAAATACTGTAAACAGAAGTCATCTCGGGGCCTGTGACGTCATATCTCCTTGGAGAAACCGCAAACAAATCCAATGGGGGGTCCTTCACTCAGCATCTGAAGATTGAATGGATAGGTTCTTTGGATTCAGGACCTATCCGTTCAATCTTCAGATGCTGAATGAAGGACTCTCTAATGGATTTGTTTGCGGTTCTCCATGGAGATATGACGTCACCGGCCTCTAGATGACTTCTGTTTCGAGTATTCATTCGCCAGACGGCAGTAGTTGCTCACTGCATGATCTTTGTTCTCTCTGATTGGACTCGGATGTGCTTATTTACAAACCCACTGTACTCTTGACTTTGTCGCTTGTCAATGTCTCGCCAGCCAAACGAAACTGGTTGTATTTTTAATGTCTTAAATGTTTTTTTACTTTAATCTTTTATGTTAACCTCGAATTTTTTAACTTATAAAATGTTGATTTATGTTTAATTTATTGTAATTAATTTGTTGATTTCACTTCGGATAGATTTGGCTTCAATGGTGAAACGAAGCAGAGAAGATCTTATTCCAATATGAAGCCATCAACGAAAGGTACGAATGTTTTATAGAATACAGCTTTTCTCATATTACATCTGATCGTAAGCTGGATCTCAAACAACGGATCGCGCTCACACGTTTCTTATCCTCAAGCTACTATTCACCTGAACACCATAAAAGCTTCATAGTTATCATAAGATATATGATAGCAATTCAAAATGTACATTGGATACAAAGTAATCAAGCATCAACTTAAAGGTTTGGGATTGTCCCTTCTCTGTACATTTGGCAAACAGATTTGCACGTTAATGTGATGCTAAAATAGAAGATTACAGCCTGCACACAAGCAGAAACGTAAAGCAAGCATAAGTCGACCAGGAAGTCCATAGCTTTCACCTCAGTACGACGCGGCTTCTTCAGTGGATGAATATCCATTGAAGAAGCCTCGTCGTACTGAGGTGAAAGTTATCGACTTTTAATGCTTGTTTTATGTTTACGCATGTGTATATTCTTCTCTCATATATTTGAGCACACGTAAAAACTTAAGTAATCATGCTAAAAACAGTCGATGCTTTATTTATTTATTTTCAAAGCAGTGTCCATCTTGCCGTGGGTCATGAGGCTCAATCGAGAACCACTTGTGTCGCCTGTGGGTAAAGGTAGCGAATAAAGCATTTCCTGGTCGACACGTTCGACAGCCGTTGAGTGTCCCATTGTTTCTCGCAGTAGCCGCCCACGCACTAGGGGGCCTTCCTGGGTGGCCGAACTCCGAAGTACCAACCAACCGGCACCTCCCAATCTTAAGTCACACCTCCTGTCACAACAGAAATCGCAAGAGATAAGACCAACCAACCTCACCCACACTAACCACTTTAATTAAGTTCCTTCCATTGGCCATCTCCAAAGAAAAAAAAAGACTCATTATAAACTAATTTCCAGTTTAATTGTAACTATTAATCTTTTGCCCTGCGAAGTAACCATTACAAGTTCAAAAGAACAAAGTATGTTAATAGTAAAGAAAAGAGCAGTGATTAGAAGTTTTACCAAATCCAGAAAGAAAAGCAAAATATTAATAGTTTATAAATTAAAAAAATATTCTTTTTTTCCATTTAAAATTGTAATTTTTCTCTTAAGGACTGAAATAAAAAGAATAGCTCAAAAAAGTGCTATACCTCCATATGTGTGTGTATATGTTTATACAGGGTGTCGCAAAAGAAAGACATCGAAAAGATATGAACATGTGTAACACTCCGAATGATTCCGAGATGATTTTGTGCAGTTGCAAAACTATTGTTAAGACAGAGATATTAAGTACTCTTTCTAATATTTATTGCTCAAGTGAAAATTTTTAAGAAATTTTCAAGAAGTCCACCGTCAACCATAATGCGCTTTGCAACTTCAGAAGTGATTACGTCAGGAGAGAAGGAAACATTTCTCGCCAGATTAAAATACTATGCAATCAAACAGCTTTATCTCGAAAACCGTTGGAATAGGATGGGTATTAATATAAAGTTTTCCTCTTAGAATGGTTGATACAGTGATCTTCCAGAATATTGACGTTTCCTTCTGGGACACCATGCATATAGGTAAGTATTTGGTATATATATATATTTGGGGAGAAATAGCTGAAAAAAAATTGCTCTATTTGTGCTTGTGTAAGAGTGTATGTATGTATATATGTATATATGTAAATGCTCATTTAAAGCAATTTCTTGAGCTTTCTTTGATATAGATATATCAAAGAAATTTTAAAAAAATACATATTTATCTTTTTTTCTTGGAGCTATAAAAAATAACATTTTATATTATATTAAATTACATTATATTATATTAATCCTGTTTAACTTTTCACATGCTTTATCATTGATCTTCGGACAGAAGTTTCAAAAATTATTTAATCCTTGCTGATGAGCGACATAAAGAGCGAGATAACTACACATTGTAACATTAGTTAGCCAATGGTTTCAATATCATACAAAGATTCTGAGTACATACAACATACAAAGATTCTGAGTACAGAGTACGTTTAGGAAATGACGAAGTCACGTAATTTTTTCTTTGAAAATTGCCACTAGATGGGACAAAAGGTCACTGCAGTATAAATACTTTTCTATAAATAATCGACAATTTCAGAAGGCACTGTTGAAAATAATTTAACCAGTTTACAATAAAATGCTAATCCGCGTATGAAGGTGTTCGTATTCATGGAATAAAACTTCCTCAAATAAAAACATAAAATCAATTCACCACTAAATAATAGATTTCGAACTGTATAAATAAAACTCTTCTTCTCTCTTAATCTATAACGATCGATTTATTATTGTTGATCACGTGTCCACATTCCAACGGTCAGTGAGTTCTAATGGATTTTCAAAATAAATCCTGCGGATGTCAACACAATCTTCTTCGATTAAGCTCCTTGACTGACGAATAAATCTAGACCCTCGTGATGCCGAAACTTCGGGAATATAGATTTGATAAATGCGCAAATATCGAGGCATCGGCGGCTCAATATTCCAACTCCCCAACCGAAGCGACGGTGAATTTTATCGCAATGCCATGATTCATATTGTCGGCGATTCCATACAAGAAACGCGGCTCCTTTTTCGGTTAGAAGGTAATGCCGATGGTGAAACGATTTGGTCAAATTTCGAAATTTGATGGAGTGCGATGATAAATGGAAACGAAAGAAACAGAAAAGAAGCGGGAAAGAAAAGAATATATCCATCAAAAAAACACACACCCTTAAACACATGTGTGCTACACAATTTATTCAAACCAAATCATAAATACCGAAAGAGCTCAGTAAAACGAAATAAATCGCAGAACGAATTCCTTCCAACGGTAGGACAACAAAGAAACAGTTAAACTAGAAAAAATAGGGTTTTCTGCGAAGTTTCGTGAATTGTAATGTTTAAATCCCAATTGCAAGACAATGAGAAATCAACAATCATATTTATCTTTTACTTTTCTTATTTTGTTTTGATAGAGTTTTGTTCGGTGCAGTGGGCGGAAGGATCTGAACAGTTCTTTGGGCAGGAACACATTGCAGTAAGTTGTAAAGACACGTACAGCAATGATTGTAGTATGTATTTCTTGAGGAATGGATGTAATAGTAGTATCTGAAGTATACTAATATATCTTGTAATTGCTAATCTTTCGATGTACATCTGAAATACTGTTTCTCAATATTTATATTCCAATCCTGTGAACTCGATATAACGTAAACAACGATTTTTCGATTCAATAATTTCTCAATATGCAGAAAATTTAGCTATATCTAATTCTGAAACGGAATGTTTACTGTCTTAGCTGTGTTGTGCAACTTTGAATGACGCCTCTTTCCTATCTTTCTCGGTCATAAGATTATGTAACTACAAATTCTTGAAATCAAGATAAATATTTTAAATCATTTTAAGAAAGTTGGCTGGTTGATTTTATGTGTGTAGAAGAGTTTAAAATGAAGATGCCAAACACACAAATTACTAAAAAACTAACTTTATAATTTAAAAATACATACGTTTCGGCTTGCCAAAATTACAAGCCTTTTTCAATTGAACTTAAGGCAATTAAAGAAGTAAACCTTTTTATACAGCCTATAACAGTAAAAAAGAACAAACATTTTGTTTTTCTCTGATTGAACCCCATAGATTCAGGATCTGATCCAATCACAAGGCTAACATTAATGCACCAATCATAAGCTGAACGAGAGTGCCCTCTCTGATAAGGATAATGAACTAAGTTTGTAATTAACAACAAAGGATACATGTGGTTTAGAACTACGATGAACATTTGATTCCCTATTACACAACTTGAACAAGAATTATTTTAAGAAAGTTTTAAGATAAATAAAAGTCAAAGATAAAGAGCAGTCCTGTATGAGGGAAGTGATGAGTAAATCAGGTCAATGGTGACTGGCGCCATTTTCCACAGAAATATACAGTAGATATTTAGGTGGCAACCACCCAATTTATGCAATTTCTGAAAACCAAGATAAAAACAATACAAATTTATATCTACTCTTAATATGTAAAGGAGATTTAATACGTAAAGGAAGCACAATACACCGAGGGCTTTGTTGCTTGTTTGTTTGTTGTTATTTTTTTCTTCTGATTTTTCTAGATACTGGAAATAAAATCAATAAGCTGTATTTTCATACAAGAAAATTATAACGCAAGTAAAGTAAGATGAAATATTTTTGTTTACATATATTTGTTTACATAATGCTAAACAAAAGTTATTAGCCCATTTAAAAAAAAAATCAGAATACAAAGTTAGATGTCCGTAATTATTCAAAAAATTTTCGGCTGATAAACACGTACACACATACATGTTATTAGCAAAGTAGGCTAAAGAATAAGTGAATTGCTTTAATTTAACTAGACTTTAATAAGCTTAGAGGATTTTACAGCCAATGAAATTTCAGTTCACGTCACCAAAGAATACAAAAAGGGCGTAGCAGGTTTAGTTATGGAGTAATCCTTCCAGGCATCACAGAGACATTGTTGAAACAATTCTGTTGGTGAATGAATATAAAAAGAATGAGATCTATGAAATATTGTAATGACTTATTCCATGAGCAAAAGGTATTAAGTTCAAATATTGTTTTTTGATTATCCTTTCACTCATTAGAAGATTTGCATTATTCAAACTTTGAAAAATCGTTGTTAATAGAGTTCAAAGCATGATTAAGAGCCATGGCTATTTCCTTGCCAAAAAGGTTTTTGAAAACTTGCAACTATATTTTCTTTAAAACGTTATTTCTTACAATTTAAATTTCTTGAAAACAAAGTCGTGAAAACAAGAAAAACCTACGTTTATTATGAAATTTGAATAGCTAACAAAATCAAACAGTTTAAATTTTCAATTTTCTCAAACAAGTTTCAATAAATTCGTCATATTTACTTAATATTTACTTAAATTGTTAAATAGGGTTAATTTTATTCGACCAAAACAGCGCGCAATGGATTAGCAAAAGGATTTACAAAAGGGTTTAAGAGAATGAGAGACTTAACAGTAATGGATTCCATTGTTCAGATGCCAATGCATTTCCAGGGAATCTTCGTCACCTTCTCGTGCCAATTAGTCCACAAGGATTCATTTGGAAAAGATTTCAAAAGTATAAAAGGTAGATGGAGCTAGTCCTTTATGGGCATACAAAGTTTCAAGAAGATCCATCTGGTTATTAGCAAAGATTCACTGAATGATTTGAATGGTCTCAATTGTCTATTGGAAAACAGGTTAAAAAAATGGAAAGCATTGATGACACAAATAAAGATTTCAAAGCTTTCTATTCCTTCAATCCAATTCATGTATTTCGTATTAAGAGCAGTAATGTCTTCTGTGGATGGCGATTTGATGAAGTTTCATTTCACTGACTGCAAGGGGGTGTTGTTGTTCAAAGGCCGGCGGTCGAATGACTGTGTTGAGATGAACTACGATAAGGCATTCAGGGCTTATCATCTCCCACGTCTTATTGTGCGAGTCAACACCTCTGTTCACAATGTGAAATCAATGACGACTGACAGCTTTCCACCATCACTCATGATTAACTCGACGTTTGTCTGAAACGAGTAGAAATACGTGCCACTACAACTCCCAGTGGGTTTTAGATGGAGCCGTCCATCGGTATTTACTAGACAGTCCCATCAAAATAGTGCTTCTGAAAAACCAAGTGTTAAGAATCGGTCACAGCAAAAGCAGTGGTATAAAGATTTGATTGCAAATTCACTTTTAAAAAGAAACTTAGAATTGGATAGAACGAAATAAAGCGTAAGGTTCAAATATAGATTATTAAAAAGAAAAAAGAATGAATTGAGAGTCATTTATAAAATAGAATGTTCAATATGTGGTACCTTTTACATAGGAGAAAGCAAAAGAACGATAAAAGAACGTGCGACTGAACACGGTAAATACATCAGGAGAAAGCAAATGGAAGATTCGGAAATAACGGAGCAGTGCCACTCCAAAGAATATGAGTAATAAAGATATTAAATTTTCAAAAAAAATCACAAAAAAATCAGGAAGATTATGGAGAGTATATTAACATAAAATACTAAAGAAAGTAACTTGAATAGAAATGAAGGTATAGAAGTACATGGAAGTATAGTAACTTTAGCTAAAGACTTGGTGCCACAATGTATTAAACCTGGCAAAACTGTAGAGATAAATTGTTTACATTATTAAGATATCATTGTGTTGTAGAATTTGATGTTTTAATATTGTAAAAGTGTAACGAAGGAGTTAGCGTTTTTCCTGTTTGATCTCTTGTCTTTGTTAATTTTAAATTTGGCAGCTTGAAAAGGAAAGGAGTTCATTCATCCGAAAATTCGCTGTATATTTTAATAAGTATTTATATAGCATATAGATGATGTAGAATTATTTTATTCCAAAAAATAGTCGGCACGTTAAAAAACTGCTTTATAATCAAATAAGCAATGTCTGTTAGTAAATATTTAAACACGCACATACACACAAGGTAAGCTGGGCGAAAAGTTTCGTAATTCAAATCATTATTGTTTCGTAAGGTCTCAGTTTCATTTCTGTCCATTGTTTTAACATCTACCTTGGAAAAATCATGAATTGATTTTCAGAAAAAAAAAAAAAAAAAATTCTTTTTCTTCGAGTCTTTAGTTGTTACCAATTTAATTTTCTGGTTGTAGTTTTGAAATGTATCGAGAAACGAAGAAACCTTCTAAACATAGATTATGAAACGTTTTGTGTTGTATCATGAATGGAATTCCGAAAACTTTATTAAACTTTACTTCTCCATAATACACTCTTCATTTAAGCTGTTCCCATATTTCTTGTCTTTCTTCATTGGAAATTGAAAATTTCATTATATAATTTAAAAATAAAATTTAGAAAACGAAGTATTTTAATACTTGACGCAATACAGTACAGCGTTTAAGACTGGCAGATCGCTGAGCATATCATTGAGCGAAAAAAGTTATCATAGCGACACAACTGTTGCTGAGAAACTGAAGAGTACGTGTGGATGATCTTCAGCAGATCAATCAAGCCGCTGCCGCAATATACATTCCGCAAAGTGCAAACAAAAGCACAATTTCTTTCAGATTTCAGCGAGGCGTTCACTATATTTCAATATAAACAATCCACTGTAAACACCCAAATTTAGTTCATTGGACTTTGTATGAACCACCATCTTTTTTAGTTGTTCTATTAAAATAACAATGCTGTTTGTTTCATTGCGACTTTATTTCAAAAAACACGAGCAAGAAGAGAGAAGTAGCGAGTGGAGCGAGCAGTGTTCTATCTATTAAACAAATATAGTTTTTCTAAAGTACTACTTTTCAATAGATATTAATATTAAAAATTATTATAGAAATATTTATAAGAAGAGCCATTATCTTTATTCTTGTGTTCAAAAAAAACACAAGAAAAACACTTATTAAATTTTAACTTTTTAATTGCCAAGGCTTTGATTTAGAATGGTAAATAAAATTTTGTTATTTTTTTAAAAATCGTATTGGAGTTATTCACTAATTTATTCTCTTAAGGATTTGGAGCTCAACCACTAAAATCCCTCAGGACTATCATCCTTAATTGGAAATATCTGATACTTTTATTATCAAATAACGACAATGGACACACAGGTACATTTCTTATATTATGGTACTTAAGAGCGAAGAAGGATTGTTCCTTAGATGTTAAGAACTCTTCAGAAAAGGCCTTTTCGTAGATGTTAGCTAATTCTGCCAACGAGTAGCCCAAGGCCAATGACGGTACATTTATTGAGAAATTGTATTATTGGATGACCAGGAATTCAATAGTCGTTAGTGAAATCCCTGTGGCAGTTGTCCGATGCGTTGTTAATACCAAAGCCACAGCTCGCAAGCATCGGTCTGATGAGATTGGACATTAAACTAATCTGAACTGCTTCGAAATAAGTGGCAATTGAGATCCATCGCACACAGATGAATTCTTGCGCTTCAAAGCGTTTGCTTGTTTCAGCCTTTTGTTGAAGAGTCCCTAAAGATTTAAAACATACTTAAAACTAAAATTGTATTTTCTGCAAGCAACGAATAACATCAGCAACAACTACAAGTGTGTAATCAGATAGTTTGATCTTACACCAAACTTAATTTTGCAATGGAGGGGTTTTTGGTCTGTTTTTCATAGGAAAATGATGCTTACGAAATCAACCAGTCTGTGTGGGGGTGTATATGTATAGCCCCCACCCTATAATAACTTTTGAATCATCGGATAAATCTTCTTAAACTTTGGTAGGCACATTTAAGGGAAAGAGATCATCTAACTATTATTATTTTAAATGTTTCCTGTTTGGGTTCTTGACGAGAAATTAGAAGGAGAAAGTAACAACCATTTCCATAGAAAACCCTTACAACCGAAATAAAATGGAAATCTGTAAAGAGGTCTTAAACAAAGGACGTTAATCCGCTTAGTAATCCTAATAATGGCTGCAGGAGCTTAATATGATTAAAATGAATTGGATTAAAGCTATTAAAGCAAGTAATTCTGGTTTTAATTAAGTTATTTTTTTTAAAAAGGAAATGAAAAAAACTTTTCCCCTATTTCCATTCAACTAATATACCATCATTAAAAAAAATAAAGGAAGATTTTTTCCGAAAGTAGGCTTCAAGTTCTTATTCTAAGTTTTTTTTTTTCCAGCTTATTAAAGTAAAATAATTCTCCGATTTTGAAAGTCTCACCTGTACTATCTTAAATACGACATCATCAAAAATATAGACGCAAAAATTGGTAAGAAATTTTTCTTCTTTATTTTTAGCTTTCAAACCAAAATATCACCATCTCTGATCTGCATGAGCCAAAAAAAAAAAATAACCACTGTACTTCTTAACACTCTTTTTTATAGTCTACTTTCTAATAGAAAGTGAGGCTTATTAAATTACTCAGTCAGTCTGTATGTATCCCTTTTTTGTTCAGATGGATGGATCTTCTTGAACATTTGTATGCATATTTGAAGACTAAGGACAGTCTAACGTTTATATTCGAATTTTTCCCAAATGGGTCCTTGGCAAATAAACAACACTTTCTTAGAAAAACATTAGAATCTAAACAATGGATTTCTATCCTATTTCTCTTAACCTCTCTCTGTGTCAATGAAAAGTAATCCTTTTAATTAAACCATTGCACGTGGTTTGATCAGATTAAAATGAAGAGTACATAATGGGTATTTAAAGATTTCTTTTTCTTTTTTTCAAAAAATTAAAATTTGTACTTTTGTACAAATTTTTATACAAATGAGTAAATTGGAATGTAAATGTAGCGTCGCTAATTCCTCTTTAACTTTCCTTTTCATTCTTTGGCTAAAGTCTAGTATCCGGCAACCCTCGTACGGCCTTCGGAACAACTTTCAGGCTGATGAGGTCCGAAGGACCGAAGTGTTTATTCCAATTAGCTGTAGGTTAGGTTAGATGAGGTCTGCTGAGCTGCAGGATGTATGTATTGGTAAATTTGAAAACAATTTTGGCCCTTTCAAAATTTTTCCCCATTCATTAGCCTTCCAAACAGATTTCATCCGATCGACTTCCGGTCAACCGGGGTGCCGTTAACTAGACTTTTACCCATTCTTTTTTATACATTGTCAGTTTACGAAGAAGATTTTTATTTCGAATTAAACTTTAATAGGGGGGAATAGTGTGATCAAGTTGTTCGGTTTTTTTTTGTTTGTTTGGATTTTATGAGAGTAGGCCAAACAAATATATAGGAGTTCTGACAAAAATGTAATGCTGAAAGATCCGCGAGTCGTAAAATCTTCGCTGCTTCAGATAATTTAACATTTACAACATAAATAAAATAAAGAAATTCCTTTTAATTTGCTTAAAACTCTTAGTCAAATTCAATAATTTAGCCAAGTTGTTGTTAGAAAGTCAAAGTAATTTACTGTAGTTAGACATGGATTTTATCAAGCTTTCTGTAAAGAGTAAAACAGAATTTCATCGAAATCAAATCAGTATTGAGTTGTTTTAAGAGAGACAGGCCACAAATCAAAACATACATTTATCGCAAGGGAAACTAAATAAAGCCTTTAAAAATATAGTAACTAAGAAAATAAACACATTTTTAAGAAGTTGTTAACAAACGGGAGAAAAGAGTAAAAAACTGAAGCCAAGAGATGGCAAGATGATTTCCCAATGGTAAGTGTTAGTTCCTCCAACCTAAGAGCGTGAAATGGAATAGCCTGGGATCCTCGACACCAACCACGGTCATGGGGAGGGTGTTCATCTTTCTCGGTCAATCAATATTTTAAGAGCAACGGGAAAAACCTGGGGGCAAGACGAGTCCAACACTTTGCCCACTTAACAGATCAGGAATAAATGAAACATGCTAGGAAACATGCAAATATCAATAAACATGTTTCTGTATATTCAAAAAATGACTTCAAGGTTTCAAATTTCACTGAATTAAATTTAAAATGGCCTAATTGACAGACCCCCATCGTCACTCGCCAACACTCACAACGGAACAGAAGTACTTCTTAATAAATTACCTATTTCTCCATCAATATAAAAAGGAAAATGTTGCCTAAAAAAATAATAATGTAACTACAGAAAGGAAAATAAAGTATACTTAATTTCCCCTTAAATCAGCCAGTCAACGCTAGATGGATCATCTGAAACTTATGTCTCGCAAAATGAGACAATCTCGTGATATCTTAATTTATTTTATAAGAATGATCAACCAAATGTAAAATTAACTTAAACTCGATTTCGAAAGCTGCGAACAATCTAAACGACCAAGAAATCTAGTTTGCTAAAAATGATTCTTTATTTTATTTTGCCTTTTCAAGTTTACAAACAACGGGAATTCTGTTAGAACATTTATGTTATGATTTAAGATTAATCTCTCGTTTTATTTCATTACGAGTATTCATCTCAAGTAGTTAATAAAGCATTCAAGATTTAAAAGAAAGTAATTAAAAGTTCAAATGCAGTTTCGATGAAGCTAAGTGGCCGTCATCAGATCTGAGATTCAGTGAACTATCCTGATTCTAAGTGTTTTTGAATGTATTTACCAATTATGTAGAAAACGACGGAAGTGCCATCAACCTCACATTTATTGCGTAACTATATTTTTTCTTCCCTACATACTTTAAAAGTTCAGCCTCTTGTTAATTGTTAAGGGCTTTGCCTCCGCACATCACAAAATCACCACAAACCTGATGACCGTACCTCCTCCAATCACATTCTACCGTAAGATAGGGTGACGCCACAAACTCCATCAATAAACCACAGAAATGTGTTATCAAATCGTAAATCTTAGTCGTATTTTTAATGCTTTTTTTATGAAATAGTAATTGACTTCAATTATATTTGCTTATAACTTGAATCGAAGCTTTAAACATAATACATTACTCATTGTTTTGAATTTCTCTATTGAAGTTAAGGATGTTTGAATATAAAGTATAATAGATTTACAATGATATAACATATCACAAAAATCTTGTATGAACTTGGCTTTAATTGTATTCGTGTTTTCGTGATAGTTTAATTACTACAAAATATTGTAGCTTCATTCACAAAACTCTAAATATTCAATTGCAGAATTAAGTCCAAATCGCTGATAGGATGTCAACCTGAAATGATTACATCTGTTTTTAAACTGACAAGACAAGAACAAGGAATCATCCATACCTAATACGGGAATTGAACTTACGATTGTCGTAGTATCCATAAAATGAACTTAATTTAGGGTACCCTACATTTTCTAAGTAGGTTCCTACCATTATTTGGGAAACTACGTAGCTTCAGTCATTACTACAGTCGTCCTCCGAATTCTCGAAGTTTCTGGAACCAATTTAATCTCGAGCAAATTTAATGAACAACGAAAAATAACAAAAGAAGAGTTTATGGGAACACGCTTCTCTCTTTTTCTCCTTCGTAATTCCTTTGGAGCCATTTCTATCTCTCAATCCATGTATTTTCGTCTAAAGGCAAGTTCTGTTCCATTGGACTTCTTCTATTCTGTCGGATGGATTAGCACCGACGAGAAACGACAAATTCAATTACTGAAACGCCCTTAACGTCTTCGCCTTCTTAATCCTTCTTTCGGTAGTCTTTGTACTTTCTTATCCTCGAATCCAAAAGAAAGCAAAATCGAATGACTTAACGAATCAGAGAGTTTAATGAATGTTCTTCATCTACTGGGGTTGGTTTTTTTTTTTCTTATACGTTCGTCCCGAATTCCTTCGGTTAAGAAAGAAAACCACTTGTATTTCTTTTCTTTTTTTTTTAATATGGTCGTCATCTTGCGATTGATCAGAACTTGAAAATTTCAATTACATACACAGTCCTGTAAAAAAGTATTGGACACCTTATAAAGATGATAGTATTTTTATGTTTTTGCAAGTGATTATTAAATGCATGAGGTATGAAATAACTGAATGAAATGTAAATGTAATTTAAAAAGGCAGTATCTGGCGAATAGTTTTTATGAAGTTTATAGCGTTATTATAGCAAAGTTTACAAATATTGTGGTGAATGTTTGTGGCCACTGGTTCGTAATTAGACTGAAATCGAGTAATAGTAAGATCTGGCAAGAACTCTTTTTTTTTTTTACATGATGCAAGGTTTAAATAGGCTATTTATAAGGCTGTGATTGGTTGCCGTGCTTTTACAAATTGATTGGGGGATTTAAATTACACGTAGGTTTCGATATTTAACTGTCTTTTTAAATAATAACGAATCAGGGATAAGAAGAACGGTCAACGGAAAATTTGAATAAAATAACGGAATTAAATAGGAAACAGTAAAAATTAGAATACTAATTTGATAATAAAGTAAATGCTGATTAAAGATTAATACAATTATAAACGTAAGTTAACTGAGAATAAAAAATGAAAAAAATAGGACTATTACAAGCAGATAAATGAGAATATATACAGTGAATAAAAATCGTTACAATATGATTACATTTTATGTTCTAATTTGAAAAAGTAATGCATGTATATAAGGATACAGGATATATATATATATACAGGAAATAGGAAAGAAATCAGATTTTTTTTTCAATGTCGTCCATGCATTTATTGCCTGATAATGTTAATGCTAAAAACAATTTACATTTTTAGAATATAAATTGCATGTGATAAGGGCATGCCTCTATGAGAGGCCAAACAATCACCGCAATATGCTTTCATTTACCGACAACGAAAGAAAATTGAAAATTATTCTTAAGTCCAATTACTTGTAATTGTTTGTTTATCTATTTATATATTATCATGTACTGTCCGTTTCGAAAAGCGAGAACCACGACCAACAGACGATTCTACCCCACAAAGGGGTGATACGCTGAGATGGGCACTTTCTTAAGACCTGTTGTTCTTTTAGTACCTGTTATTTTTGCAATAGTATTTAATCTTTCCATAATTCTTTCCCGAAAAGCGCAAATAAAACCCAGCTACTAGTAAACTAACTATAAAAAGTAAACATCCCATCTTCCTCGCCCCTATTTGGAAGAAATCACAGGAGACCTGACGCTTGCGCAAAAGCGCTGAAGGCTCTCGTAAACGAAAACGAACAGTATTACTGCGCTTATTTAAAAACACACAAACGCTACTTCCACAAATGCTAAAAGCTTACTATGGGTTTTTGACTCTTATGCGTGTGATTCGTGTTTGCATGATTTTTTTTATTAACTTAATTGGCAACTAAAGAACCAATACCTAAGAATGCAATTCTTGAAAAAAAAATTGAGTCTTTTTAAAATATATCTTTTTAAAATATAAGTCTTTTTATTTTCCGTCTGACTAATTTATTTCCTCAATAAATTGTCGTATATTGCTACTATTTACTGTGCATAAGAGGCAAATAAAGTAGGCCCATTTCAAAGCTACTAAGGAGTTGTCATCTGTGGATTTACACAGCATTTGTATGAAATGTTTGCATGAATTGTTGAATGTTAATCAATTAAAAATAAAGAAAAACAAATTAAAAATCCCAGAACTTAATTAAAAATAAAGAAAAAGGAAGTTTTGGGATTTTTAATTTGTTTTCACGAATCAAAGGCGAGGAAGTTACAGAACAGATAAAAGGTGTGGAGGCGAAAGGATACGTGATACCATTTAAGTAACTCGTCTGCAAAAAGAAAGTGGAATAACATATACACAATAAACTAGAATAAAAAAAGTTTATATAATGTAAAAATTATATAAAAACAACCGGTTTCGCCTCGTCACGAGGCTTAGTCAAGTACATACTTCACAAAGCCTCGTGACGAAGCGAAATCGGTTGTTTTTAATGCAATTCTTAAATTATAAAATCTTTTTTATTCTAGTCTAGTGTGTCGGCCTAAACAAATATTTTTTAAAAACATATACACACTTCCTTCTTAATTTCGTCTCCCTGATTCAATGTTTATAGGCCCATTATAAGAGTCACTTTATAATTAGACTGTACTCTAAAAGAAATAATCAGTAATGCGCTGATCAATATCAAACTTTAAGATTCCTAAAAATCTAAAAATGTCCATCTAAATGCTTGGTATTTTCACAGATATGTTTAACGTCGACTTTACTTAAGGTCCTAAAATTACGCCATTTTACAGCTCAACCAATAACGCAGCGATAGATTAAATCTCATACACAAAAGGGCTAAGTAAATTGTGGAGGCATGATTAGATTTTGGTAAAGACAGAAACTAAACAAACAAACAAACAAAACGTTAGATCGATCATCAATCCATTTCCTGCAAGCATTCCAATTACACCCTAACACAAATACGCTCATATATATATATATATATATATATATATACAACAGTACAGCGAAAAACTAGCGTTTTCCCTATTTTTAAAATACAGCATCGTGTTATATTAATAATTTATTGTATGTCCGAGTTATGACCGTGTTTCTTCCACTGCAAGACAAATTAATGAAGGTAATTAGTCCTAATGGAATTATCGCAATTAGTTCAAAAATGAAAATGTACGAATAAATTACCTCATAACCGACACTTAATTGTAAAACAAAAACAAGAGTTAATAATAATAAATATGTCAGGAAGGAACAAGAAACACAGGCGCCAATTATTTCTGGAAATTCTTCGCTATAATATGACTTAATAATGTAGTATTTACATCTGTATTCCCGTTATTAGAATTCTCTTCATTTGCAAATATAATGCGTACCTTTCAGAAATTTTGTTCTGTAAATATTTCATTAACCACCAATAGAGGTCTTGTAAGACCTATTTAATTTACAACTTTAAGTTTTAAAACTTTAACTTCTAACTTAAAAGCAATATTAACATTCCTAAAATGTAACAATAACAGTATAATAGTTACATGATCAATAATAATAGTGTACAGGATATATTGTTATCGCTTCATTAAAAAAAAATAGGAATTTATATTTAAATAATAATAATAAATTTTTATTATTGTAATAAAAATTATAATTTTTTTCTTCTTCAACAGATTATATTTTCCCCGGAATATTGGAGACAGAGGATTGCTACAGGTTCAATAAAATACAGTTCAACAAAATACAATGCTACAGGTACAATAATACAATGATACAATAATACAGTTCAATAATTTTACTCTGCTACAGAATAAAAAAGAGGCTTGAATGATTATGTGAACAAAAGCACGGAAAAACTACTAAAGGCTGTAAAAACTGGGAACATTTTAAAAACAACAGAAACAAAAACTGAAAACAAGAAGCTAAAATTTGATGATAGATTAAATGGTTGGAAAAATAAACCACTATATGGACAGCATCTAAAAAACAACGAAGGAAAAAGTGACAGCAACTTAACTTGTGCCTGCTTGAAGCTTGGTACCATCAATAAAGAAACAGATTTTTGCGTGTCAAGAGCAGGCATTGCAGACAACCGTTATGAAGATTAAAATCCAGAATATCAGTGAAAATCCTAAATGCCGGCTTTGCAAGGAAAAAGATTAAACTGTTTCCCATCTACTACGTGAATGTAGCAAGATACCACAGACGGATTATAAGATCAGACATGACAGGTTTGCAAAGTTAATCCATTGGTCATTATGTAAGAAGTACAATTTGCCAGCATCAAAAACTCTTTGGAACATTACGTTGAAAAGGTGTTAGAAAACGAACAAGTGGGATTTTAAATCCAAACGGATCAACACCTCTAGCATAGTACATACTAGATATAACGGTGATAGAAAACAGAAACGTTTCAATCATTGATACAGCTATTCCTAGCGACGCCTGAGTTGCAGAAAAAGAGCTAGAAAAGATCACAAAATATAAAGACCGGGCAATTACTCCATTGTGGACCAAACTTACCACAGTAATTCCCGTGACACTTGGCCTATTTTTCAAAAAAAAAATACGAACTATTTTAAAAAATTGCAGTTTTCTGATATAGCACCTACAGAACTGCAAAAAACGGCACTTCTGGGAACAGAGTATGTATTGCATATGTATTGCTGGTTGATACCTAGCGGTCTCCATTGGAAATTCGTGTCAACTACATAATTGTAGTCGGTATATTACTGTGTTTCCTGTAATTCTGAATAATATTACATTTATTATTATTATATTAAAAATTGTAATTGATCTGAATAATAATCTGTGCGGGATTCAACGAAAATTTTTTATCACAAATTGGAATAAGTACTGTAATACTGGAAGTTTTCTCGCATTTTATATTAAAAAAAATAGAAGCCGTAGTTTCATAATAATAATAATAATGATGATTTCTTTTTCTTTTATTTTTAGATATAATTTAAAACGTCAGAAGCTAAAGCCTCAGATTAGTGGACTCTCAAATTGTCTAAATTCGGAATTGGCATATTTGTGGAGGCCAGATAGACAGACAAGTAGATGCTTTTTGTAACAATTGAAGGAAGAAATTTCAAGAAGAAGAAATAAGGTTTATAATAAAAATGTAAAATAAAAATAATTACATCGTAACTTTTAAAATCTATCGTAAATTAAAAACGATAAAATAATAAATAAATATTTCCGAATACCTTTATTTTATTTGTTACAATAACAAATATTGTATCTCAAAAATCAGTTTCAATGCAGAGTGTCCCTTAAATTCAGATTTATAATTGTTTTCTTCTCCATGAATTAAGATATATATTTTTTTCCTCTTATCTTAATTTATTCTGTTTTATTTTTCTGATAATGGAGGACTGTTGTCACTTCCAAGACCGTAAATATTGATTTGTTTTTATACTTTTTTTTAGAGTTTAAAGTATGTTTGGCGTATTTATCATTAGTATGGATTCTGAAAGTACATTTGTTGAAAAGCATATTTCGGAATCGATAAAGAGTCACACTTTCTTGTTCTTTTTAGAACAAGTAAATTTGCCGAGTAAAAACTTATAACGTAAATTTAAATTCTGCTTTTTAGCATTTTTTTTTTTTTTTTGAAAGGAGTGAATCCTTACAAAAGCGATATATTTTATATATATTTTTTTCTTTCTTTTAAAAAAAATATACGAGATCACGAAGCTATCATCTCGACGGGATCGTGAGTTGACCAAACTTACATCAAACCCACTTGTTACGTCGAGTTAGGCTTAATGATATTCTCGTCTTACACTATAACATCGGGAGAGCGCGAAAATAAGTGTGGTGACTTATCAAGACAATATAATCACTGTACACGAGAATGAAGCCTTTGTTTTATCTTTGGTATGAGTGATTTGATTTAAAATAGACGCGGAGAAGTTCCCTTGAAAGACAGCTTGCAAACCACAAGAAGCGTCTCAAATCCCGTCCAGGTTCCGACAGCGAATATTGGACGGGCGAAGCAACGATTTGGTCAGCGTCCAACCAGACGTGTGGCCGTTGGTGAAATCACATAACTCCGACGTCCACAGCTGCTGTATCCAATACCTAAGGACGGCGAAAGAGGAATTAAGTTGTCACAAAGAAACCACTGAGAGAGTCTAGTGTCACAGCTGACACACGAACCAGGATGTCGTAGCTGAGTCGGCGAGTGATGATTCAAGATAAGTGGAAGCATTCCTCCATATCAAAGCCCAGAAAAGAAGAAGAAAAAAAAAAGGAAGGGGAAAAGGGATGAAGGGATTGAGAGTGTGGGATATCATCCCTGGAAATCGTTGCATTTTGGTCGAGTTTTTTTTTTTCCTGGAATTTTTCAAGGAGATGCTTTCCGAGGCGATGACTCATGACTCGGACGTTAGATTACAGAAATAAATAAATAAATAAAGCACAAAGCGGCCATTAAGGGAGTTCTACGAGGGGAAAAAAATCAAAACGGTCAAATACTTAACATTAAGGTTTCCGTTTCATGAAATTGACATTTTAATGAAGAGAATTCCAGCAACAAAATGGTAATACATAAAATATATATCCGTACTTCTCTTTCAGTCAAATTTTTATTACATGTACCATCCCCTTTCGTGAAAAAAAAAAAATTAAATCCATATTAAAATTAAATTGAGCGAATGTTTTTATTTATAATAAAGCTTACATGTAAGGCTAGTTTACTTAAAAAATCATAATTGAAGCAATTACGATAGCTCTTTTTATATATTTTAGAAGAAAAATTGTCATACGATTAAACCAACTTAGACGACTACATTACGACTTCGAGCTAATAAATGTCTTCGGGTCTATTGGCAACACTAAAGTAAGTTATTCCAATAGACTCCATTTTCTTTCTTGATTTCTTCAGAAATCTGAACAAAGTGTGCAAATTTTAAAGAAACTTTTATATATTTATAATTTCCACATAAATTTTTCAGTTTTTTTTTTTGCTGTTTACTACGCATTTATGTTTATACGATAAATTACCCACGAAACTATGGGAGACTTGACGGAGCCGCTGCTTCATGCATAACAGCATATACTGCTTGTGGACTATTCTAAACAAAAGCGTACTAAATCTTTTTTTTATTTCGAGATAAAACAGTAAGGATACTGAAATTTCAAGAAAAAAATCATTCAATCACATTTCAAAGAAAACAAAAGCTTGGAAACAAGCATAATTAGGATAAAAATAAAGAATTTGAAGACAAAACTTGAGATTCTACTAAAATGATGACACCAAGAAATCAGAAAGAGCGTCATCGTCTAGTTTTTCCTTATGTTCATTCACTTCAATTCAAGTTGAAAGGAACTTATTAGAATTCTCAATTTTGTTATGGTGATTTGCTTAACACTAACTAACCGGAAAAGGGTCTCTTACATCGAATTCTGGAAACTGGAAATTCCAAGAAAAGTTATTCAAAGATGGTCAAACCAGACAATAAGAACAACAAAAATAAAAATAAAAAATAAAAAGAGAAAAGACAAAATGAAAGTTGGTAGAATCAATCAATTGCTCAGTTGGATTCATTTAATGGCATTTAATCCGATTTCTATTCATGATTTCAACTTCTCATGGGTGACCGAACAATTCACGCTTAATCAAACTTTAATCAGTTCAGATTAAACGATTTTCGAGGGATAATTACGCAGTCAGTAATCAATAGATTGGTTGTAATTCAGCTGTCAAAGGATTTAACACTAATTTTAAATACTAAAACGCTTCTAATTCTAAATTAAGTAGTCTTTGAGTTTCAAAGTTTAATCATTCATTAATCACAGTTGTTTTATAACATCGTATTCAGTTTAACTAGTCAGGAATGAAATATATATAAAGTACTCTAACTATATAAAATATGACTGGGCACCAATCATAAAGAGAGTTAGGTTCATGTTCCAGCCGAAAAGTGAAACATGAAAAACTTATGTTGAAGTTACTTTTGAATGGACAGAAAATTCAAAACTTCTTTGTTAACAATTTATGTTCAAGGATGCTAAGAGTACAAGGATGCAAATATAAATATTTAAATGCATATGTATGTACATGCACAGTGAAAATCCAGAATATTCGAGGATTGTGTCGTTCCGGATTTTCGGATTTTCCGAAGACTCAGGCAGTACTTTAAAAATTCGAATTTTAAGATAAAATAAAGAGGAGATGACCGAATAAATTTCGACAGTTTATTTATTAGCAAATAAAGCATGCTTCAATGTATCAAAACGAGCAGTTTAATGAAAAATAAAGTCAACACCTGACAAAATTGTCGTATAAAAATTTTCAATATAAAAAAAAAAGAAAAAGCGAGCATGTAATGCTTGAAATCATACATAAAAAGGAATAACGTAAAAGAAAATATGGCACACAATTGAAAGCACTTACATGCATGCACACACAAAAGCCCACTAAAAAAAAATGTGAGTTTCCGGATTCTTTGGTGACCCGGATTTCCGGCATCCGGATTTTCGGACTCTTAGTGTTTAAACTTTATATATATATATTTTCTATTAAAAGTTCATTTTAATTTTTTGTTTCAGGAAATGTAAACTATATACTGTTCGTATTCAGTAGATGATAGAACTTCTAAAAACAAAGGCTAGGCTGTAATGGTTTCAGTGACTTTCTTACTGTTGTTGCTTTTCTGCCGGATCCTACTGGGGGGGGGGGGGGGGGGGAGAGATTCCCAGCCTTTCACATTTCCTGAGTTTATCATCAATGGGTAAATCTGGCTGACGAGTCCAAAAGGACAAAACAGCTGTCCCAGGTTCCCAATGATAGCTTAAGGCGTGGAAGGAAAAAAAAAATATTAGAAAAAGATAAAGAAGATGCAGCAACTGGAATACCAATGTAGGCTTCTTACTTTGAAAGTTTTCAGAGTAAAAGAAAAAAGTAAATACATTTTAAGAAATAACTCTTAAATAAAATAGGTTTAAAGTTCTGCATAACTTCTTAGTTTCTTGTAGATGCTAGTAAATTCAATTGATGTTGGGACGGGGTTTAGATTGTAACAGGTGTTCTTCATAGTCTATGGCTCCTCACTGGAATATTGCTGATTTGCTACCAGTGGTGACACAGCAGGGATGCCAAACAGTTCCACTTAGCAGCCATAAATAAACTGTTATCCTAGGATTGTCGATAACAATTTATTACCAGTAATGATAGCGCATTGGAGTGATACAGAAAGCACGTCAATAACCCAGCACTGGCCTCCACCACCAAACACAGCGTAACAATATTGATGGATGACTTGATTAAATGAGGTAATGGATTACTCTCTGGCAGATTAATGACCAAAGAATGCGGATTTCCGAATGAAATTAAGTATTTTGTAAAACGGAAAGATAATTTGCAAAAGTCTAATGTAGCGATAGATATCGATAAAAACGATCAAAGCTAATTAGATCACATTGAATTCATGTATTCTCTTAAAGAGTATTAGAACAAAGTAATAATGATGACTTTATATATACACACACACATATATATATATATATATCACACTGTTAATTACCTATGCTGACGCAATGTCTTAAGGTCCTGACTCAAGCAAATTCAGGCGATTGCTTTTATTTCTTTTATATATTTCATTTTCCATTGTACCTAAAATTCAGAAAATTTAAATATGAACTTGTGAAGCATCTGGGATTTCTATTTGCTCGTTTTTAACTTTCAAGATATTCTGTAATTAATTAAATTGAAATTCAAAAAATAGTCAATGTTTTCAGTATTTTCAACTTAAAAAAACTTCTTTTTACACGAAATGATAAAAAAATTGTAAAATAATAATTTGTAAATTTAAAATATATATTATTAGTGCAACAAAAATATTTTTTTTTAAATTGTGTGAGATTAAATTAGTTTTTAAAAAATTTAACTATTGCACTAATAATAAATGGATTTGTAATAAATGAATAAATGAATTTGTAAAATAATGTTTTGTATTTAAAATATTTATTATTAGTGCAATAAATACAAAACATTATTTTACAAATTTTTTATCATTTCGTGTTTTCGTGTTTTTTTTGTGTGTGTGTTGAAAATACCGAGTAATACTCGAAAACGCCCAAAAAATTGACTAGGTTTTGAATTTTAATTTAATTATTTGCAGAATATTTTGAAAATTAAGAACCATAAAATCAAAATTCCAAATGTTTCACAAATCCATTTTTAATTTTTCAGAATTTTAGGTGCATTGGAAAAAGAAATATATAAAAGAAATAAAAGGTTTGCATTCGCCTGCATTTGCTTGAGTCAGGATCTTAAGCAAATTCAAAATGGCTTAAGAATTAATGCGACAATAACTTACTAACGACTTTGCTAACAATGTAAGAGCTAACCGATTTTAATAACAATCACAACTAACACATTAACTATTTGATTAGTGAAACAGTGATGTTTTTGAAAATAATAAAGTGAACTACACAATATATAATTATATGAGCTGTGCCCCGCGGTATCATCCGCATTAAATTCGACTCTTCTCCGTAATGTTCAGTTCTCGTCGTGCGGCCAAGCCGTCCCGTCGCCACAGCCGCACCCGTGACATTTATGTTTACTGCTCCGCTCCTATTGGTCGTAGCGTGATGTTATATAGCCTATAACCTTCCACAATAAACGGGCTATCTAACGCAAAAAGAATTTTTCAAATCGGACTGGTAGTTTCTGAGATTATAACACACAACTCTTCAGCTACATAATAGTGTAAGTATCGATTAATTGCTAATTAAGTATTGCTTGCAAAATAAATTATTATAAAAAAAGACTATATAATTGATTATAAACATATTTTGATTGGAATGTATATTATATCTTCTAAGAAATTCCCTAACATTACTGTTATCATTTTAATATTTTTATCATTTATATATTTTTCCGTTTGTATTTGTTATTTAAGAATTAAACTGAAAAAGTCACTTATTTCAAATGTAAACAGGAAGTTCCTAAAAGAACTTAATGTTTACATTCCTTAAATGTTATTTCTTAAAATTTCTTTGTTTTATTTTATTTAATTTTTTTAATGTTGTGAAAACAAAAACAAAAATCTTTAAATTAAATTAAATCAAATCAAATTCTAATATTCACTTTAAATAAAATTTCCATTCTGACAAAAATGAATTAAATTCGTATTATTTGCTTAAAAAAACAGGATTAATTTTAATTGCATCAAGCCAGGCGCAATGGATAATAATAATGAGTTACTAATGATTGTTTAAGACAATGAGATATTAATTGAAATAGATAAAAATACATTGTTTAGATTGCGATGCTTTTCTGTGTGGCTATCTCTGCTGCAAATTTCTTGATAAAGGAACAACTTAAAAAAAGACTTCAATTACAGTAGTTAGATTGTCCCTATTCCTCAAATAGGCACACCAAGCTTCAAGAAGATCAATCCAGCAAATTAGAGGAATACATACAAACAGATTGCTTATTGAAATTAGGCAAAAAACAATTAAATTATAAAATTATAAAATGAGATAATAAGAATAGTTAGCAATTTGTAGAACATGTGTTTAAATCAAAATATTTTTATAATCGATAATTACATAGTCGTGCAAATTGTGCTATCACTAGTTTTGCAAGCAATAATTAATTAGTAATTATGTAGTCATGTATTGAATAGTTAATGTTATCATCGGTTTCGGTAATTTTATTAGTAATAGATTGCGTTGTTGGAATTTAATCTTTAGAATTTAATAAAGATTTAATAAAGTAGATATTTTAATTAAAAATAATTCACGAACTTTTGATTTATCACTTTATTTCAGAAATTATCGCGAATTAAGAATATTTAATTAAGCATAATTCGTTAGATATTAAAATACGTAAATAAATTAAAGAAATCTCATCAAAATAACAAAGAACGAGAATTTAAAAAAACAAAACAAAAAAAATACCCAAAGGTTGAATTCTAAATATATTTTATAACTTTTCTTTTATGTTTTTACTACTTAGTCTTTTATTGATACAATAATCATTTCTAACAAAGGCGTAGTATTCATTTATTAATAAGTTAATACTATTTAATATATTCTTTAATCAATCGTGTTTCAAGCATACTTAAGTCTTCAACTGAGCCTCAAATTGGTGTCACTAATGCTGTTCGCATAAACCTTATCGCGAAGGCTAGTTATGTCAGTGTGCGTGGGTGGATGCATCCCGGATTTGGGTATACATCTAATTAATGCTGAAAATTAATTTTTAGAATAGAAAATTCCTTTGATCATATCTCCAATCTCTTAATAGGCAAACAGTATTAATTAAAAAGCAAAAGTTATTTAATGAATTTGATTCAACTTCTAGTAGTAACATTTTGTAATATGTGTATTTAAATATTATGCAAGGTAAATATTTATTTCTGTAACTGGGAGAAATTCTGAATTGTTTTGCCATCGTAAAATAACTTATTTCCTAACTGCCGTTGGAACGGGCTGGTGGATGTAAAAAAAGAAGTTCAAGAAATTGAAGAATGATCTTTCTCTGCAAAGAACGCATCTTAAAAAGAGTATTTCTTCCAGAAGACATTGTGGGATATACAAGATATAGCTTCGTTTTTTTTTTTTTGATTACTACCATTTCAGGTCGAAAGGCAAGTTTTTGCATACATCTTGAAATAGATACTGAGGTGGTTTTTGATTTGCCTTCCCCAGGAAACCATTGTAGTATGGCTTCGAATCTGAAAAGAAAGAGAAGAAGCAAACAAATACAGGAGAGAAAGTAAACATCCCTGCCAGCTCCGAGATTCGAATCCAGGTTCAGATACTTCAGCCTCTGGCAGGTCATCAGCATGACCACAAGGTGTGCCTGGAAGGCAGTATAATATTTAAAAATGTTATTTTGTGCAAAATATTTACAGTACTAACATTTATTTGTAAATTACATTATGTTTTTTTCTTTCAAATATTTCATATTTAACTTAAAAGGAAAGTGATACTCATGAAATCGTTCAGTCTGTATGTGTGTCTGCAATAACTTTAGAACCGCTAGATGGATCTGTCTGAAACTTGGATCACATATTCGAGAATTACGGATAATCCAACTTTTGTATTTGAGATCTTTTTCAAATGACTCCTGGTCGAGAAATTAGAACAAGAAGGCGATTGTTGCTAAGGACCAGAATTTCAATAGCGGATTTCTAAACTATTTCTCTTGTACGGCGTTGTCTTACATAATGAACATTCAATCTTAGCTAATCCACTGCGCATAGTTTGATCCGATTCAATTAATCCAATTCACACAATTCAAGTAATTAGGAAGGATTTAATTATTTTTATTTTTTTTCAGAAAATGGAAAAATTACACAATTTGTACTCAGTAGATATTACAATTGAAATATTACAAATACAGTAAACTCCCGATTATCCGCGGAATTGGGTGGCACGGCAACCGCGGATAATCCGAAATAGGACGAAAATCAACACAAAAATGCTTATAACATGTTTTATTTACATTAAAATGGCAATACAAAAGTAAACAAATTAAGGAACGACCTGTTAGTGCGCATGCGCTAGTTTAGGGAGGGGAAACGTTACCCTCTCCATGTACAACTGTGACTAATACCTCAAGCGTCAATGTCAAGTTTTGTTTCAAATAACACTCAACTTACGAATTAGTGTACGTGAATGAATGAATGTAAAACAAATTTACAAAATAATAATAATAATAAAAAAAAATTCAAGTTGGTGGCTTAGTTTATACATAAAAACTATAATAAATAAAAAATGTAATCAGTATTGAATGTTATGACATATTTCTTTGTCATTGGATCCAAAATGGCAGATTTTGATATTTTACTAAAAAAAATAAGAGCTAAAATCATGGAATAAAATAGAGAATCATATAAAAGAGTTAGGTTTGGATTAAATACAGCTACCTTTACGAAAAATGTTTATTCAGTGAGATGTTTCTCCTGATCGGTGCGCCTTTTATTCAGTCTGATAACTAGGTGTCAATTTCCTTCTTCATGAATTCTTATTTTTTTTTCTTTTTAAGTGCGGTAGTCTTTCTAATTGGGTGTTTTTTTTGCCAACAGAGAGGCCTTCGGGTCCGACAGTTCTAACAACGGGAATCAATTATTAATTCTTCTTCCCATCTGCATACACATATTTCTTTTTTCTGCTTCCTTCTAAATTCCGACCAAAATAACGAACGATCACTGCTGATATATTAATTTACGGCTCATCCATTCGAAGTGTGCCTCTGGCTCCAAAGGGTTAATTAAACTCTGGTTTGGGATTCCGAAGCAAGACGCGCAGGACAGGTCGATGGTGATTGGCCAAAGGCTATAGATTCCAATCGACCCAAACACGCGCATTTTAGACTCAGCGAAACGAAAGTAGCTTTATTTACAAAACAAATCAAAAGTATAGCTAAGAATATTAATAAGAAACTCAAATATTCCAGGCTTAAAAGATAAACTACACGTTCATTTCACTTCTATACTCTAAGTGAAAAATGACTGAAAATGATCGTGATTATATAATTACATAATGATTATAATAATTGTATATGATTATGTAATTATTATCTCAAGTGCATCGTATTTATACGATGTATCTCATTTTTCATCGTCATCATTTTTCAATCATTTATAATTCACTGGAGAATAAAGGTGTTTTTTTTTTCCACTTCTAGATCAAAAGCTGACGTTCAACCATAGACACCAATGGAGTTTTAATTTATTTCACTCGATATCATGGGAACGTTTTCTTGACTTCCTCTCAGTCCTAGATATCTAGTTTTAATTTAATTTGTCCATCGCTTTTTCTGGCGACATGTCCTGACAAAGTAGTATTTCTGTAGTGTACTGGGTATCAACAACAGTGGCTTGCTCTGAGACAGCGGTTCTTTAACAACAATACTCCTGGAAGATGTCAGATCTCAGATATCCCCTAAGATTACTTAAGTCGTAGTTAGGCCACGAGGTTGGCGTTGTCGCTATATCATTGGCCTCTCATCTCTGAGTACCGGGGTTCGGTTCTCTTGTGGGTTTCTTGATGGTGGACGATCCCCGCTGGGCAGGTTTTCTCGAGGTTCTCCCATTTCTCCTCAGCAATTCTCCCATCGTGCTTTCTCAGTTTTTTCCTCCATCTGTCGTTACATCTGTGGGTTAGTACAATAGATCTCCGATCGCAGTGCTTGGCTTCCCTGCCACCCACATAAACATAAGACATAGATGGAAGCCCAAAAAATAAAAATCAGTCCTACATGAAAATTAGCCATTTTCGTCCGAGATACCCCCTATTATCCCTTAGAGGTACCAAGAATTCTTTTAGTTAATGTTTTAAATTAATATGCCCTTCATTAACTTCGTAATAAATATAAGCATAGATAGATAGAATACATTATCTTGATATAACGTAATAAATAGACTTGATATTTAATTGTCATTTATCACACAATTTTCTAATCGGAGTTTTCTTCGCAGAAGAGTTAAAAGAGCAGCAAAAAAATTTTGAACGACTATCGACTAAAACTTCACAAAAAATTTTTTTGCACAATTAACCAATTTAATTATTTAAAATGGTAAGTACCTTTAAATTTCTTGAATTAATCTATTCAAAGTTATTTAGCCTTAGATACATAAAGAAAAATAACTGAAAGGTTGGTTTCTGCTTAAGGAAAAGACTGCTATGCCGTGAAGCATTTCAAAACATATTGACACATCTGAGAAATCCTCCAGTTCCAGATCAACATCTTCTAATATCTCGAAAACCCGCCTAAATTCATCTTTATGAGTGGTAGAATCCCAAGTAGTAGTGGATTCCTACAACGTGATAAAACAAACATTCTGTTTATTAAAATACCTTTTTAAAAAAATTCGGTAATTTCAAAATTTAACAACGGAAAGAGATTCAATGTTTAACATTTCCACATACGTTAATACTAAGCATTAGAGATTCTATTTTGTTGCTATTAAGAATATTTTTCTGTTAACAGACTCATTTTATCTAATCTTATCGTATATTACATCATAGTTCGTTATACCTGTGTCTGTCTCGTAGCAAGAAACAACTTTACTTCTTTTTGGCCAGACTTTTTTCATGAAACTAGAAGTATCACAAGAGCACTAAGATTTCATTGGCCAATTAGGACTTCGTTTAAACAGCCTTTCATTTCTTAGCATTCTACTAACGATAGATTTTCATTAATATTTTAATTCTGAAACTCATAGATTAAAGATGTTAAGAAAAAGTTAAAAACAAAAACAAAATACTGCTACGAAACTAACGAAGTGGGTCCTCCTACACATTCAAAGAAAAAAACAAGAACAGTATCTAGTCCTAATCAACCACTGCGTTCTGCCATTCACGTTTTTTTCATTCTGTGATAAGCCCCGCCTTTACTAATCTCACGTAAATTAAAGACAGCATCGAGATTAAGGAGAAGTCGTTAAGACGAAATAAAGAAAAGAAAAACTACTGGGAAGGCATTCAAGGAAAAATCTTAAGTCTTCTATGATGTAAGAAAGTCTTTCCAAGTTTCTAAAAAAATTGTAAAAAATTAAGATGAAGAGTGAAATGAAACAATGGAAAACAAAAGATGGATAGTACACAGTTACATACTAAACAATTTATATTTGTAAACGAGATAAATAACCTGTAATGCATTTACTCTAATCTAATGGTGACTCTGGTGGAAATAAATTAACTGTCTTTTTTTCCATATCGTTTCTTGCTATAAGAATTCGAAGAAATTACATAAGGAATTAGTTAGCTATATTAATAAATAACCATCTTTCAAGTCGTTCTTAAAAACTATGAAGACTCAACTGTAAAAAGTTGTTCACATTTTCTCAAGTAAGAGTCTTGAAGAAAAAATAAAGATTTAACCAATCACGATGGCGCAATTCTCTTTCAGTATTACAAAGAATATCGCTAGCTGAACAGTTCATTTATTCTGACGCTTCTTTCTTCATTTCCTGACATGTCAGATGCCTGTATTTCATAGTTGAATACTGATAAAAAAGAATGCGAAGAAATTTACTAATAAGCAATTTAACAACAGATGGCTCTCCTGGAGCCGACGAAATCAGTAATTCATTCTAATTTACAATTGTTTGTTTCGATAGTACACATTTGTAATTATGATATTTACAATGTACTTCTCAGTGTAAAGCAAGATTGTCGTTATTTAGATAGTGGGACCACACAAATTCACTTTGGACATTATGGACTTCAATGGTGGACTTCCGAGGCTTACCCTGTCATTACATCAACACTCATGGCCGGTTGCACCATTGAAGTTCAGGAGCTGAACCAAGTTCAAACTGCTAGATGAACGGAGATCCTTCTTAAACCTATTGCGCCAACAACGTTTTGTGATAATCTCGGTTCAAAAGCGTCGTCAAGTTGAACTGTCGAATTCGGCCGTTCAAGGCGCTGAACTCGGTTCAAAACCGCTGTTCGGCGTTCGAGCCATTACTGATATTCGCTTGCGAATTGAGACCAAAGCAAGTTTTCTCTCAACTATCACAAATAACTTTTAAAAATGACAACTTTACATTTATTTGATTCGTTGGACAGTGACAGTGAAGAGAAATTTCAGTTGTTAACAGAGTTGCATCATTTGTATCCAAAAGGCAGACTATTTCGCGATTAGTATATTAGGGTAATCGTGGAGTTTAGTGTCCCAAATTAAATAACAATAAAAAACCTATAACAGTAAATGACAGTCATAAAATGTGAAATTTCACCACACTTGGGTGGGTGGGTGGCCGCACGGATAGTGTCCCACCCCCCACCGACATCGTGCACCGAAGTTTGCCGCTGTTGGTAAGTCTCTGCCGCCGACGCTGGAGCGCTAGGTCCGGCAGCAGGCCGGCGATAGCGGACTCCAGAACGCGGCGGCACGAAAACAGAGCTTACGATGGCCCGTTGTCGGTCGGGGGTGGGACACTTATAGCCATCCACCCACCCAAATATGGTGAAATTTCACATTTTATGACTGTGTGTCATTACACTGTTGTAGGTTTTTATTGTTATTTAATTTGGGAAGCTAAACTCCACGATTATATATATTAGTAATACTCCGCATCGATTTTTTTTTTTTTACATTCTAAAATGTGTTATGTATGATTCAATTATATCAATTAAAAGGATTTTTTTTTCGTCTCTGTATAATTAGGGACTCGGCAGAATTCAGTTTTTTAATTCCTGAACTCCATTTTCATAATGAGATTGTTGCTGCTGAAACAAAGGACAACTGTTGAAAAAAATACAATGGGTTGATTTCCCGCAACGAAAGACGAATCTTGTAACCAATCAGGAATCAGCTTTGAACGCATGACGTACTTCCGCTGCTATGAACCAAGATCACAGAACCACAGTTCAGTTGTGACTGCTTTAGCTTGGTGCAACAAGGCTGAACTATGATTTGAGGTTCAAGCAGAACTCGGTTCATGGAAACCGTAGTTAAACGCTACTTTGGTGCAACCGGGCATCACTTGTCAGTTGATAGAAGAACACTCTAGAAGGCCTAACCTAACACTGAAACTTCTATCGCAAAAGTTCTGGAAAGATATCTTCAAGAGGGCTGAACAGGCGTTAATTTCATATTTTCCAAATCTTTGTACATCATCGTGTTCTCAACGTTTTATAATTTTTGCTCACTTCTGACTTTGGTCCAAACAGTTACTGCACCCCAAAGGATGAACTGCTAATGAGAAGTTCAATAACGTACCTCCTTATATCTTGGCAACCTCCATACTTATACTACACTGATAATGTTTCTTATATCTAATGTCTATATCTAACGCCCCTTTTACCTAATCTTATCTGAATATGATTAAAAAGGATTCTTTTCTCTCTTTTCTGATTAGTATCCGAATATTCTTCAGAAGATACGATGGTCTAAACGAAAACTATAAATTATCTTTCTGTAATGAAGTCTTTGTAAATTTAAACTTTTGGAATACAGTCGAAACTCGATATAAGGTCACCCCTTGGGACCTCGCGAAAGTGACTTTATAAGCGGGCTGACCTTATAACCGATTCTAAGCATTTGTAAATAAATAAGCATTATATAAATACAGTAAAATTCTTTGTAAAATTTAATACATCTAAAAATATCAGTTTTTTAGGTTATAATTTTTTAATTTAGTTGAACCAATTAAAATTAATGGAATCAGAAAGAAATTATTTTTAAAAAATTTTAATTCGTAATAAAGTTGTATACAAATAATACTAGTAAGCTCAAGCAAAGTACTGATGTACAACTGACCTTACTTAAAATAATCCAAAATACAGGACTGTCGCGATTTTGGTTTCATCTTTTGTACTATGTTTTCTAAGTTTTGTAGCTTCTGAAAATTTAATGCTCTGAGTGCTTCTGCTTGTGTCACCGCTTCACTTTCAGTATCACTGTCGTTATCCTCACTTTCTGCTGCATTGGAATCTAAAACTTGCGAAACAATTTTGGAAATCGAAGCTTAAGAAGTGGTAGCAATTTCATCATCAATTCTCACATATTCACTTTCCCCTTCTATAGCACAGCCGCGATTTCTGAGATCTTGTATTAACACAGGTAAAGGAATATCGTCTTCATCATCTTTTTTCTTAGAATTTGAGGGGATGAAGTGCTTTATGAAAAAAGCTGTCCCCCCGTCAGTAGGAGAAATGACGCGATAAAAGATCGTACCCACAGAAAATTTCTTGCAATTGAATCAGTGCGGCACTGAAATCACAGACAAAAGTGACCTTATATGCGATTACGGTATTTAAAACCTGACCATATATCCGATAATCCATATCAAAGAATTCTTATTCAATGAGCTGGGACTTTAGAAAAGTGACCTTATATGCGGGGTGACCTTATATGCGGGTGACCTTATATCGAGGTCCGACTGTATTTCTTTTATATTAATGTAATACATTCGTTGACAGTATTTTTTGCTGATGTTATCGTTTTTTTTCAAGCGACAAATGAGCGAAGAAATGATAAATGTCCAAACTGTTAATAAATTATTCATTTGAGAAACTGAAGGGATATTATTAGTAGGAGCTACGTTGCTCCTTACTAAATAATGCAGTAAGAAATGTTTTATTATTTTATTTTTCTTTCGTTTCTTTTCTTTCTTCCGCTCTTCTTTGGAAAATAATTACGAGAGAAACTTAAAAAAAAAAAAGTCAAAACAAATTGGCGTAAAGAAATAAATAAAAAATTATTATATAAAACATATTATTCACTTATCACTGTAAATAACAGAGCACTTATTGATAGGAACTAACGGCTCCAAAGAGAACTGGAATTATAATCACTTACTAGGAAATTTTCAAGAAAAATGAAAAACAGGGGGTGGTGGACGATAATTCTGAAACATTTGTCGTAAACAACAATATTTACTTTCTTTAATAAAAAAAAAGCACTTCCGCTTAAACTTATTTGTTTTTTGTTTTTTTATTTTACTAGACCATTCCCCTGTCTCACTCTGGTAAGTATGAGATAATCCAAGAAGAATCTATTCCAAGCGGTTATGGCTAAAAGTGATATTTTATTCCTTTTTGAATGAACTCATTGTTTGATAGCGCGCGAACAAATAGAATAAAAGTAGGATTGGATATTGGGGGACCAGCAGTAGTCCAATGGTTAGCGTTCCTGACTGTGATAACGAAGGTCCTAGGTTCGAATTCCATGCAAAGCGAAAAACAAAAAAATTATAATCTGACTTTCTCAGCAAGGTAAACTAATAATTAACAATTGCGCCGGACAGAGAAAAAAAAAATTTAGTAATATAGATTAGAAATATCTTCTGTGGGTAAAAAATCTATAATTCCTTTGTAGAGAAATGAACTGTAGTTGTTTGTTTTTTGTTTTTTTTGGGTGGGGGTCTTCACAACCTACCTGAAATCACAACTCAATACCAGGTATTTCGATAGTTTCAGATTATTACCAAAGCAGATAGAAAATCTTCGTTGTAAGATCCCGCATCTTCTTCAAAAAGATTCAACTTTCTACGACAAACAGTTTTTCAGTTATTTTGATCACAGAAGGACGGACAAAAGTTGAAAAGAAAAAAAGTCAAATACAATGTAAACAAACGGAAAAAATAACTATGTCAATCACCCAACATTTTTCACCGAAATATCTCCCCAAAGGAACAGACAGCGACGTTTTTACATGTATCAAGTCGACCTCAACGTTCGCAACTTCGCAAAATTAAAAAAATGCTCCTTATTAATGAGAATGAAATGAGATTACTAATGAGTTACAGCGTTTCCACGAAGGGCTTTGGCTGACATTAATTGATTTGGCTGCTACTGTCTCTGTCTCTACTAAGAATTCTTCATCGAAAACACTTTTCTCCGTCGACTGAATCTTAATTCGACGAAGAATGTACGCGAGGGAGGAATGGACGAAGAAGAACTATCACTTAAGACTCACAGATGCAAATAGTGAACATCGTCTTTTACGTTCTATTCCACAAAAGACAATTAACACTGAATTATATTTAAGTCTAAATCAATGAAATTTACAATTTTATCCAAGCTATTTCATTATAGTCCATCCGGATAGTTATAGGAGTTTTTAAATAAACTTCTTAAAAGTAAAATTTCTAAGATCAATTCTTTCAAATCGACGTCAATTTAATTAGTCGGTTTCGCTTCAGAAATCAAAGATCATCGTTAATATGAAATACTCAGTAATATGGAATACTTAGCCATGTGGAATACTCAGTAATATGGAGTAACTAAGTAATGTGGAATACTCAGTAATGTGGAATACTCAGTAATATGGAATAACTAAGTAATGTGGAATACTCAGTAATGTGGAATACTCGGGAATGTGGAATACTTAGCAATATGGAATACTCAGTAATATGGAATACTTAGCAATATGGAATACTCAGTAATGTGGAATACTCCATTATATGAAATTAAAATTAACTACTTCAGAAAACTTTTTAACTTTAATAATCATCAAAAGGTGCCCTGTAGAGTTCCTTCTGATTAGCATGTTATCCAAACTGACAAGCAGGTCCCGCTGGCCTCTAGTGAAAAGTTCGCGTTTTTTTTTATATTACCGTTTTAATTAAATAGCCTCCAACGACAAAGAATTCTGAATGGAAACGTCATTTATTCGACATTCATTGACAAAGAATGAGTCATCAGACTTCACGTCTTTCTATCCAGAAGGGGAAAAAAAATTCAAGACATTTGAAACAACGTTCGCATCACTTTGATTACATCATTCACGGATCTCGGGGCCATCACATTCCTCTAATGAGCACAGGGATGTAAGATTAAAGTATGCGATCACAAAGACATTCACAGAAAATTGGAAAGGATAATTTTGTAATTATAGACGAACGTCGATTATTCGAACGTTTCAATTTACCGAATTCATTGTCGAATTCGATGATAGAAAATAGTCTTAATTTGTAAGTAAGGACTTAAAAATTAGGAGACTTAAAAATCAGGTACTAATAGCGAGAAGGTTCAATCTATGGAGATTTTTCCACGCTGAATTCTTCTCCCGACGGTCCTAGGGTCCACCAATCCCTCTAAAAAGTGGGTACGTAGATTCTATCCCGAGGGTTAAAGAAGGCTGCGTCGGGATGACCATCCGACTTCAACTTAGTTCCGTTGGTCAGGAAAACGCCTGGAGCTTTACCTCCCGCGATCCCAAAAGCCTTATAGGCCTACATAGCGGGTTATTTTATTTTATTTTTATTTTAACTTAAAAATCATTTCCTCAATGTACGTATCTCCATGTTGCAAACAATGCATCTTTCAAACAATTGCCACTGTGCGACATTAAAATATAACATTTTAACAGTAAAAGCTAATTGGAATAAAGATGTTTAACCTAACTTGCGGTTATAATAATAATGTAGTGGACCATTACCACACTAAGCATTAATAATAAAAACATTTAAAGATGACATGTTTTTTGGGGCTCATCGAAATATATCATTTTTATATGTTTTTATTATCAATGCTTAGTGTGGCAATTGTCCACTATCTTAGTAAAAGGTAACGTTAATACTTATCGCACTACGCCTCCTCATAATACTTATCATATACATGTACACAACGCAAACATTGTACGTCAGAACTCTACTTTATGCCATTCTGAAAGAGTAGATAAAACGTTTGTTGATCTTTTTTGTAAGTCTGAAAAAGGGATAACCTTTTGGTTAAGTGACTACAAGTAGAGTAAAACTCTTTTACAGCCGATATCCAAGGGACCAAGAACAATATCATTGTCATACTCACTCTATCCATCTAAGAGCCTACGTGAAATATTCATATACATAAATCGAGTTGTAGTAGAAACTGTTCCGCTTTTGTATTGAAAGTCTACATGAAAACGCTACAAGCCAAAGATCTTTCGATAAACAAGTGTAACCTATAGTGCACTACAACTGTCGCATGGTCACTAAAACTGATCACTGCAATTAAATGAAAACAAAAGATCTTATGCCCTTTTCATACGAAACAATGGGATTTCATTTGATTAATTTTCAAAAAAAGAGTGAATTAAAATCACTGTGATGAAGACTGGTGTATGTATTTATATATGTAATAAATCATTGTCATTTTGAAGACTTTTAATATGTAAATCTAAACATTAAATCTAGAGAAATATATGAAAAGACAACCTCAGTTTAGAAAAATACACTTCCTTTGCAATGTCTTTCAAATGCTGTTCAGATAAATATTTCTCTCTTCTTTGGTAGATATTTCCCATAATTCATTTATTATTCATTAGATGACAAACTCGTTTCAACAAGATAAGAAGAAGACGGAAGATAAAAAAAACAGAACCACATCAACCTCTTTGGAACAAAATCTATTGTTTTACGAAAAACAAATAGAAGGTAATGAGATCAATAGAGGTTATTGATTATCAGGGCTTCTTTTCCCGATGCATCTCCATTTCACTTAGAATCCGTGCTATTTGCAAGAGGAAATTGATGTTCCACTATATTGACACCGAAGCCACACATCTTGTGAATCGAAACCAAAATTTACAAAACGATGGTGATGTTTACTCGAGGAAAGCAGAGTCTCTGAGCAAACAAGTTGGAGGAAATTAACAGAGGGTCCTCCCACTTCCTTCTTGAACCCGGCTCTCTTGGGATGAAACCGACCAGCTACACTGGCTCGGCACCCGAAAAGCAAACAGCTTCTTTGGCTGCTTGTCTCAGCATAGGACGGCCATTTCAGCCAATGACCTCTAGCGGCAGTTGGCGTTAACATGCGCACCAATGTAGTTGCTGAATTCTTAAAATTCTCAAAATTTTCAAACTATCATATATTAACATTTTTAATAAATTTGAATATTTCCATATTCTTTTATTTTTTTTGTAGTCTTCTGATACAAGTATCAGAAGACTTATATTCCCGTTTTGTCTGTCTGTGGACAAGTATCATTAAAATATCATTAGCAACAATCAGAACAATCACAAAACAATCGCAACAATTGCGTCTTTTGCATGCGCAACAATCACATTTATAATACAGCTCTACAACAATCACAATAATCGCAACAATTGCGCCTTTTGCATTCGCAACAATCACATTTATAAAAATAAGGAAATTAACGCAATATCAATTATATCAATATCAATATCAATTATTTTCACAATTGTGATTGGTTTATTAATCGCTATCCATATCTTGTTTTGGTAGAGAGAAAACTTGGATATAACTTAGACATATGTAAACCATACATAAAAATAATAGAACATGTATGTATTTATAGATCGTTGTCGCAGTGACAATGTTCATTTCCTCTCAATTTTGCAGAACTGTTCAAGGAAGTCCACTAGAACTAGAATTATATAATATTGATAGAGGCCAATTCCCGGCGGGGATTCCCCGCTCTCTGTTCTCTTAGCAACAGTCGTAACATTTCGAGTTATCCAATAAACCATATTTCCGATGTAACTAAGACCAATTACTTTGATTTTGCCAAGAACGGAATATTTCGAATTAACAACAGACAATCGAATTGGCCAACGCCGAATATTTTGATTCAGCTAAAAACTGAAGACATGCCTTATCGCTTTTTTTAAATGTTTTTGTGTGTTTTTCAATTCTACAATTAGTATGCGTTATTCACACACTTAAATCGTTTTAAAGAAGTCTTCAGTTTTTACTAGGTAGACAAGCAAGAGAGATTTTGATACAGTTTGGTATCAAACTCTCGAATTAACCTAAATCACGTTCTTTTTCATTAAACAGCAATTTTGAATGTATTGTTGATCTTTTCTAAAAATTTGTATTCAGTTAATTAAAAGTTAAAATTACAAATAAATATGATTGGATTTTTCTTTCTTCCATTAAACATATGATGATTAAAAAAGGTAATATTATTCTGAAGTTAATGCATTTGACCAATTAACCTACAGGTTGTTATGTGTTTGTTTGTTGTTTTTTTTTGTTTTTTTTTTGCATCAGTTCATTACATGAAGCAAAAGTCTCTTCACGTGTCTAATTTCCCCCAAAATTACGCGGAGAAATTCTTGTCTTCATACATTTATTTACTGACATGTAATTAAAATTATAATAACAGCATAAATAGCTTCGTAAATCAATCAAATTTCTTCAATTAACTACTCGATGATTACCTACAAACTAAATTAACAGCGAAAAATATGATGGCCAGAAAGTTTTTAAAACGGAAAAAAAAATAACTACTACAAGAATACCTGCAAATAACATGTTTACATCAATGAAAAAAGTTGATGTTAAAATTTTAATCAATTGTTTATTTCATATATCTAATTAATCTCATACAATTTCATACACATAGTTCTGCTATTTTTGGATGCTACGGTTTTAGTGTCCAAAAATGTATTTTTTGTTAAGAAAATGCAATTTTTCCAAGAATTTAATAATTTTTTAATAATTCATTTTGAAATAATTAAAAGTTTATTACTGTATTCAAAATACGCATTCAGACTAACTGCGAACAGATCTAAAACCTTATAAAAAATTCAAATTTCCCGAACTATTATTAATAAAAACACTTTATATATTTATTAATTCTGATTTATTTGAAATTAATGTCGGTTAAGACAAATTATTTTTTTAGATTAAAACGTCTTTTCGTAAATTTTATCATAAAATGATTTTTGGTAACTCCCCTAGGACGTAAATAAAATTATCACGTGACAAACACATCTTAGTGCAACAGAAATCTCCTGTCTTTTTACTGTTTGTCCTTGAGCTCTGTGAAGGAAAACCTACTAAAAACTGAATACACGTGACGCCGTTGTTTGTCGAAGCCAAGTCGCGTGCGGTCAGATGATGATACTACAGTTGACATAAGACCACCATTATCAGTTTTTACAGTCTTCGTAATGTTCCTTAACTTTCACATTCTTTTATTCTGCATTTTACTTATGCCACAGTGATTTATGAAAAGTACATAACCACGGTAGTAAAATATGCAATTACAAAAAAAGTAAAAGTAAATAAATAATTAATAATAATAATACGATGTTTTCGTCTATTACTCAAGTTACGACTGCGAGACACTCTTTGTAAGTGGCGAAGCAACTCTTATCTGCCATCTGATGCGAAGTAATTTTGACTGTGGTTCTTTTCTTTATTGATGTTAGGGACATGTAATACATATCAAAATAAATTTATTTTGTTGTACATGAATTGCTTTCTTATTAAACAGAAATACTTAAAACATATAGAAAAGTTTAGAGAGATAAGGTCTGGACTTGGCCTCCATTGATACGTAGCCTGGTGCGTGGGCACCATTCGCACCGCCCTTGCTGTGATGCTACTCTTAGTAGTAAAAATTAATCTATAATACTATTTTATGGGCACAATAACTCAAATAATAATGCAAAACTTACTTCAACTTCATTTTTAATTGTATTTTCATACTAGAACTGACTACGTTTTAATGTTTGATAAACTGACTTAGGTAGCGACTCAATTATTCGAAGTAAAATAATAACTCTACAAAAAAAAAATAATAATTCCTATTGAGATTTAAACTGTACAAGTGATTTGGTTTTGGATATTTTTACTTAATTATGTATTAATACTTGTTAAGACATTTGTGGTCCAGTAATAGAAGCACTGTATAATCCTAAGTATTTCAAAATGCAAACATAATTAAAGTATGTAGGAAATAAAAAGCAGCCGTTTGGAAGCTACTGAAAACTCAATACAAAGAAAAACTTAAACAGTTCAAAGATCAACTAAGAAAATGAAGAATGCTTTACAGAAAAGCCATTTCTTGTGTTTTTAATCGTGGTGTTATAATTGAATGTCAATATACTTTGATATTTTTAACCCCTAACTCCTTCAGTTAGATATTTAACAAAACCAATGAAGATTATGCGCTTGGCTGCGGGTTGGAGGTGGCGGGTTCGGTTCCCGGCCTCGGCGGAGGGCGGGAATTTTTCCATGCTTCTTTCTCATCCAAACGGTCCTAGGGTCTACCCAACCATCTGTAGAATGGGTACCGGGTTTCTTTCCCGGGAAATTAAGGCGGGCGGGCGTCGGGCTGACCACCCGATTTCAATCTAGTCCCGTTGGTCTCGAAATGCTGGGAGCCTTACCTCCCGCGCTCCCGTGGGCCTGCATGGCCTGTTTATGGGATTGCTTTTTTTAATGAAGATTATCTTTATAAGAACTTCGATAAAGTTACAGCTTTTCTAAGATCAAACATTGTTCAGACATCTTATGTTATGTTATGTTATGTTATGTTATGTTATGTTATGTTATGTTATGTTATGTTATGTAGTGAATGTGGGTGGCAGAGAAGCCAAGCACTGCGACCAGAGGTCTATTTTCAGATATCTTGAAAACAGTCGGACGGGCGGATGGATGTATTTCGACTTTAAAAAAAAAAGGGGGGGGGGGGGCATTTTAACCTTTTAGTTTTAAGTCTTTTTTTCCTCCGCAAGCGTGTTGAGGAACATTAGAGACGTTCGACGAAACACATTATATCATGTCGTAGCTAGTTGCCATGTGGCTTCAAAAAAATAAAAAATAAAGAAGAAAGTCAAAAACTCCTCATAAATAAGTTAAATTATTCATAGGCTATATTAGTGTTCATAGTAAAAAAAAGCCAGATTGAAAAGTAAGATACTGTATGACAGAATAATTACGATACACCAGATATGCTAATTCATACGGGAAACAGACGGTGTGGAACAGTCGAAAGGATCTCTCTAAAAAAATACTTGTCCCACATTCTAAACTACGCTATGAAACGAATGCAAACACTGCCGGAAGTAGGCCTAAAGGCAACATCTAAACCTAAGCATGGAATGCCTTTGTAATATTTCCAATTGCAAAGTGAGGCTTAGCAAATCACCTATCTGTCTGTCTGTGTGCATGTATCCACCGCTCTTATAAACTTCTGAACCGCTCGATGGATCTTCTTGTAAATTGGTGTGCATATTAAAGGACTTGGAACGATCTAACTTTCGTATTTGAAATTTCTACCTTGGGTCCTTGTCGAGATAACAGCGCGAGAAGTGGACAAAAAATTCTAGTAGAAAAACACTGGAATCAAACAATGAATTTTTATCCTATTCTATTAACAAATCATTGTCTTCAACAATGGGAATTAACCATTTAGCTAATTCACTGCACGCGGTTTCAAACTATTAAAATTAATCTTATAATTTAAGTCAACAGCGTGGATTAATTCTTTTTGTTTTTTTGCTTTCAGAAAATCAAAATTTTCTACTGCTTGTATTCAATAGATAATAAAATCTGAAAATAAATGTAGGCTTTTGTTTTTATCGTATTCACAACTTAATAGAATAAAAATTAAAATAAAAGAAATCAGAAGTAACTTTTTTAAGATTTTAAGTTCTTTCGAACTTATTGTTTTGTTTTCTGGAAGCTTCTTAAAGCTCAATTCCTAAGAAGGCAACAAGAAGTTTGCTTTGGATATCTTCAATTTAGTATTAAAATTTCAGCTTCCTAGGAAACCTAGTTATCTTTAATGGTAATACATACTGGCATTTTTTTTTTTATCTCCAGATCCTTTGTAGAGTCGAATTGGTATCAAAACCATTTATTCCCCGCCCAACGAAAGAATGAGTCTGACCTTGAACTACACCCATGATCTCTTAATCATTCCAGGACTGAAGTTTGTCGAGAGAAACTATTCACAATGGCCACTGTCAAGCGAGGCAAACCTATCAGAAGCCATAAACTTTCCCGCCATAAACACTGACATATACAATCGATTCAAATTCTACTATTGCGCCATCTAGTGTCCACGGTCGTTCTTTCGTTGGGAGGAGAATAGTAATTTATTTTGATATTCAAATCTGCTAGGAGAATATACAATATTTCGAGACACCGTGATCTGAACTTGGATGTGTTCATTTTGATTGAAAATTACATTTTAAAAGTTCATGATTTTAATATTTTTTTTTTTTTTCTATTTTAACAAATTTTAATGAAATCTAGCTAAGAGAAGGATTTCGGGGCTCATTTTACAGGGATTGGAGGAATGGAAACGAAAATCCCTAGGTTTACGCTTCAAGTTGAATCATAAAATGAGCTACGTACCAAATTGTATGAAAATCCGGCCAGCTGTTTTAGCGTGTAGAGCATATAAACAGATTAACAGACGGAGGGGAGAAAAATGTTCAGGTGGACAGTAAGATATTGTTTGTTATCATTGTTTAAAATTGAAATTTTTAAGTAAACAACTCCTACTTTACCTCCAACAGCCAAAAGATGAACCAAATACTGTTACTTACCTAAAAAAAAGACAAAAAAAATATTAGTTACAGAAAAGTTTATTAACTTTCAGTGTAATTTATGTGAATTTATCTTCATTTGAGTTCAAAAGCATTTTCTTGACTTTAAAAAATAAATTGAAAACAAGCAAATAAATTCACCAGTAAATGCAGTTTATTCATTAATAGACAAATGTTCTGAATATGATAAGTGAAAGTTTGCTTAGAACCTAAATAAACTGCAACCAATAAAGATGATGTAACTCCAACGAAATATTACAAATGACTACGTGCCTGTATGTTTTGGTGGAAATTTATCTTACAACATTCATAGAAATTATATCTCTTTGGTACTTGTTGTAGCCACAGACAGAAAGAATTTACCTCGCAAAATTGTAAAAAAGCAAAAGTTAAAATGTCTTATTTTGCAAACCAAAAAAAAAAGAACTTTAAAATGAGATCCTAGTTAGTGTTTAACCAGATCTCAATGTAATGATGGATCAGCAATCTACTCTTTCATCCAAATTTATATCAGTTATTCATATTTGGAAATTTATAGATTTATGTATCAGAGTAATAAATTATAAAAACTAACATATTAATGAAGTATAGATTTTTACGCTTTTATAAAACTGAAATCTAATTGTTATTAAATCGTGATTAAAGGTTAAGATGTAAATAGTGTTAAAAAAACAAAAAGCTTGAAGCTGATGATAACCCAGCAGGTTTAGCGGGTTGAAACTATCTTTGTTAAGTACTTTTAAATTGTTATTAAATTTTTTTAAGATGAATTAATATATTTAAGTTTTATTAAATGTGTGTAAGAGTTTTTTTTAAGACTATTTATGTTAACTATTTCAACCCACACGTAAAAAAATTGTGATTTAGCAAAAAGAATAAGGGATCAAAAATTATTTCATTGACAAAAATGGATTAAAAGGGTCATAAACTTGGTTTGGTTCCAACCTAAGCTTGTTGGTTTTGTTTTTGTTTTAATTTTTTTTTGCTGGCATTTCTCTTTTCATAGGATGGAAATTGCAGACTATTTTGTCGTAGAAATCGTTCTCTACACATATTGTGTCTGAGTGAATCTGAAACGAGGTAAACTAGCAGTTTTCTGGATAATTCTTGACAGGAAATTCTTTTTTTTACAGGAAAAAATAAAACAAAACAAAAATCTGTATCTGCAGCTATAATGAAACTGCAATTCAGTTTGATCGAACTGCAATTTAGCCACAGCATGAAGCTTTCAACCCTCAAGTAGTGTTTAGAAAGTTTGGAATTTCGTAGTTTTGAAAGCGCCACCGAGCGACAAACAGAATTATTTCTAGATGTGTACTATATTAAGAAAAAAAATAATAAAACAAAGCAATCAATGACAGAGTGTTGTTAGGTTGTTGCTATCTTTGGTTTGATAAGAAAAGAAAAAACTAAAACCAACTAATTTGTAGTCCGCAAAACTATACAAGAGAGAAGCAGAGGAGAGAAAGAAAAAAACAAAAGTCATTAGTGTTGGGACACCTGTGGATGTCAGAGCAAGTCTCTAAAGTGAGTTTGTAATTCAGTCAATTTCCCTTGTGAGTGCGGACGCGATGTAACCACTGTCATGTCTTATAACTATTGGCTTCCTCTTCGTGTCACCTGTGACACGACACGACAGTGAAGGAAAGCGTGACGTGAATAATGTCAGCAGCAGTGAATACCCTTTTCGCATTTGCTGACAGACCCTTCCGAATCCCCTAAGTCTTCATCACTCATGCAAAAAAAAAAAAAAAAAAAAATGGTAACGACTTAAGAGCCAGGGAAAGCGAAATTGCAAGTTGTGGTCTTTGAAAGGTGAATTGCGACGCTCGAGGAAAAAGATCACAAGTGTCAGGGTTGATAAGACTCGAGAATCGATTTTGTGCATGTCTTCCGTATTTATTTATTTATTTATTTAGTAAATCGATTAATGATTTGAACTTCATTCCATGGGAAACCTTGTTATTACCGAGTGGAAATTGTTTGACGACTTCTCTCGTGTGTTTTCCTAACTTAAACATTGTTACTTTTATTTCTGAAATTCAAAGCATTACCAGCAGTAGTTGAATGGTTAGTTAGCGGTTCAGATAGTGCTCAGAAAGCGTCTGATTTCAAATTCCGATGAGATGTGGATGTCTCTTTCTTTCCCAGTTTGGTAGGTCTTCTAGGAACTTCTCCGATTCTATCCTCCTTTCCAGATCTTAACGGCAGCATAAAAAAAAAAAAAAAAAAAAAAGAAAAAAAAAATTCCTGCCTTTAATAAACTAAGTCTCGCAATTTCAACGCCATCTCCATTAGTCGCACATAAAAGATAAGTAAGGTTTTTGAACTATTTCATTTTTAAAAAAATTACCATAAATTGGTTTGTTAATAAACTTTCTTTTTGCCTGGAATAACGAAATTAGCTTCAAACTCATGAAGAAAACTTTTTAAGTTAATTTACGTTCAGTTTTGATTGGATACCATAGCTTTATTATTAATGTATCTCATTTGTTATTTTCTATACCGTTTACTCAGGTAATGTATACTTCTTTTAAAGCATTGCAGAAAACTGTTAAAAAATGATGGGTTTCCCTTCAATTTATCTGAAATATATAAATAAATGGAAATGTTACTGACAAAATGCAATAATTGGTCAATTTCCAAAAAAAATGAAAAGTTTTTTTTTTTTGTCCCAAAAACTGATTGGGACAGCCGTTTCGTCCTCTTTAGGATTTATCAGCCAGATTTACTCTCGGTGATCAAAGCTCAAAACACATGAAATCCTATGGATCCTTTTCCCGCTCTCGGAAGTGGGACTGATATTTAAAACAAAGAAGTTTCTGAACGAATCCGGAATCTATTTTTCTCAGGCTATGAATATAATAAAACACTTCAGCACTGATCATCCGAACATCAATTACTCAAAGCATCAATTATTCGAACGAGCTTTTTCTTTATCATATGGAATTTTTTCGTGATGAATCTGATACTGAAAGAGGTTTGCAGTTACCTACATTTAAAACAAGATAATAATTAAATTAAAAAATTTAAAAAAAAAAAAAAAAGAACACAAATCAAAATGCACCAAAGTAAGATTCTGCGCCATCATCGACAGGAATTTGGGACGCCCGTTTCTGCCTTATTAGGCGTCCTCAGCCAGATTTACCTTCGATAATAAGCTGAGAATGCGCGAAGAATGTTAAGCATCCCATCTCAGCTCCCGAAAGTGCTTTTTTTTCTGTAATAATTAAATTAACTTAAAAGGAAATTTGTTAATTATTTTAAAATAATAAACTAGGCCATTCCCCTGTCTCTCCCTGGTAAGTGTGAGATAATCCAAGAAGAATCGATTCCAAGCGGTTAAGGCAAAAAGTGATACTTTATTCCTTTTTGAATGAACTCATTATTTGATATCGCGTGCCAAAATATACAATCAGCCCGTGCTCTTAAATAACAACCAATATACATTCCTAACCTTATTTACTGTTAACAATTTGGCTTATTGATTCTTTGAATTTACAGTACATTGAGTTTACTTTAAATAAGGTTAGGAATTTATATTTATATTTAAGAGCACGGATAATCCAAGAAGAATCGCTTACAATGAAAGCGTTTATGATTTCTTGAATAGTTGAGCAAATAGTGATATGTTATTCCTTTTTGAATGAACTCATTATTTGATAGCGCGCGCCATTGTTGACGGAGAGAACGCAACATTTTGAAGTTCAACAATGCTCATTTTGCATTTGTCGACTTCCTCGCAACAATGAATCTCAACAATGCAACAGGAACAACAGTTTTCCATTGTTGCACTGCGCCTGACAGAAAGAGAAATAAAAAGATTTTATAAAATATAAGATCGTTACAAAAGAAGTTATTTGTTATTGCGTTTACTGTACAAAAACGGTGAAGACAGAACTCTAAAATTTCCCTAACAATTGAGATTAGCAGAAATTTAATTGACAATCTAACCCTCGCCTGCTTTTTTATTTCCGGTCAAGAAACGTAATTTTTCAGATGGTTGGGGAAATCCCAGTATCTTTCCAGAAAAGTAATGATTCCGGAAAAAAAAAAATATCCTTCCCCCGCCGGAGATCGAATACGTCTTCTCCTGCATTATCTAGGAACTACCTAATGTTCCACGAAAAGATGCTGGCCCTAGCTATTTACCTTCTTAGTGATTATTGCACATATGACGATGATCTATGCAGGTTCACTACACTCTGTCTCAGATTTCTATTATAGATAACAGTAATTTTGATGTAGGCCTTCTTCATCTATCAGGTCGCAGCAAGAATGAAAGGAATTACAGTAAAACCTCGTTAAGTCGTCACCCGGATAAGTCGTCACTCCGCTTAAGTCGTCGTTTTCCTTTGGTCCCGACAAGGTCTCATAGACAATAATGTAAAATAACCCTCTTTTACTCGTTACCAAATTTAATTCTACTCTGGATAACTCGTCACCTTCAAAAATGGCGAAAAGCATCTTTATTCTCAATTTTGCCTGCTATCTTTTCAGCCCCGCCCCTTCACTCTAAGGAAGCCTAGCCTTTATGGGGAATTTTCACGTGGGAAATTCACTTGGGAAATTACACACTTCTCGCTGCGACTCTTGTCAAGAGTAGACGTTTTTCTTGACCGCTACTGAGTGTGATTTTATTTCATAGCGAGTAAGCCCCGAAAATTTAAAAGCGATCGAAATTGTTTTTCTTCCTCCAAATGTAACTGCACTTCAGCCTTTAGATCAAGGGATAATTCTTGACTTTAAACGAATACAAAAAAACGCTTGTAAAGGACATGATAAAAGCCTTGGATAGGAACGAAAAGCTAGAAGTTTCGGTTTTAGATACGATTAACTATGAGCACAAAAGTTGGAGTTCCATTTCATTACAAAGTGTTTCAAATTGTTTCCAGTAATCAGCACCTTCATCAATCAACACTGTTGGATTATTTTAATGCCAGTAAAAGAAAATAAAATGTGGTAAGTATAAAATGTGTTTTTTTTTCCACTCATTCATTTGCATGTATTGATTTCTGAAAAATCTTAAAACAGTAGCTGAAAACCGAATCCTACAGCAATTCATAAAAATATTTTTTTTTTTTTTTTTTTTCAAAAATGCCCACTTCGCTTAAGTCGTCAAAAATGTTCGGTCCCTTGAGTGACGACTTAACGAGGTTTTACTGTATTAAAATGTTTCTGTAATCTAACGAAAGAAAGATAGCAACAGCCGTCGTGAACCGCACCGCAAAAGCAAATATTTAAAAAATCCCGAAGCATGCAATTAATGATACAATTCGATAAATTCAAAGATGGAAATTTTAAAACTGCAAATCCCGCTAAATAGTGATACCTAGATAGATTTATTTGCTTACTTTCTCGTAAGAAGCACGACTCTGTACAGTTCCGAATATTTCCAATACGGTTTCATTTTTTTAAAGTAGTTTTCTATCTCCATTCCAAATAAAGCTATCATCTTGTTATAGGGACAACGCTCGATTCTCTATTGGAGGATGATAGCTGTTAAAGTCCTTGACCTGAAATGGACGAAGGCAAAGAACCATGATGATGATGACGATGATAAAGGCTCAGCTGTACGTTGACGGTGCTTGACACGTTGATAATAGCTGGAAATCGGGCTCAAAGGGGAGACGAGGCAAAGGTAGCCGTAAGCGAACCTGCAGCAGCCTCTTGATCTGCGGCGCATGACGTTTCGAGCGGCTGCACCCCCTTGCGTTGGCCGATCTGGCAAATCAATTAGGCACATCAGGTCGATGATGAACCCCATGGCAGCTCATGTTTATTCAGCGCCATTCCTATCCTACACCATCCGCACAATCGGAATTATATATATTGAATCGAAATTAGGCCTAATCACTAATCTACTTTCAAGGAAATAAAAATAAATAAAACAAATCCACTGTCTTTTAATTCAGTGTTGCAGATAATGTTCCAATAGCCATAAACAGCAATAGGCAAATGGGATCCTACAGAAGCAGATTCAATATACACTTCCAGAACGTTTTGTAGTAATTGTACTAGGCTGTACAGTAATACACAATATGAAATCTCTAACAGGTATATGATACGAAACATGAGGAGATCGGAAAACAATCTTATCAATTAAACCGATCAACAATTTGACAGATTTGGAAAAAAATATGATACCTTCTTAAACTATTAAATCAGTAAATAAATGAATAAAAAAAATAAACAAAAATAAAATATCTATTTACTCATTTTATAGTTTAATAAGGTTATTAAACTATACTTATTTTCAAATCTGCCAAATTATAGACTGTAATTGATAATTATTAAATTGCTATTTATTTAACAATTCACAAAAATAGATAATAGAAATTGATAAATGGAGAGAAATTGCCAACCGGACAATAAATTATGAATGATTACGGACGTTAAACTTGCTTTCTATTGAATTTTTCAATTTGCCTCTTTGTGATTAATTTCCTTAGTGCCTTTCAGTGAGAGGACAAGGGGTTAATATATTGGATCTTTCAGCATCATTTTTTATTTTATTGTTGTTTATCCCGGCGGCCCATTCCCGGGACCATGTATGCTTTTGGGTAGAGCTTTCGCGCGGCGAGCCAAACATCAACGAGCAGATTCTGCTGATGATTCCCCAATAAGGATGAAACAATTGTACAGAATTCTCGTTGATGTTGGCTGTATGGGCGAAGGCATATTTATTGTCCGGTTGGCGATTTCTCTCCATTTATGAATGATTACGGACGTTAAACTTGCTTTCTAAGAAATTGGTAAACAAAAGAAAAATAAATAAATAAATAAATATATAAACCATATACTGTTCGTTTTCTGTTTACGAGAGCCTTCAACGCTTTTGCGCATGCGTCAGGTCTCCTTGGATTTCATGAAAATAGGGTTGAGGAAAAATAAAGAGAGGATATTTACTTTTTATCAGTGTTAGTTTACTAGTAGCTGCGTTCTATTTGCGCTTTTCGGGAAAGAATTATGGAAAGAATAAATACTATTGCAAAAATAACAGGTACTAAAAGAAAAACAGGTCTTATGAAAGTGCCCATCTCAGCGTATCACCCCTTTGCGGAGTAGAATCGTCTGTGTTCAAAACGAACAGTAACTAAGATACAGAAAACATTACGAACAGAAACGGACTTACAAGATTTATAATTGAAGCTTGTGTTATCAATATTTTGATTATTTTAATAAACAAAAAAGGTGTGGAATAAGTCCATTTTTAATAGAAAAATTCAAAAAAACATTGTAAAAATAATGAAACCTTTTCAGTAATTGTAACATTGTCTATGTTTGTTTTTTTAAATTACCCTATGTTTGTTTAAATTTTTTAAATTGTTTTGTACGAATTAGAAGATAAAGTTATGCTTGAAATAACAGAAAAAACTGCTTTCTGTGAAATACAGCAATGTTTTTGAAGAATTTGTGTTCCTTATGTTTCCTAATAAATAAATAAATAAATAAATAAATAAATAAATAAATAACAATAAATAAGAAGTTCCTGGGGAGAATTTAAGCCTAATTTCTTATAATGCTTTTCATTAATTTCTTTTTTTTTTCCTTTTAAAAATTCGTGAAAATTACAGAAAAAAGCCTAAGTTATAATATCTGCTAAATTCCAACAATATAAAATTATAACGTAATACGTAAATATCTAAATGTATTTGTTTCTTTGTGTTTTCTTTTCTTTTTGTAATATTCTGTTTTTGTTTGTTTCGAGGCTCAACGTAGATTGACCTCGAACAAAAATGCAATTCAAAATAATAATCTGATTTTTCAATACTGTTTATGTAAAGAAAAAGATATGAAATCACAACGACTGAACTTTTATTACAGACAACGTGTGGAATAGTGACCATTTAAACGTCTGGCAACTCTGTTGGAATAAAAAAACAGAGGAGGAAATACTGAACAGGAATAGAATAAAGTCCAATAATAAGCCAACAACGAAACCTGAAAAATATTCAATTACTAAGAATTATGGGTAGTTGCGTGAGGTATTTTGAATAATATTGGTTTAGCAGTAAAAATAAAAAAAAAAAAAAAAATCTTGCCTATCCGTGCATTTTTTTTAATTCCGGAAATTACCCGGATTTCCGGACAGCAGGTGCTGAGGATTTCGTCTTTGTTCAACAATAATAATAAGTAATTGGAACAATTGACAAGCATCGAATTTACAAATCCGTTTTATGAACAACTCATCCAAAACAATTAGAAAACTTTTTTTTTAAATTGTTTCATGAGTTGTAACTTGCTTCATTTATTTGTAGCTCGCGATAATTTCCAATATTTTACGTTGGCTCTCGAATGGACTGAGACTACGGTATGTAGGTCTATAGATTATAATGTTTAGACATTACTAGTCGGCTACCCGTCGCTTCGCTCCGGAAGCCTCCCTTATGTAGCGGAAAACAATTTTTTATTTATTAAAAATAACACACACACACACACACACACACACACACAAATTACATCAAGGAAACTAAAACTAAAATTTTTTAAAAGCTTCTTTTTAATTTAATTTTTGATGTCTATATTCTCTCAATCTACGACTGCTTTTAGAACCACCTTGTAAATCAAATATCTATGATATATTTTTATTTTTTACAGAGATTAGAATGCAGGCCTAGTGGTCTAATGGCTAAGACGTCTAACTTCTGAGCAGTATTCTACCTAATAGAAATAGTGCATCTTTCTTTCTTGACTATCTTTTTTTTTATTCCTATTGATACTTTTCAGTCGTTTTCGAATTAGAAATAGTGATGGTTTTTGAGTTACAAATAGTGATTTTTCAGTATTCTACCTAATAAAATACTGCTTCTTATTTCTTGACTCTTTTTTTTTTTTATTCCAAATGATACTTTTCAGTGGTTTCTGAGTTACAATAGTGTTCAGTATTCTATCTAATAGAAATACTGCTTCTTTCTTTTTTGAGTCTCTTTTTTTATTCTAAGTGGCACTTTTCAGTGGCTTTTATGTTCCAAATATTGATGGTTTCTGAGTTACAGATAGTGATTTTTCAGTATTCTATCTAATAGAAGTATCGCTTCATTCTTTTTTGACTTTTATTTTAATTATAATTGTCACTTTTCAGTGACGATTGAGTTACATTTATTGATGGTTTTTGAGTTGCAAATAGTGATTTTTTCGGTATTCCACCTCAAAAAAAGAGTGCTTCTCTCTTTCTTGACTGTGTTTTCTTTACTCCAACATCTGGCGTGTACACCCACATATTTTTCAATATCACATAGGATTTGGTTAAGTAAGAATATTTAAAATATTGCAACGTTTCGGCAATTATCGTTCTAATTGTCAGTTTCGAATTACAAATAAACTGACTGATGTGAAATAAATAAACAATCTTGAGATTCAAAAAAAGATTGAATACATTCCTTACTGATGGGGGAAAGGAAAGGAGATATAAGTCAAAAAACCATATGAAGAGAGTTGTAGTCCCTATGGCCTAATGGATAAGGCATCTGACTTCGGATCAGAAGGTTGCAGGTTCGATTCCTGTCGCGGATGTTTCATTGTAAAAATTATTTCTATTTTCCATTCGCTCAGAAAATTGCGCCGGACAGACAGACAGACAGACAGAGAAATAAAAGATTTTAGTAATATAGATTGTACTATTTTGTATGTTTTTTTTAACACGGTTTCTTCAAATGCTGGAAGAAACTGGTTCGTCTACCTGACTAGACATAGGCACCCTGCATTTTTATTGCTATTACAACACTATTACTAACGACAGGCATTATTACCTCTAACTATGTGGCTTTTTGCTTTCCTAAAGATCTCGTCAATGTTTCTCATTCAACCTATTAGCTCTTCACTATAATTATTGGGGATGGATAATGTATAATTTTCTAAGGTTGATGAAACAAAACAACTATCAGGATAGAACTGTGATAAAAATAACACAGATATACAGCGGAAAAACTGTTTGCAGTATCACTAGTGACTTTTATAGATTTCTGAATTAAAAAAATGTAACTCATTTTTCTCAGTTAATTAAGCTTATTTACAAAAGTCAATTCTTATAAAGAAGTTTTCAAAAAAAAAAATTACCAAGAACTGGAAAAACACATGTAAATGAATAAATATTGTTGTCTTCTGTTAATACTTACAGTAAATACAGATTTACCAACAAATTTTTCTGATTAAAACTTGTGCTATTCTATGTTTTTTTGTGAATTTTTTTTTTTTTTTGTGATCATTGTGATGCGTCCTTTTCACTCATTTTACAAAATTTATCATTGAGTATCACTAAACTGTCTAAGACTCATTTGCCAGAAGCAGTTAACATCGTTGCGAGATTAGTTATAGTCCCGCTCTTTTTCTGTAGCTATCACTCCGTCTAGCGACAAGAACTTGCAAATAACACTGCGAGAAAAGAAATGACCTGTAGAAAGTCTTTCATATAAAGAAATGGCTATAACCCTTCATCATGCCTAGAAGTCCACGACAAGTTCTTTAAAAGTTACTCAAAATTTGAATAAACAAATCAACTAATAAGGGGCCGTTCAAATATAATGTAAGGAGGAGGGATCAGAGCATTGCTTACGTAAGACAAACATGCACGCGAGAGTGCGCGCTACGCGAGATAGACTGTTTCCTCAGTATTTCATGTGTACCTTTATATATAATTTTGTTACGTTTTAATTCACGAGTGAATATCATGTAATTTTTACTCTTTTAATTTATTGTTTAGTGGTATTTACTGTTAATGATTTGGCAAATCTTACGTAAGCACAAGAGGGGGTCGGTTAAATGTTTATTTTTGCTTACAATGGGGAGGGGGGTCTAAAATGAAAAAAAAAAATGTGCTTACATAATACATGAACGGTCCCTAATTGGTAATTAAAAAAATAATTTTCTATTTGAATTTACAATTATATTTCAGTCACGCCCAAATTACAAAGAATTAAAATAATATACAATATCGCAGTATTTTTATATTCACTCAAGAACAGTTTACAACAGTTCAGTTTATCAACAGTAGATATCACTGAGATAACTGAAATGAAAAATCAATTTGTAATTATCATATCACTTTCATATTCTTTTGTGACCTAAACTATAACTAAAAAAAAAAATTAAAAAAAATAAAAGTTCGAAGCTCTAAAGAATTAAAAGATTGAAGCATTTATAACTGATTTGTTTTTTTACTTTACTCGATTTACATACACTCGATGAAACAATCAATTCCCTGTCTACTTAATCTATAATTGTAACGATGAACATTTTCAAAAACATTTTTTTTACCTCGAAAACTGTTCATTTAAAACAAAAAAAAAACCATGGGCATCGCTATTACATCCATTTACTACTTGTTGCTGCCACCGCTATGTGGCGCGAAGGGCGGGATAATTCCCATCTAAGCCACGTTATCTTGATGACTTCTGTATGTAAATGTCAGGCAACCATCGCTCGCAAGGTTACATGAAAGGATTTATTTACAAAAAAAAAAAAATAACTGAGGTCGAAAAAGAATCAGATTAAAGCCATTATGATAACATCTCATTTAAAGATGATTAGATAAAAAAGAAAAAAATTCCAGGCAAAAAAAAAAATAAGATGAGGAGTTGTGAAGTGATAATTGGTAAACAGGATGCCGCCCCCCCCCCCATGTTCTTAATTTTTGTAACACTTTCCCTCTCAAAATTCCTGTTGGCTTAACTTTCTTTTCCTTTTTTTTTTCCTATTCATGTGTCAATTTTTACTGTTCTTACAAATCATATTAGATATTTCTATTTCAGGCTTAAAGAAATATTTAAATTGAGACTCAATTATTTTCCCCTGAATTTAAAAAAAATACCAACAATTTCAGAGCCTGTGACGCTTCGCTGTTTGTTTAGTTTTTTTTGTTTTTTGTTTTTTTTTTGTTTTTTGCTTATTTTTAAATTTAGAAAAATATTTGAGATTTTGGGGCATTAAAATGACTAAAATTTTGGGCCAAATTCAATTCTTTCTATTGCCAAAATATAAAATATTGTTCATTCTAAATTTATAGTGAAATAATTTTTAGATTGGCTGATTCATTATGAATGATCAAGAAAGATGATCAAGAAATCATCAGAATTTGAATGAATATTTGAGGATTTTCTTGATAATTATAAGAACCAGACGGTGCCTTGAGAACGTTTATTTGTTCTTGATTTTGAATGTAATATATCTTACGCTGAATTCCGAATAACTTAAATTTTCTGGTTTTCCCTTCTTTTCCTTCTTCATTTTATTAAACTATCTAACTATCTTGTGTTATGGTTAAGAATAAGTTAATAATAATTATCGTATTTGATGGCAAATAGAACGCACCCATTTTTAGGGGTATTTTTCAGGAAAAAAAATATTATATTGGAAACAAAATTGTTAAATAATTGTTAAATATATATTAAGATATTTTAAATACAGAAGACGAACACACTAGACCAAACTTTAAAACATTTAAAAAGTTAAAACAAGTTCAGACAGTTTCGTCTCGATTATCGTCGAGGCTTCTTCGGTTCTTCGAAAAAGACCAAATATGGTAACTTTCGCTTACACGGTAACCAAATAGGTAATTTTCCTATTAAATCAATGTTTTTGTTTACTTCATGCAAAACAATACAGTGAATTCTGACCTTTAAATTTTTTTAAGTTCTTAAATCTACATAACCAAATTTTTTGAGCTTCTTCGAATGCATAAAAGAATAAATGATTTTGGTAATTATCCACATACACAGAAGCTCGGTTATAACGCGATCTTTCGGATCCAAGATCTCTTTTATTTTACTTCGCGACGTCAAATGTCGTATATCGCACCCCATTATCGCCCACATGATTCCAAATCGATTTAAAATGGTCCTTTCGCGATTACCTACATCATTCAGAGCTATGTGAGAGAATTTTATATTTATAATTACATAAATCATTACCTTTTCAACACTTTGATGGGTTATATTAGCCAAAATCGATTTGGCGCCACCATCTTGGCATCTTGTACAAACGACGAGTCACGTGGATCAAAACTAGGTATTCATACGCCTATTAGATTACAGGGGCCTCTTTACCGGTTGTCATTGGCAGAAAAATAGATCTCGATATTCATTTTGGTTAAACGAAAAAGTCCGCGATTCTGGTATTTTTTTTTTTAAATATATTGTATTTCACGCTTTTTCGTGACATTAGGGTGGGTATAGAGTCTCAATTACTGTAAATAATAAGGAAACAACCATATTAATTTACACCTTCGATTTGATTTTAGGCGAAAAAACGGTAAATTTTGCAATTTTACAATTATACACCTTTTCGAAAATAGACGGGGTCCAAGACCAAATCGTGTTATATCCGAATTCGCGATATAAACAACCGCGTTATAACCGAGCTTCACTGTAATATTATAAGATTTTCAAAAACGGAACGATTCGGAAGCACTCAGTTAATGTCGATTCATGGAAAATCTTGTTTGTTTGTTTGTTTTGTTTCTGAGAAAATTCGAGATTTACCAGAAACTCTTAAGTCGGAGTTGGTCCGGTAACCCAGTGATTTTAGGTGCTCAATTTTAGGTGCTCAATTTTAGGTGCTCAATTTTAGGTGCTGAAGGAGTCGAGTTCAATTTCCAGCGGCGATCGATGATTTCTCCATGTTTGTTACTCCACCAGACAGACCCTAAGATTCACCAAGCTCTCTATCAAGGAAGTACCGGGTTTCTAGTAGTTTCAAGTTGGCGGACGGATATCGGAATGACCATCCAGCCTCAGCTGTCAAGTCCCCTTTATCGAGAATCGCTACGAGTCCAAACCTTCCATGAACAATGGGCTCCATGATCTCAACTGGAAAACTTTTTTACCTTTTATTTTTTCGTCGGGCAGCGGAATAAAATGGCGGAGTCACGTGCTTCATTGTAAAATATGGCGCAGGCCAAAATCTGAATCTATAGCTCCCTAAAGTAATTTCATTTTTTCAGCTACCAGCCTTTAACTGAATTAATTGTAGGTCGAATTAAATGTTATGGCCTAGAGGAATAGTTTCGAGATGGGGGCGGGGGGGGGGGGGGGGGTTTAAACCTCCCACACACTGAAACCTTCTTTTCCAAGATTCAATGACTCAATTTCAGCAGTCGTATTCCGCCATCTTGTCTTGAAACACTAAAAATAACACCTACTTTTTATTTTCCAAAGTTATTTTCATTTTGTTTTATTTTCAAAAAGCCTAATAAATTGCATTGGTATCAACAGTTCCTGTTCCGAATATACATATTCAAAAATTTCATGAAACACCCGAAACATTATAAAATATATTTTAAAGAATATCCTACTCGATTCAGTCTGCCTCAACCTCCCCAAATGTTTCAAGGTTTTTGTAACGTCAAAAATAAGGATTTAAAGAATCCCAGTTTGACTATATTTAATAAAATAAATTTACATAAATTATTGGTCGTTTAGATTATGTTTGCAGATCCTAAAAACTAATACTTCCCAAATGAAACTTTAACTTGGGTTGCTATAACAGCCACCTATTCCACGTAAGACGTTGTTATTACCTTGGCAATTACATTAATATTGCAATTAAGTATCTTATTTATTTGTTGTTTTTCTAAATTCGTAGTGTTGTTTATTGGTGGTGTAATACTTCTTTTTAGTGTAATGTAATGGTCATATATATTCACAGCGCAATTACCTATGAATCGATGACAGATCAGATCAATTGCTAAGATCTGTCGATACACTTCAGTTAACAGGTTAACAATTCACTCTAAAGGCTTGTACATAGTTGCTATCTTGAAATAATTTTGTAGAAAGAATTATAGAAGTAAATTTAGAAGTCTCCATGATTATCAACATTTAAAGTAAACTTGTATTTATTACAAGAAATGCTCAACATCAAATATAATAAATAGCAGTTATCACAGAAAGACTGTAAATAAAAAGTGTCTTAACATTATCGAGACATGTAGTTAAAGCTTAAAGAAATTAGTAGATTCAGAACCGTAAAATTAAGTCAACAATCCTCTTATATAGTTTTCCAGATCTGTTTGTGTCTAACGCACTTCCGTAACGCACAGGTGCAGAAGCTCGCCCTCAGCGACGAACTGAAGAGTCGTTAGAGACATTTCTCGACATGAATGAAGAAATCTTTATATATAAAAATGAATGATTCTTTGTTTGTTTGTCCCATTTGAGTTCCTATATCATTCATCAGATTGCGATGAAACTTTGGTGAGTTATTGTGCGCACGCCCACAAAGGTTTCTGAATTAGTATAACCATTTTACAATATCTGGTGCGCGAGTCGTTGCAGCAAATGAGTGTACTTCCGGTTTCAACATTTGCAGTTTCCGGTGCGACTCGCATTTGCAATGACCATCAACAAAGCACAGGGACAACACATGGACAGCTGTATGTGGCCTGCTCACGCGTCGGAAAACCTTGTGTCCTTACTCGTGTATGCACCAGACGGAAAAACAAAAAATATTGTGTATCCAAAAGCATTTCAATAAACAGAATTAAAATACAAACACTTTCTTTCTTTGAGTGGCACTGCAACGCATGCCGGGTACAGCTAGTTACAAATAATATTTAAACATAGAAAAAAAAAGCTTCTACTTCAAATTTAATGCGTCAAACATTTTTTTTTTACAAATAATTAATATAATTGCTGTGGCTACCCTTTATTTGTTAACAATTCAATGTTGATTGGCTTCTTACATACATCGATATATTATTAAGCATAAGATAGTCCGTCCACTATTAGTAGTAATGGTGGTCGCTATTAAGTAAAACTCTTTGATAAACAAATCCATCTGTCTGCTGGCATTCCTACCAACCTCACCTCTTCAAAACTTGGGTAGTGAGATGCTCAAATATTATCGATTTATCAGTACTTTTACATTCCAATAAATATGTATTTTTAAGCAATAAACAAATTCATTTATGTTCCTAGCAACGCATTCTTTTTACTTGTCTATCAGTCATATATGCGATAGGCAAATATTCTATCTCAACTAAAAGAACGTCACTTTGTTATCTTGTCATTGTTGATGGGGCGTAAACGTTAGTTTGTTAATATTCGTCAATTCGTCTATCAAGAAACACGCCAGTAAACTCCAGAAAGATACGAAAATGGTTATGAGTTAATAACAAGAGTATAATATCATAAAAGATACAACAAGAAAAAAAAAAAGTTCCGGTTTTTATTGTGTAAAGATTTAATATAAGATGATTCCAATAATAAGCAGTATTTAGAAACAAAATCTCCAATGTAAGGAGAAAGTACTACATCCAATATCGTTTCAAATGACATAGAATGGAAACATGGAATTAATCCATTCAGTGGGGTTTGGCCCGTTTAAATTTACTCCGATCTAGACAGTAAGTTCTTTGGTCTACGAACGAACACAGACTCTTTATATTTTGTTTTATTTACCGAAAGTCCTTGTAACATCTTATAAATCACTAAGAGATCCTTTAAGTGCGTGCTAGCTTCTACAATTCATTTAGTTATTTTAAGTAACGAATTCTGTTTCCCTGACGTTTTCATGTAGTAAGCCGCACTTTCAAGCTGGTTAAATGATTCCCTTCGTGCTAGCGTTCTTTTTAAGTTTATTCGCTGTCAATATGTGGCGTCGACTTTAAGTAAAATAAAAAATTGCTTTATAACTCAATTTTACTCAGCACACTCACTTTTTTTCCCCCCCGTTTCCCGCCTCCTCCCAGTTTTTCGTTCTTTATTCGTTCTTTGCTGTCAGGATATACAACGACGCCCAGAGCCCGTATACTTAAAGTCTCTTGCTTCCCGTTAGCTTTGCCTCCTTGAGCAGCCGTCAGCGGGAGCTGTGGCTAGATTCCTGCTTTTCTCGAGCTCGTCTCAATGAATAATTCATTCCAATTACGTAACCCTGCGAGAACAGGGTCGTCAACTCCTCCTCGCCAGAGTGCTCCACTTGCAAAACTTCCAGAAAGATGACTGAGAGCCTGTTTTAAAGGAAGCGCTAGTAATGTAAACAGAAGAACATCGCGACAAAAACAAAAGAACAAACTCTCGAAGTTGCGTCGTCAATGCCACACTGTGATCGCGTGAAGATACTTATGAAAACAAACCAAACATCCAAAGCAAACAATGAATACTTCTATGGAATAAATACTTCGAAAGTTAAAATTAAGCAGTTTTTCTGCAGAAAGAACTACGAAGTAATTCCTTATATTTCTTATTATTGAAAATGTACAGTTTTTCTTAAGAAAAGCATGGCAGACATTAGTAGAGCTGGGGAGGGGGGGGGGTTGAATTTTATTGATTGAGACCCTCAACCTCTTAAAACTGAAAGATTAAAATCACTCGCTATAAATTTATAGAAATAACGTAGAAACCTCAAGGTTTGTTAACAAATTTACCTTATACATTGTCTTTATCAAGAGAAAATATAGGAAATATTCGAAAGTTGTCACGTCAACTATGTCATATTCCACGAAAGAATTAGGCATTACATAATATATTTTCATGTAAGATTTTCATGAAATTTGGTATAAAACAAATTCTGTGAAACTATTAATCTATATTTTCATCAAATTTGGTTAAAAATGTAAAAAACTCTTTTTTTAAAATAACCTTTATTTTTTAAGAAATAATTCAACGGAGAATGGATAAGTTTTATGGTAAGGAGGATTTATGATATTCATAAAAAAAATAAAATATTTCTATTCAAATCACTGAATATTAAAAGTCGGAGAGAAAAATGAGTCTTTTCAGTGAAATAAAGATTTCCAGTTCTAATTTCTTACAACTTTCTTACTGTCTTTTTCTCCCATCAGTTAATTCGTTACATTGACATCACGCCATCAAAAATCCATAACTTAACTGTTGGCGTTTGATGACATCATCTCCGGGATCATGTGACCACGCTAGTGAAGATTTACTGAATGATATGTGCTTCTTAATCACCACTTCTTGTACACAAAACAAGTACAAAGAAATTAACATTTTGGTTTGTAACTAGATATGAAAACATAGCAAAAAGTCCTGTTTATACAGAACTGTCAACCGTTATTCTGACATTTTTTATCGAATTCCTTCAAAGATGGCTGGCTCGTCTTCATGTACAGGTTTAAGTTTGAAATGGTAAAATAAATTTACAAAATGTAAATAAAGCATTTTTGAATGTCTAAGACTTTACTTCAGTATCTTATGTATATTAAAACACCGCTAAATTATTTAAGAACCACTCGGACAAAATTTTCACTATAAAAATAAATCTCAATATATGAATAAAATAGTATATCGCTGCAAGAAAGCGATGTAAAAAAAAAAATGTGTCGTTACTCTTTAATATAAATACTTTTTTATTATTATTTATCTTTCTGCACTCTTTTTAGAATGTCTTTTCTAAAGAAATACAGTTGAAAAGTATCCGAATACTTTCTTGAAAGTATTCTATAATTGTTTCTATAGTTGAATATGTATCTTCCTAATAACTATCCTTTTTATAATTTTTGAACAAGTGAACGGATTTCATGAATTCGATATTATCGTCAGACCTTCTAAAATTATTAAAATTCTATTTAAAATATTTTATTACAAAATTAAAATAACGAAATGTTGGGTTCTCCAATTTACAAATATATAAAAAAAAATATAATTCAGCTGTGTGTGGTCCTATTGGTATTCTTAATACGATCACTTCTAAATCACAAAAGAAATTCTTTCAATATTAAAAGTTTTTGAAGAAAAATATGACAGGAACGTAAAGCATTAAATAATGTACTGACACTCCAAGGAAAGATGGCTGAAATTATCTCAGGAACTAGGTATTTATCCTCTCGCAGTTAAAATTCGATGATTATTCAATATAGAGACTTTATCAGTGATCTTTTTTGGAATTTGATAAAAATCGTAATTCACTGAGACATCACTTAGTCTTCATTGTGTCACATTTCGTGGCAGGAATAAAGAATCGGCCTTACCAGACTCTGATTGGTCAACTTTTATGAGTTGAAAATGTTTTTGTTAATAATATTTTTTTCAACCATCGCAGCATTACACAAAGAAAACAATAAGTATTATAAAGCTAATTAATCTCATTTACCTTTAGAAGTGCATATTCGAGGGCCTCCAAAAGCCACTTTTTTTCATTAAAACCATCTGATTTTACGCCAGTTGATTTGTTCAAAATTGTGTCAAAATAAATCATAGCTAGCTTATATACTATCTAATGATACTAAAGCAAACATCCTTAATAATTGTAATAGGGAAAATCTGTAAGTTTGTTTGTCTGTCTGTCTATCATTCTTTCACGAGTCAACGGAGCGACGGATCTGAATGAAATGTTGCGTGCAGGTAGTCTATGACACGGGGAAGGATATAGCCTATTTTTATCCCGGACGATCAAGTAGTATTTGTGGGATAGGCACCACAAATCTCAATGAAACCTGTCAATAGATGTCCCTAAAGCCGTTTTAAGTCGCGCCATAGATCTCAATGAAAAAACTTTCGTCATATGTTCGCCGATCTCGATAGTAATTTGCTAAATAAATAAAGCGTTTTATTACGGTACATATGCAAGGCTTCCGGAGCAAAGCGACGATAGCCGGCTAGTTTACATAAAAGTTTATCATTAGGAGGGTCCTCTTGTTATAAGCTGAAGCGAAGCGGCAAGACATAATGAATTTTTCGACGAGTATTCCTCAAGAATATGGTTGATTTTCAATCTACCTTAAAAAATAAAAAAATAAAAAATAAACTTTCGCCATATTTTATTGTAAAAAAATATCACTTAAATCGATGGTCGTAGGATCAACATAGGAGAAGAAATTGACATTCGAGCAGTGATACCATTTTTTGTCATTATTTCAATTAAAAGCAGAGCCAATATGAGTTAAGTGCCGTAGTTAGCGATAATTGTTTGAAAATACGTAATATTTTTATTTTAATGAAAATGCTTTTCGTTCATTACAAAATGCTGAACTTCCATTTCTTGTTGAAGCATCCACAATGTTCTCAAAGGATTCTGGGATTATTTGTTGCTCTTCACAAACTCAGAATTTTTATTAAGACGCACTTTGATAGAAAAATTCTTTCATTTAAATAATATAGATTTTAAAATATGATGTTCATGCAGTTGGAAACAGGTTGGAACTTTTGCTAAATATCCTACAGAAATTGCAATGTATAAAGACTAACCCACATAAAGTTCGAATTTACAGACTCGTGCTGATTTATTCTTAACTTTAAAAAGCAGCACCAAAGCATTTCTTCAGATTTCTTGGATCATTCAATTGAATTCAAGTAGATTTCTTCCCAGAAACAATCAGCAATTTCTAAGATTAAAACTGACAAAACTTCTTCCTTTGGCCATTTATTAAGGAAATAGAAACAGCTGGAAATATATTGTTTTATAATAATTAACAAATATACAACATCTCCACAAAAAAATATATCCCACAAAATATATTTGTTAAGCAAAGAAGAATGGGCAGATCTGCCCCACCACTGTATAGCGAGAAGATATACACATAAGGAAGATCTCCATAAATAGAACATAATTATGTTATTATTACGACTTGTCTCAATTATTAGTCCGTTCGGAGTTATATACGTCTAGATATGACTTATCTAGTTGACATCTTAATTCCCGGATGTATTACTTATCATTTAATACTTACATTCAGTAAAAGTAAATACTATTCTCATTGGTATATGTAAATAATTATTATTTACTTGAAATAAATGATAATATTAATTATTAATTACGTATAAAAATTATTAAAAGTTAATTAAATAATAAATTCTAGAATTACGATGTCAACTAGATAGTCACATCTAGAATTATATAACTCCGAACTGACGAATAATGGAGACGAGTCGTAATAATAAAATTTGTTCTATTTAAGGATATCTTTCTATAGGTATTATATATCTTATCACTATACAGGCGTGGGACAACTTCCCATACATTTGTGCCCATTGTCTTTTTCGGAAAGTATTCCTTCTTTCTTTTTAAACTTTTTTAAAAATTGAAATAATTACAGATGTCTACATATCATCTACACTCTGCTAGACATAGTTTAATATAACAATCACTTACCCACGACTAATAATATTCCTTCTAACAATTCCTATATTTACTTTAATTCACAACTTTAATTCTTCAAATTTTATCAACTCTCTGTTTTCAACACATGATTTTACCATCATCTTTCCTGCAAAATTTCTTACAATTTCTTTATATTTGAAATGTATTTATATTCCTTTATTCTTGATAATATGGAATTTCTCATGTAAGTGCTAAATATTTCGCCAATTTTTATCGTCAGGAGACGACTGATTCTCGATCTAAACTGGTATCTTAAAACCAGTTAGTCCACATTAATTGCATGTTTATTCTGGACATGTAGGTATTCATAGATTCTGAATAGTCGATCATAGGACACTTCACTTCAGTAAATCTCAATTTAACTTCATCTTCTTCAACGGAGCAGTTCAAAAACTAACAAACCAACTACTCTCCAAAGATTGAATAAGTCTCACGAACCTAATCGTTACAATTTCAGTTCTTTCCTTTATTCAAAAACGCAAAAAAGGTGGGGATTTCTTATATTGGAAATCGAATCCGATTGAAATGCAATAAACGTTCAATACTGCGATGTCACATATGACAAAATTTTTATGAAAATTATTTTCCTAAACTTTCAAAATGGACACCAAAACTTTTGGAGACTTCAAAAAAAAAAATTCCTTTATATTCAGACTTATTTATTATGATTTCTTTAATTTTTATCGATTTCGTATTTATTCGAATTTATGATGTTATATTTTGAGTTTAAGTTATGATTAAAACCTTAAAAAAAAAAGTAGGCCTAATTTAGGATTTTTCATCATCATTTTCACCAAAGAAATAAAAACCGAATTCTACCCGAAATTACGTAATTCATTCATTGTGAACAACACGCGCTAACAAAGTGGCTTCCATTTGCTGCCAACAATAAAGTTTTCTTTGAAAATAAAAATAGCAAAGAGAAGATATTTGTTTTGGATGCAGTAACTTAATTTTGTTTTATTCAAATTGCTTTATTTGATTAAATCCATTGCAAACAAAACAGACAAGAAAACAAATAAAGAAAAGAATAAAGAAGTTAGCAGACCTTCAGCACTGAAGACCATTACATATTGTTTTTATGTCAACAGAGGATATTCAAGGCTGTTATGACGCACTTAAAAGAGTTGGAAAGACAGTCATTAAGTTAGACAAATGTTCAAATGTAGTTTTAACAAAAGAAAACTTGCTCTCTGAAACCATTACACTAACAATTGTCAAAACTGACTGAATTTTATTTTACTTCACTTAATTCAAGCAATTTTGTAAAAAGAAATAGCAATTGTAAATAAAATGTTAATCACATTAAATAACAGAATATTTCTAATTAAATCATTTTATTTTCTATTTTTTTCTTGCTTTTTAAATAATTCAAAAAACTTAGAAAAAATTATTTTTCTTTTATTTAAAAAAAAATACGAAATTATTACAATTTATTACAATTTTATTATAATTTATGATGTATTTACAAAATACATCATAAAAAAATCTAAAATTTTGAATTAAACTGTGGCCTAAATTGTTTTAGTTATTTGTGAATTCGGTAATTTTCTGATAAGCTAAAATTATGTATTTTGTTACCGGAAATATCTATAAATTCTCCGCTTCTGCTGATAAATAAAAACAAAACTGTCATATTTTTTTGTTTAACAATGGTTTAGAATGAAATTGAAAAATACTGAAGCCTTGGAACAGGCTTTTTTATTATTATTATTATTTTGTGTTTCTAAGATACACATGGTTCGTCGATTTGAAGATCTCCGTTACGTCTTATGAGATTCAATTCTGGTGACCCTGAATACAAAACTACGTCACTTACGTTATGGAAACATAACGGAAGACGGAGAAGTGCGCTTAGCCCTTTAAAGTACAAAGTGACCACAACGTAAGTTGATGTAAACAAAGAATAACTATCGTAGAGATTACGTAAAGTTTCAATAACAATAGATCTTTTGAGGTATCCAAGCTGAAGAGAGGTAATAGCTCGAAACAGATCTGGGATATTTTGAAGATCTGAAATCTCCTATGATTTCAGAATAACTGAAACATAGAAGAAATTCGTAATTTACTATAACATATTTCGGTAAAAGAGAATGAAAGAGAATAGAAAAGGATTTTATTTCATTCAAAAATTTCCTAAATGGGTTTAGGGAAATTCTCGAGGATGTGACGAAAAAATCTGGTCCTCATTTAAAAAGATATTTTTGTTTTTACTTAATTTGATGACACTTTTTTTTCTGACGAAAATTGAGGATTTATAAGTATTTAAAGTTTTGTTACAAATAAATAAGTAAAATAAATAAATAAATAATGAAGCATTGTAATAATAGCCAGATTTTTTTCATTTATTATCAACTAGCCTGCAACCGTCGCTTCGCATGCGGAAATCTTGCATGTGTATCACCATATAAATTGCCTGAAAGAAATATCAGGTAACTCCTGAGTTAATCGTGGTCCAGGCCTGCAAAAATCTCCTTAAATGCACTCATTGTCAATCAAATTTAGCGCGATTTAAAACAGCGCTAGCGACATCTATTGCAAGTTTGGAAAGTTTTTCATTGAGATCTGTGATGCGATTTAAAACGGTGCTAGCGACATCTATCGATGGCTTGGGAATTGTTTTATTCAGATATTGGGGGCCTATCATACGGGAAGTACTTGATCGAATGGGATGAAAAGTAGCCTAAATTCTTCCCCGTGTCATAGACTACTTGCATTCATTCCATTCATTTTCAGATACGTTGCGCCGTTGGGGCGTGATTGAATGACTGACAAAATAAATAAACTTACAGATTTTCCCTTTTATAATTTTATTAAGGACTGCATCGAAATCAAAATTGATTTGAAACCTTTTTGGATATTACGAATGCTGGTTACAAAAGAGCGTTTATAAACTCTGAGGTTACGTTTATATTTTCACAGTGAATTCATTTGGTGCCCTAAATATTTCAGCAAGTTTCAAAAAGTTTAATTCGTTTATAAGTGTTTTCAGTATAATTCGTCAAATTCTCCCCAAAATTATATTTGTTCCTTTGATTTGCCTCCTTATTATTTGTTGACACAATTCAATGCAATTGAACATATTTTAAGTGAATTCTAAATTGAGCACAGGTGTGTTTGCACCTTTGAAATCAGAAACGTCTGTTTTTTGTAATTAATTCTCGGCAAAAATAGTCTCTGAATCAGCACACGAATGGTCGTAACCGTAAGTAAATAAAAACACCATTAAAGAAGAACAACACTGTGAAAAACTTATAAAAATAAGTTAACCAAGGGCTGCATAATGAATGAACAAAAATGCCTTTCTGGTTTATTATCATAGGGAACGGCCGTTTCGTCGTGCATGGGACCCATCAGCCCGATCTGTCCTTCCCGATAACAAACCCAGAAAGACGAGAACATAAGTGGAGGTCATCCCCGCACCCGACAGGAGCCCCGAAACCAATAAACAACAATAATAAATATAATGCTGTAATGCACACAAACACAAAACTTTTTTCTAATAAATGGATAGGATTAAAAGGGTTAAATTATAAAGAAACCAAACATCCCAAAAAATTCAACATTATGTAACTGAGCACACTTATTTATAATCCGGCGTATAAGACGACCCCCAATTTTTCCAATTAAAATATAGAGTTTGGGATATACTCGCCGTATAAGACTACCCCTCTTCCAATGCACACCAAATAAAAATTAAAAACATCATATTTGATTTCAGCATGGTAATTTTAATTCAAATGCTTATGACATGCAGATACTTAGCAGGAAAACTGTCACTTAAAAACATAACGCTGTTTGTCATCAAACATGTAAACGTAAATCAGTGCAAGTGGATTAAACTTTTCCTTTCCTTTAAAAAAGTGGAATAAACTTTTCCTTACCGGCGATTGGCTGGTTGTTTTATGCAACGCCTGCTTGGGTTGATCAGCTCTCCCTGTCTCCAAGTAACTGTAGCTTTGTTTATTCTGGTGCATTATTTTAATGCTATATTTTTTTAGAATTTCACTAAAATCATAGTATTTCTTAACTGTAGTCTTGTTTATTCTGTCCCCGCTCTATCTCTTTTTTCCATAATCCGGGCGTCCCGGACGCCTGCAGCTTGCTCCGCCCTTCACTTACACCTTCCCGGTGAGGTGTCCCCCTCACCTCGTCATCGGGACCGCGTTAAGTCACTTCTTTCCACGAATCCTGATGAGTGGATTTTCTTCTGCCGTACTTGTACAGCGCCGTCCTTGTTGCTTTCATTCGGCTGCCTAAATACGGCGGGGATGCGGCCGCGGCCGTTTTTGAGCTCCCCCCACCATATGCGGCGACCGCAGATTCTCCAGTCCGGCTCATAAGTTTCAGCACCCGGCGTATAAGACGACCCCCGACTTTTGAGAAGATTTTCCTGGTTTAAAAAGTCGTCTTATACGCCGGACATTACGGTAGGTGAAATCGAGGGTTATGAGGTGATCGAGAATTACGAAATTCTATATAGAGGAATGATTTCATGTTCAAAAATGTAGGACTTTTCTGAAAACGTCATCATCTGTGAATGAGGGAATACCTGCAACTTCTTCAACTAAAGGGAAAGCATTTAATTATATAGATTCTAAAGATATAAATATACTAAAATGTTTTATTTCTCTGTCTGTCTGTCCGGCGCAGTGCAACAATGGAAAACGGTTGTACCTGCTGCATTGTTGCGAGGAAGTCGACAAATGCAAAGGGCGCAATTGTTGTGATTTCCAATATTCACAACGTTAGTGCAACACTGCAAAACGGTCTTTCATTGTTCCTTGTTGCGAGGAAGTCGACAGATTCAAAATGAGCATTGTTGAACTTTCAAAATTTTCCGAAATTTCACAATGACAAATGTTTTGTTCTCTCCGTCAACAATGGCGCGCGTTATCAAATAATGAGAATTTATTTTATTCATTTTATTCATTGACCGTTATTTATCTTAAAACATTTCTTTTCTATTTCCTAATTAATGATTTTCTGTTTGCTTTTAATTTTTTTCCGTTGTAGCCGTTGATTCAATTAATTAATTTAAATTCGTTACGTGTTTATCCAATCATTCTGTATATTTTTAATTACTTAGCCAATCAAGTTTTTCATAACTCATATTTTTCATTTAATAAATTAATTCAGTTCAGTGCCAGAACTTGACTCGTTGTTTCTCCATCTCAACGACTCTCTCATAAACACCATTACAATACACCGATTATTAATATTATTTCAACCTTCGGCGTATAAGACGTATCGCGCTTTTGGAGACAAATGTTTAGGGGGAAATGTGGGTCTTACACGCTGGCAAATACGGTATACATACATAAATGTACAGTAACATTCTGGAATATTGTTCTATTATACAGAAGGTTTCATTGAAATTTAGAATGTCTATTCAAACATTCCCTATTTTTTTAGCCTACTATAAAATTATGAAAAAAAAATCCAGCTATCAATATTCCATTTTATTCGTAGTAACCCTTTCTGATATCCGGCCATAATCTGACGGATTAGCTGAAAAAGTAGAGATTCGGAGTCCCGTAGCTTTGACGTAAAGCTAAGCACACGAAATACTAAAACCAAGGGTATAGAAATGAATTTGAGATTTTTCTTCATGTTTTTTTAATAATGCAGATTAAAAATCCATTATTTATTTGGTAGGATTAGAAATGTTTTAATGTAAGTGAATAAAGATTGATTAAAGACGTTACTCGTGTTTAAGTAGGGAACAAAATGAAGTATTTTGAGAAGCAAAAATCAGCTTAGAATATCATTATAGAAAGTATAATATTGTAAAACATTATAGTAACTAATAAATAAAAAGATACTATTAGGTTATTGATGATTGATTATTTTGATGTATTATGAGTTTAAATAGTTATTCCGCATCACATGTCTGTTTAGACTAAGTTATTCTAACTCTGTCCCAACGTAACAAACAACAGAGGTCCAACGTAACAAAATCAAGACCTCTTCAGCAATTGTATTTCATAATTTTTATTTACGAAGTGTTATAACATCTAATCATTATAAAACAGCAGGAATCGTCTATTAATTTTTCATCCCCTACCCTTCCCGGAACAGTGGGTTGTTCCATGCATGTTCATTCCAATTAGAGAAAAAGAAAAAAAAATGATCGAGCAAGAAAAATGAAGTGTGTGACTGTGGGTCGAGGACTGTTTCTGCAGGCTGATCAATATGAATTCTGACAAGTGTAAAGCAACGTTTATTGCGAATCCTTTACAAAAGCCGTACTCTAAATGGTTTCCTGCTGATTGGAAAGACAGGTGGGCATCCGCCAGGTCGTGCTCTAGCGTTGCTCGCCAAATGAAATATTGATCCGAGTACACGCCATAAATTGAACCGAGTCTCTGCAGAAACACAGTCGCAAGTGGCCTCCCACCATCTGACATTGCTCGTTTCCTCTTCAGGGCGAACAGTCTCCGATGGCTGCTCGAGTTTATGGGACTCAACAGGTGTTATGCACCTCGCAGGGATCTCGTTTAATGAGGATGTGGTTTTAACGAACATTTGGCTATCCTCTTGCAAGAGATAATCGATGACATACAATTGGAAACAAAAAAAGGAACTGGAAGAAACTTTCTTCTAACTGACTTCTTGCGTTGCTAAACAAGTTCAAATTGATGCTATTGAACTTTACTAGGACATTTACTGAAATAATTTGATAATCTCAGCTCGGAATATTCCAGAAACAACTTCACTTTGATGCACAGAATTGTGAACGATACTAAATAATCCATAATGAATCACAGTTTTTTTTTTTTGCTTTGAAATTTATAAAAGTTATTCGCGAAATGAATGCATTCATAAATTCATGAAGATATACTTACATTAAATATGTAATTATTAAATAAATAAACACAAATTCTTTTCTTCTTCCAGATCAACATACTATATTTCAAAAACATCAACTGTTTTTTTTTCATCAGGTACATAATGGATCGAAACTAAATTAGTTTCTTCTCCTTAAATCAAATCAAAAACATGAAATAACATTTAGAATGATAATAATTCATAAATTCATTCTCGATGATTCTAGCATTCTATACAATTTCCACAATCTATTGCTAAATGCGAAATGCATATTTGAAGTAAGGTTATTAAGAATATGATATAGTTGGTATGGCAACTTGCGGATATCCGCTTGTTAAGATCCAAATTATAAAATCGATCCAAAAAAAGGCTTTTTATAAAGACAGGAAAAATAAATTGAAGCTTTCTGTTTTAAAATAAAGAGAAATTTAACGTGCCTGATGATTGTAGCGTTGTGCCTTCATTTATTTACTCATTTCTTTCTATGTTATTTGTGTTTATTTATGGTTTCGATGGCACTTTTTTCGGAGACTCCTGTATTGGTTTTTTTCAGTCTACCTGAGTCCAATTCTGTTCAAATCCACGTGGAAAATCACGTTTAGAACATTTATGTATAATTTCTATTCCATGTAAGATAAGTATTTTTTGAAACATCATGATTGCTGCACTTTAACAACAATGAATTTTGGCAGACACGTTACCTATTGATAACAATGTATATCTGATATTTAGTAAAATATTTAGGGTAACAATGTATATCTAACTCTAAAATTTCAGCTAAGTAGAATGAAATGAAACGATGACTTGGAGTTACGTGATCAAAGGCAGATGGACGAAGAGCTTTAACACTAAAATTTCATTCTAAAATCTACTACTCTCTTTAAGCTCTACAATACATAGTAAGGGGCCTTCAAGCTTTAGAGAAATCTACAATACGATACAATACCCAACGTTTTGCGGCCTTTTCGCAGACGAATTGCTTTTATGATTTCACCTACCTTCTATCGCCTTTCTTTTAACTCGCTGTAAAATGTGCTCTTTATTATTGGCAGGAAACAAATTCATATTTCAGTTGTGTAACAAAAAACAAAATTTAGCTTGGCATTCGTTGATAGAGAAATGCAAACAAAACAAACAAAAAAAAACCCGGAAAAGTTGATGCTAAGGAATTGTTAGCTTCTACCACCAATGTTCAGCGTTTTCCTGAAGCTATCAAGAAATATTAAATAGGCACATTAGTTAAAATCAAGTTTCAAGAACAATTTAACAACAAGTATAACGTGCGGAAACAATATTAACATTACAATAAAAAACATACTCGCACATCAATAAGGAATCACTGATTTGTTTTTAGTGTTTTCGATACCGGAAAACCAGAAACAAACACGAAACAGCTGTTCTGAAGTATCGAAAACATTAAAAACAGATAAGTGATTCTTTATTCATGTGCGAGTATTTTTTTTTTTTAACTGTAATGTTACTAATGTTTCTGCACGTTAAACTTGTTGTTATGTATTCTTTTTTACAATTTAATCCTTCATAAGCTAAGCGGTTGCGATCAGAGACGATCTAATTTTTTTATTTGAAATCTTGTCGGGAAATTAGCGCGAGAAAGCGGAAAAAATTCCCATAGAAAATCATTAGAAAATAAACCCATGAATTTGTATCGATGTCTGAAACCAAAAATTCTTTTAGTTAATCCATGAATTTGCGCACGGTGTGATACGATTAAAATTAAAACGATCCCATGTTACAGTTAGGGAACCGCTCTTGCTTTTGTGTTGTCTCTCTGTCACACTATATGTCACACTCTGTAGCGGTTAAACGGTTAGAGATATTAGAATGAAACCATTGTGTTCAGCATCAAAAAGTAGGTAAAAAAGAATCAGACCTATACGACCACTCCCTGACCCTCCAAATTAACGTTTTTCATAGCAGTGTTAGTAATGATAACAATTAACACAGTAATAATACTGATGCTTCATACATAATACTAACAATTGCCAACAGGATGTCATTATTATTATTTACAAACATATTATTGCATAAATTCTTTAACATATCCAAATGATGCACTAAGCATTGTATTAGCGGCCCCTAGGTTACAGCTTGCCTGTAAAACATAAAGGAACGGTCTTGCATTCACATGCTCTTGCTTTTAATTATTTTGTTTATACAATTGTGCATATTATGGGACCGCTTTGCTTTTGACACTGTCTAAATGCATTAATTACGTTGTCTTTAGAAAACATGAGAATTTTTTACTGTTTCTATTCGATTATTACCACTTAAAATAAATACAGACTTTTCGTTTATCATTTGACGACTTTAAAAATAATAATAACAAAAAAGAAATTTTAAGAAATAAAATCTTAAAGAATACAGCCTGTAAGTTCTGTCAGGAACCTCTTGTATTATTATTCACAAAATTTAGAATTTTTTTTTATTATTATTATTTAAATACCTAAATTTAAACAGTAAAAGATGTATTTAGAATTAAATACAGAAATTCAGTATTTTATTCAGAAATTCTCAGCATTTAATTTTTATTTAAATAAATTCAAACAAATTTTTCTAATCAGTTTATATTAAAATAAAAAGAGAATTCTTATATTTATTTTTTTTATTAGATGTATTTGATTTTATATTTATATTTTGAACCACAGACAAATTTCTTCCACTTGAAGATATTCGATGTTTTTTTTAAATGAATGGGTAATACTTTAATGCTTTGCAAACACTTTTTATCAAATGGCAAAGTTCACAGAGTTTGAAAGGAGTAGTTCTATTTCTTCTCGTAAACTGCGATTTGGAATATTCTCCTCTTTCCACTGCTTTTGTAGATATTTTGTAGTTTAGATGTCATCTCAATAGCAAAATACGAACTTTCTCAATTTAAAATTCACTTATTTTTTTCTAAAAAAAACTTATAAATTAAATTTATAAGAAAAATAAAAAAAATAAAAAAATCTTACATTTCTTTTCCCAAACAGGAAAAAAAAAAACAGCGAAAAATAAAAATGGAAAAAAAAAATTAAAGTAATGTTGATATTGAAAATAGGCCTACAGAGATAAAATATAAATTTTAGCTCCTTTATAATTCCTGTCTTGCTTTTTATTTTTTATTCTTTTTTATCCGTTGCATTCATCATCTATTTCTCGAATATTCAAACAAATTAAATCTTTTCGGGTTGTTATTTTCTTATATATTTTTTTAGTTTTATAGAGAATAATGCAGAATAAATCTCAGGAAAAAATAAAATTGCATTGCAAATACTCAATTAAATAAAATTTTATATTTTTTTTCATTTTTTTTTTAAGCAGGTAAGATAATTTATGAATTTATAAATTATATAATTATTATTCACAAATCTTCAAATTTTAGTTTCTTATTTCTGTTGATTTCTGAAAAATTTATAACACTAAACTCTTAAAAAATAAATAATTGTTAAATTTTTAAATAAATATTTAAAAAAAAAAAAATTGGATCAATTAATTCTTCCCAATTATTTAAAATTCTTTAAATTCATCTGTTACAATCTCAGAATTTCAAACGATGAAACAGCACTTGTTTTATGGTGAAAATAAATTTCGTTTTCTTGTCGAGCAAATTTGAATACGGCAAGAAATTAACAAACAATTCACTGAATATATTTTCATCTTCTACATCTTCAGAAAGAATTAAGAAGAAAAACGCAAAATAGTACAGTAAAACCCCGTTATTACGCTCCCGCTTATAGCACTATCCCGTTCTTTACGCTCCTTTCATGCGGTCCCTGGAATTTTCTATATAACTCTGTATACTTTTACCCTCTTATAACGCTTCAAATCCCGCTTGTAGCGCTTTTTTATATCGGAAATTTTGTATCGAAAAGAAATGTAACACTGTAACGAATCTTTTCTTTCCCTGGTAGGAGGGAATCTTTGAACTCTTTGAAGTGCGGGTCTGTGATACAGTAAGTTAGTGCAAAATGTCGAAGCGGAAATCCCTTTCTATAAGTGAAAAATTGCAAATTCTTCGTAAGTACGACGAGAATTCTACACTAAATCAGAAGGTTTTCGCAGAATCTAAGAATTCCCTGATCCAGTCTGAGAACAATAATAAAAAATAAGAATGGAATTATCAATTCAGCGAAGGATGGTTGCAAACGTAAAAAAGTAGTGTGGAAAATGTGAAGATGCCGAGGAAATTCTAATTGAATGGATTCATCAGTCCCGTGATGCATCAGTGCCATTAAGTGACCCAATCATTCAAGAAAAGGCGCGTGAAATAGCGGGCAGTGCACTAAAACTGCTCCGAAAATATATTTGTATTGCTCCTAGTGGAATATCAATTGATGTTAATAGTTTCTTGAACCGCATTGAAAATGTCATAATTTATAACAGTAGCATATACACACGGCAAACCACAATCAAAGATTTTTTTAATAGGAAATAAGCTCACATTTGCACTATATCTATTTCAGAATCAAGTATCTTTCCTGTAAAATGGTGTCTAAATGTTTCCCCATCATATAAAGCATTCCCCGTTTATAGCGCTATCCCGCTTATTACGCTTGTAGGTCACGGTCCCTTGACGAGCGTAATAACGGGGTTTTACTGTATTTAGATACTTTGCTCTTTTTAGTAATATTTCAGAATATCACGTATAGTTTTGTTTTGTATAATAATACTTATTTAATCATGATATACAACGAAAATTCTTCTTAAAATTCCTTTCTTTATTCACAATATTTCGTTTTCTTCATAGAAAACTTCTTCAGGTCAAAATAAGGACAAAAAAAAAACTTTCTTCTTCCTACAGAACTACTTATTAGACATTTAAAAATTAAAAATACTTCCCATATAACAATATATGGACTTTCCGTCCATGTTTATAATTCAATACAATACGTTCCAACAATATATGATGTTTACAATACTATTTACTAACAAACTGCTGACATTTCATATTCAATTAATGATTGAATAAGTTATCGTTTTGGAAACTATATTTATAATAATACTTATTTCTTGGCTTTACCTAATGCATGTTTTTTACAGATGCTGGCAGTTGCATGACCATAAACTTTGTTGATCGCTGGTGTAAATAATGTAGGCACTTCAAAGAAAGAACTCATATGTTAATTCGAATTAACAAAAATCGAGTGATTTATAAACACATAATATTAAAGGAAGGAACTATGCTCTTTCTATAACTTAATCCTGAACAATATTTGTAATTATTATTGTATTACGTTTGTAACTCGTAACTATTATTAGGCTAAGAATATTTGCCCACAAATAAAATAAGTTTTGCTGTTGAGTTATTGTGTTTCATGAAATATTATCACAGAGTCATATTCATAAAGATATCAGTGGGAAAATGTGCTCTGACGACTCCAAGACATGAATTGGCATTGAAATTCTTAAGCTACTCTCCACATGTTTATTATAGAATCTTCTAAAATAATAGAAGAATTAATAACCATGTGATAACCACGTGATAACCAATTAATAATCACGTCACGTGATGTTTTTAAATGTAGATAATTTTAATTATAATACTGGTTTTTGACGACTATTCTTAATATTAATAAATAAGAATAGGATTTTTTTTTTTAAATATCCAACATGCTTTTTAAATTGTGATGAAGAATTAACAACCATAGAAGTTAAAGCCCCAAAATATTATTTCTGCAAATTTTTTTTTGTTTTTCTCTCCGTTATTTTTTGAAGTCGTGGAAAACCACAAAAACGAAAATCTTACTTTAAAATTCCAATTATATTGAATTATGTTTGTTAAATTTGTATCTATTGAATACAAATAGTATACATTTTCTATTTTTTGACACAAATGAATTAAATCCGCATTATTTAATTTAATTCTAAATAATGATTGATATTAATCGTATCAAGCCTTTGAAAAATAACGGATTAAGGAACAATTCCCATTATCACAAATCTTCCATATTCAACATAAAAACATTGCTTTCCAACAGTATTTCATTCTTTTAAACAAAGAACTTTTTCAAGGCTTCTTTAAAAACACACATAAAGAAAACAAAAATCTTTATATGCGTTTTTAAAGAAGCCTTGAAAAAGTTCTTTGTTTAAAAGAATGAAATATTGGCGGAAAGCAATGTTTTTATGTTCAATATGATTTATGATAATAATTTCGATATAAAGAGATATTTTGGAGCAATTCCATTGTTTAAGACAATCAGCTAACATTAACAGAAATCCATTCTTTAGATTCCAATGTGTTTCTATGGGAATTTTTGTCTCCTTTTCGCGTTAATTTCTCGATAGGAACCCATTCGGAAAAGATTTCATATATAAGAGTTAGATTGTCCATAGTCCTCCAATGTGCATAACAAGTTTCACGAAGTTCCAACCCGACAGTTTAAAATTTATTAGGAGGAGACACACAAACAGACATTAATAGACTGATTAGTTTGATGAGCCTATTCAAAAGGAGGCTGTTACTGAATTCGAATAAATATTCTATCGTCTACAGATCGTCTCATTTTTTAAGGCACTTTTTCATTGTAAAAGTTATGGAAAAAATAAAACTGGAACATTAAGAAAATTTCGTAATAATAATTGCTAAAATAAAAACTATCTTCTTCTCATATTAATCTTAGCTATAATTTCATTCATAAATATGAAAACCTGCTAATTGTTTGACGTTTTTATGACCAGACAACCAGAACTCATTTCTGGGATGGAACGAACTCGTTTGACCGGCGGAGGAATCTCCTCTTCTAATTAGCGGTATTAAGGTTCCAATCAAAAAAGCATCCGCGCCTAATTCACTAGGAAAAGAAGTTCTACTTCGAAACCCATAAACGTTTTCTAGACTAAGAGGTCGTCAGACGAAGAAACGCAGACGGTTTGGATTCAATTTCGACAGCGCCGTAGGTTAAAAAAAGAAATAGTCCAGTCAAAATAGACCATTCATCTGCAAACATTAACTTGTATCAATACAAGACATGAATTCGAAAAGATTTTCTTCATTTTGTTAAGAACAAGAGTTTCATTTTTAGTTCAGACAAAAATTATTACAAAAATATTCCAACACTGATATTTTGTTTATTGTTACCTACCACTGTCATTTGTCTCTGTAATATTGCTAAAAACAGACGGACAGACAATGTCATCAGATGAAGGAATTTTATTTCTGGATGATATCTTTGATTTTATTTTTTTGAGAAAAATAGTGAGGTGCTTTGTTTTTAGGAAAACTGCAAGAATAAAAGCAAGTGAAATCCCAAGAAAAAAAAATAACTTACCAAAATAATAAATCTAAAACCTATTTTCTTAACATATTGTCGTTAAAATTCCTATTCGCTTTCGTTTCTTTTTTCTTTAGGGGTAAAAACGATACAAATTATTTTTGAAAAACAAACAACAAAACCAAATAAAAATAATTCGCATTTGATTAATTTAAGTTGCTTAAATCCATTTAATCATATCAAAACGCGCGTAAATTAATTGCTAACTAAATGAATCAATATACTTTGTTAGATACCAATGTTTCATTTCATTTTAATGTATTTTTTTTTTACGGAAATTTTTGTGTTATCTTCACGCGCTTATTCCTTCACAAGAACCAATATAGAAGAAACGTCAAATATAAAAGTTACATTCTCTGTTGTTGTTTAATTTACATACAAAGTTTCAAGAAAATACATCTGGCGATTCAGAAGTCATTAGTGAGAAACACATGTGCGCACAGACTGACTGAACTGATAAGCCTCAATAAGCGTCTTGCTGCCGAAATGTTGCCCTTCGACTCATAAATAAACTTAATGACAGACACACGTCTTTAACGTCAACACGTTCTTGAATGCACCACTTTCCCACGTTGCTTTAATGTCAACCGGAACGCACCACATTCCCTGCCCGCCATTGTGAATTATCGCACGGTCTTTAAGGCGCGTCCAGTATCACAAGATGCTTGTACTGACGTCGGGTGCATGCCCACTGTTATACACAGAAGAAGTATTCCGATGCCCGCCTTGTACTATTATTCTTGTGAAAATGAAAGCTCAAAATTATTGTAAAAAAATTCCATCAAATTCAAGTATTATAATTAAAATCATATGAACTTAAAATTGAAATGGATGTTTAAAGGATTACGCAAATTTAAAGCGTAAAAGCCAAATTCAACTTTTACCGCCATATTTTGATTGTTTGTCTCACCCCGGTTTTCGTAGCATATAACAGAAACTTACTCAATGAATATTATCTTTAAAACGTAGAAGAAAAAGCCAATTACAAATTCCTTGAATCACTCTTATGAGTTTAATCAAAACCTCCTCTGATAAATAAACTTACTAGTTTGATTCAGTAACAACATTGTGGTAATGCTGTTAAATACAGGGTGTGTCAGTTGGAACAGATCAACCCGGTAACTTCTTCCTGGGAGCCATTTTCGAGAGCAGTTTATACGTTTTCACAAGGCGGGCATCGGAATACTTATTATGTGTATAGCAGTCGGCATGCACCCGATGCCAAGCATCTTCTGACACTGAACGCGCATTAGTGACCGTTCGATAATTCACAATGGCCGGCAGCAAAAGTGGTGCGTTTCGGTTGATATTAAAGCAACGTGTATCTGTCATTAAGTTTATTTATGAGTCCAGGGGCAACACTTCGGCAGCAAGACGTTTATTTGATAAGGAATACTGTTTTTCCTCCGAAACGTGAAACAATGACTGAAATCAAGAAGACATTTGAAGACACTGGTTCTGTTGCACCAAAACATGCTGCGAAAGGCTCTCACACCACAAACGCTCCCAAAGAGAACCAACATATCTTTGTCGAAGCACTGGTAAAAAGCCCCAAAAAGTCGATACGAAAGTCTGGTGAAACAGGCATTGCACATGCATCAGCATAACATCTTCTTCACTCCCTGAATAAGCCAAACCGTCATTATGTTGCTTCCACTGTTTGTAAAATTGACAGGGTCCAACTAATACACCCTGTTTAACTAGTTTTTTAAAGGATATTAAATTTTTTTACGTTCTTTTAAAGGAGAATTTTGTACTGTGAAAATAGTGTCAAGGAAAGGAATGTCATTTAATAGCATTTCTACAAAATAAGGATCCACTTTTAGACAGCTTGCTTAACCATCGTCATTCCTGAGCCAATTACGTCGTAAGATCGAAGTTAGCAGTGGTTGCATACTTCTACGTAACAAGATCGTAGGCGTACTAATATTAAAATTCTCTATTAATGAATCCATTAATCAATTCAGTAAAGCGGGATTCGAAGCGACATGGTATTATTACTTTTAAGTATAATGAGTTTGTGGAAAACTAATGAAAAGTAATTGCTTTGAAATTAATGGCGCTGCCGAATTAGACAACAGTTGTCTGGTCCTCTGACATTTTCCTGGTATCCATCAAATCTAATAGAAATCGAATCAACGGAGGAGAGAGGGAATTTGTAAATGAGACAATGGCAAACATTACTCCATGTATTGCAGCGCCATCTGCCAACACTGAAGGAAACATCAAGACATACACCAACATTAGAGGGAAAAAAAAAAAGAAATAAACTATCTTCGTAATAAGAATCTGAACTAAAAGTCGGAAATACATATTAAACGGAGAACTTCACAAAAGAGCATAAAGCCTACTTTCTTGATAATATTGGGTTTGTTTGTTTTGTTTGTAAAAATTGTGAAAACTAAAAAAGCCAAAAGTCGAAATTTATTTTTAATTTATAAAATTTCTAATCAGTAAAACCTAAATTTCCAATTTCTGAAAAATAAATTATATCCGTTTTCTTTAATTAAGCCGTCAAAATCTGTTCCATTTAATTACATCACACCGCACGCATATTAGTGGATTACTAAACTGTTTTACTAGTTGTCGGCTTTAATTTTGTTATTTCTTTCCCTCCTCTGCAAACTCCCGAAATTTGTCACCGAGGACCCACACGAATCAAATACAAAAGTTAGAACGTATTTTTTTTTCTGTAATTATGCATCCAAATTTTAAAAGCTCCGTTTACTAATTTAAAAGTTGATAGGAAGGATTTGTTTGTGTATTTACATACACAAACGCACAAAAACACCTTGGACCTAAGCCTCACATTGCTAGGAAAATAAGTCAAAAAATAAATAAAACTTGTCTGAATGACTTTATTAAACCAGTGATTTCCAATCTTTTTCACTCCCTCCTGAACTACGACCAAACTTAAAGCAACCAAGTGGGACACCCACAAAAACAAATGATAATAGAAAAACCACTATAACTAGTACAGCAAAATTACGATAGCCCGCTGAGCGCTGGGCACAAAAGGCATTTACGTAATAAAAGGATAAGTGAAATTTAAACAATTGTATACATTAAAAATATTTTGGTTCGCAGGTTAAAAAAAAAAAAAAAAAAAATCAGCTATTCCCTAATTAGATCTATATTCTAAATTCAATGAGAAATAGTAATAATTCATAAAACCTCTTCTTCCTTAATCACATTATTTAATACTCCATATTTCAATTCCTTTAGCAGGAATCTTCTTCTCGGAGACTACAGAAAATGTTTATTTCTCTACATTTTCTGTAGTCTCCGAGAAGATGATTCCTGCTAAAGGAATTGATATATTGAGTATTAAATAATGTGATTAAGGAAGAAGAGGTTTTATGAATTATTACTATTTATATAAGAAGATGAATTTTGGATTTTCAATGAGAAAGTTTCATGTAAGTTATATGGGTGATCTAACTCTTATAAAAAAACGTTTAGGACGCGTAAAGAGGAAATAAAAATAGAAAATACAAATGTTTCAGAATGCAAGTATTAAGTTAAAGTTAGCACTTATATTCATTTATCTGTTAAAGAACTATTGATCCTCGGATGATGAAATATGAGTGAAGTTTCGGTAATTAGACGCAAGATTCCTATTGATTTTGGTACAAATAGAGACCCACAGGAGAGTAGCTAGGACGAAAAAAAAAAAAGTCTCCCCATGGTACCACTAAGACGGCAAAATCAAAAAGCTCAAAGAACTATTTAACTTAGGAAGATGAAATTTTAGTAGAATGTTAAAGTTGGGAAATGCAAGATCTCGATTGATTTTGGTAGACGTTGGACCTCGAGGAAAGAATTAGCGACCCAAAATTGAGTATAAGTATAGAGGAAAGGTGCCTAATATGCGATGACTCCCTAATATGAGATACCGCGATTACGGCCGCTGTAGATGGCGAACTCTGGAAAGTTTCTTAAACAGTTTTCCAGTGGGTTCAAGCAATACAGCAACGACAACGACGCCAGTACCGAGTTGGACGGAGCGCAGAGAGGTCGTTGTTAAAATATTTCTTTTTCAAGTTTTTGTGGTGTTGGTGCTAAATAAAAATTTGTGCTTAAAGATGAGGGGATATTGCAGTTCTGTTTCATTGTGGTTATTTGCTATAAAATTACCTATAATTATTGATAATTGGTTTAATTTTCAAACGAATATAGTGTCCATGAGGTATGATTATTTGTGCAATATGGCGAGCTCCTAATGTGCGATATCATGGGGGTCCAAATATGCGATAGAAAAATAGAAGAATCATCGAGTGACTGATTCTGATGTTCATCATGATGAGGTGGTGATTTCGATATGCACACTGATGATGACACAGAATGCCTCTTCTGCACTGGTCGTTTCTGTGACGACAAACATGGAGAAAAAATGGGCCCAGTGCACTATATGTTATCGCTGGGCTCATGAAGATTGTGATGTTGAAGAAAACAATTGGGTGTCCTCAATGTAGGAAAATCAAATATAATTAGGCCTACGAATAGTAAGATATGGTAAGCTGTCCAGAGAAATATATGTTAACGTCATATTATTCAGATAACAACTTTTGTTTACTATCCCTTATCAGGAAACCTTAACTTCATTCCTGATATCCGACGTATTTGTAAACTTTTCATAACTACATGAAAAGTTTGTTTATTAGTCAACATTTGGTAAATGTGTTGTAAACTATAATGATGTAATTTTTTATTTTTAGCTTTTCAAAAACGCATTTCAAAAAGTCTGTCTCATATTAGGCACCTTTCCTCTACATGTTTTGAACAATCAACTTACAAGCTAACTACCTAAGGAAGCTGTCCCTTTTTTCTAAATTACGGTATCGGATGAATACAAACAGTGCAAATATTCCATTTCCTGATAAATGAACTACATCTGCATTTAAATTGTTTAAATCAACGTGATTTTAATTACACTAAAGCACCCGCACATATTAAGAAGACGAAAAGATGGATTCATTGTGTAAGGCATCATATTTAAATCAATGATTCTTCTAATACTTTACTATAGAAATTTCACTTTCACGCGCTTATTTCTCGACAAGGGGATAGATTTTAAAGATAAAAGTAAAATCAAATGGTGTAAAAAAATAGGGCGCTTCTTTCGCGAAAGGCTTTTTATTATTTTTATTATTATTATTAAATTATTATTATTATGGAAATGTTTCAAACCTTGGGTTTCTCCAGCAAAGACAACATAGCGGGTCAAGGACCAAAGCACATGTTGCCAAGTGTAAGTAAGTGTGCGAGAATGGTTAGGGATGTGTGGTTGTGTTCATAAATTTCCTAACTATGCGTGTTGTGTTGAGTATCACAGCCTTCTGGAATTGTGCGTAACTGTTTTTATGAAGTCGTAGTGTGCTGAGATTGCGATGTAGTGTGTCAGGCACCAGACCAGTGGCGGACAGGACGTTGGATACAATACGTACTCGGTCCTGCCTCCACTGCTTCTGGAGCTCGTGTGCTAGGTCGGTGTATTTACTGATCTTGCCTGCGTGAGTTTTCTGCACTCAATGTAAATGAGATAGGTCTGTAATGGTCCGTAAGGTCTAGTTAACCTTATGAACATGTGTGATGTCAAGTCTGTTGTGGTGTATGGTTTATTACTATTATTATTGTTATTATAAGATTAGGAAAGACCATTTTTTTTTTCAAAGTGAACATAAAGAGACACGACGCTCACAGGTTGCTGAAAAAGTGCCGAGGCGGCGCCCTGATACGACTACACCAATGGCTACATCCCCACTTGCCTTTAAAATAGGAAAGCCAACTTGCAAGAAGATTCATCCAGAGGTTCAAGTCATTAGGTGGGAACTCACACACATACAGACTGACTGATTTTATAAGCCTCACTTTCCAAGGAAAGTAGACTAAAGACGTAGCCATGTTTTTTTCATTAGGCAATCACAGACCTTTCACAATCAATATTATTAGAGGAAATTCATTTCTTGTTCTCTTCCACCGCAAATTGCAGCGCTCCTGAATAAAAAAAGAAAAAAAAAAAGACCATCCCATCCTTTCTTTATCAATCATTAAGTTGCTTCCATTTTTTTTTAAAGGTTAGACATGAACAACGATAACGAGCTCAAGGACCACTTAACATAAAAAGGGAAGTATCACTGGGTGATGGATCCTAATAATACGCTGTACGAAGTAAATCATAGACTCGGGATCCTTTTTACCTTATGCTTGGGGGGTCGCTGGGGGCACAGGTAGGTCCTCCTGCGAAAACATTTAATTATGAGAAATGTCGTACGCCATAAACACCCAATCTGAAGAAAATAGAATCTTAAAGTGGAAAATCAATGAGATACGTACAATTTATTGTAAGTTTTACAATGTTCCGCCGGCTTATTATACGAGTACGTAACCAACAACCATAATTACAATAGATTCTCATATATATTTTTGAAGATTTTTTTTTCTTCATCCGTTAATTCAGTTAAGCCTCTCGTCAATAAATATTAAGTTCCAGACATATCTTTTACTTTTTATGTAGATACTTTTGAATTGTCATAAAATCTGAAGACAATTCTTCAACTTTTTCTGCAGACGTAAGATAAAAAGAGCTCCGATTGCATTTCTTTTGTCTTTCAATTGAGATCCACTTATATTCAACTTCCGATTTTCATGAAATTTGGTATTTTGGGTTTGGTATTCAAAGGAATTGGAAAGACACAAGGATTGGCTTGTGAAGTGTATCCAAGGCCTTAATGCACAGGGTGTCACAGGAAGTCATTGTATAGTATACTCTCGATATCTCGAAGTCGAAGGGACGCTAAAAAAAAATTCGATATAGCGAGTTTTCGAGATAACAAGGTCATAACCAAAACATAGAAATTCACGTAAAAACACAGGATACGGAATAATATTCTAAAAATTAGAGTCTTGATAGATGAGAAGAAGTATAAATATGTAATGATAGTTAACAATAAGTCTAAATACAGCAATGACAATTTTAATTTTAAAAGTAGTCGAAAATAGTTACATTAAACTGAAAAGAAGTAAAATACAATGAACTTACATTTTTTTAAAAAAGTGAAAGATTCTTGGAAAAATACGTCTATTAGCTTCGACACAACTGAACGGCAATTTTTCCGGAAAATTTCATTTTTTACTTCGAAAAATAGTCGACATAACAAGGTGTTGAGTGAAAATTCTTCGACATAAGAATTAAAACTAACATTAGATGAGTATGTAGTATCGAAGGGAAAAATAATTTTTCGACATATCAAGGTTTTCGAGATATCGAAATTCGAGATATCGAGAGTATACTGTATTAATCAGAAAAAAAAAAAAAGAAAAAAAGAAAAAAGCTCATGTTTTGCTTCAACAGCATCATAACTCAAAAATGATCACTTTCGGGCAATTTGCAAAAAAAAAAAAAAAAAAGATCGACTCTTTGGATTTTTTTTTTTTTACTAGCAGAAGAGCTTCTAAAACTCGCTACGAAGAGCGAATTCTGTGATTATTATTGCATCAACACATTCTATTCGCTTTCCAATCTTTCAAGTCTTTTTCTGGAAAATGTCGTTTTTGAGTTAAGCCGTTGTTGCAGCAAATCCTGTTCCGAAAGGTTTCCAAAACAGACCTGTTGGAATGTACAGTGTTTAAAACTTAACGGGCAATATCGTTCTTCCCTCTCGTCATATGGCGCCATTCTCTGAAGCTACCGTGAAATTAACATCGATGTGCTATTTTGACGGTTAATGATGATACTGTACAGGTGTTGTTAAAAATGACGCACATCTTCACAAATCGCAAAATGTATTTTAGAGTTCGCACAAAGCAAGGCCAAGATGAACTCATAAAGCCATGTTCTTAAGACGTTGATGTTGACGTCGGATTTTTTTGAAAATTTGTAATAAACTGTAATACAATTGTCACCAGAACAATATTAGAAACAGTATTTAACATCTCTTTCTTATCGATAATTCTGCAAGTGTGCATTCAAATAGTTCTATCTCCGAAACCATTTGGACTAAGACAGCATCGTATACGCTATTTTTTTTTCCTTAGAAAAATCGTTCCTTAAGACCTTCTAGAACTATTGACCTTTCCATCTTGGATACCTGTAGAGTAGAACAGGATAGGACAGGATAGAATAGAAATAAGGGTTAGGATTTTCTACCCTTTTTAAAATCGCCTCACTCAAACAAACAAACAAACAAAAATTTAGTTGATGGGCGTTTGATATTTTCTGATGTTGACAGATTTCGTGATGTAAATTAATCACCTAAATTCCAATAAGAAATAAAGAAAAAAGGGAGTATTATATCTATAAAGTTAATACAGTTCCAAATAGTTCCTCCAATTTATTTATTATTTTCTGTCCGCCAAGCAACCCTAACTTTTAATATACTTTTTTTGTTAAAAATTGTGTTGTAATTTTTTTTAGCATCATTTTTGCAAATAAAAAGGAATCAGTAAAAAAACCAGTAAAAGGTCATAGAATTAGCCGTTAGTCCAAGAACTACAAAAAATGAGAAGTTTAAACGACAGAAACTGAAATAAATATATAAAGATACAAGTGAAAATAATTTTGTGCTAAAGCATAAATTTAAGGGCGATCTATAATAATATAAAAAAATTAAAAATAATAAAAAAGAAAAAAAAAAGGAGAGAAAAATTATTAGGAAAGTTTTAGGCCCAAATCAAACTAAAGAAGGAACATTCAGACTGAGAGCAAATCATGAAGTGCAAAGGTATTCAGACATATATTTGGATATAAAAAAACGGAGGCTAAAATTTTATGGACATATTAAAAGAACGGAACCAACCAGACTAACTAAACAAGTTGTGGAATTCCATGAAACTCGCAGTAAGGCTAAAACGGAAACAATGAAATGGATAGCTGCAATTAAACAGGACCTGCAAGAAGCAGAGATATCACAACAAGATGTATACGATAGGAAACTTTTTGGGCAGAAAATTTTGGAGTGGACAGTTTGTAAGGCAGAAAGATCGAGGAAAACAGGAACCAATTGGACTGAGGAGAGAAAAAGAGCCCATTCTGAAAGAATGAAAACCATATGGGCACAGAGAACAGCTAAAAACAGAGAAAAGGAGGAGAGACTGAAATGACTTTGTATTGTACTTCGCGTGGTCCGGTAGGGTCCAATCGTGAATAATAATAATAACAAAATACAATAACGTAAGAAAGATATACAGATTTGAACCGACAACCTTCAGTATATGAGTCCAAAACTTAACCATCAAACTATAGCTAACAACTGAAATGATATGGTTGCATTTCTAACATTTAAGCTAATAGCGGAAATTCAAAGAAAACAATGCCAAATATCTCGAACATGGGGTGGGCGTTGGCCCCTGAAAATACCCCATTCCTACAGTGTTTGGGCCTCGGAATACGATGGTGGAATCCGTTTCTCGATCCGACCTTCTGTTCGGGAGTTGTTAGGGATGGACAGACACGGACGGACGGACAGAACAAAACACTTTTCGACAAAAACTATAAAAACGTAAGTAAAAAGAATATAATGTGTACTTATAAAAACAAAATATTTCTTAGTTCTTTTCATGTAAATCATAAATATTAATAATAAAAAAAGATTTGAATACAGAATTTGAGAAGAGATAATACCTTTTTAATAAGGATATACAAAACGCGAAGTCCCGCCATTTCACTTATTTTGCCTCGACATCACATCATCCAATCAAAAAAAAAAATAGACATGTTCAGGCGTGCGAGGTATTAGACAAAAGCTTGGGTTGCGTGTTCTTCGTATATCTCGTTTGAGAATGTAATTTACTCGGGTTAGCAAGATAACATCCATATATGAAGACAATAAATCAAACAGGGATGTGAAGATTACTAAATCTATGGTCCTTAATGATTATAATTTGAAATAAAAGTCCAATTAACAAATAATTTCTTTCAGCTATTCAGATGGTGTACGAAAGTTGGCAAGTCAACTTTAATTTATTTATTTATTTATTTATTTATTTATTTATTTATTTATTTATAGACTTAAGTGAAGCGGTTTTAGCTTCATGATTAATATATATTAAAATCAGGAAAATATTACTCACACGTTCAGCAAATGTTACAGTTGAAAGCTAAAATTATATGGAATGCTACTAGTTTCGTCTACGGTTGCACGTATCGTTAAGGTACTAAAACATAACACTAACGACATAATTAGTGCCTTATGATGTGTGCAACTGCAGGCGCAACTAGTAGCATTCCTTATAATTTTAATCTTAAACTGTAACATTTGCTCAACTTGTGTGTAATATTTTTCTAATTTTAATTTTAATGAACACACGTTAAAACGCCGTTCGTATTCGATTAAAATACATGCATATATGGAATCATAATCAACTTATATAATTGGCTAATTTCGTCTGTCTGTCTGTCTGTCTGTAACTCGATATAATTAAGTTACCACTGCACCGATTTTAATGAAATTTGGCATACTTACTCAGTTTTTTACGCTGATTTTGAAACTCAAAACCATTTTTGCCGTAGAAGCTTCGTTCAGAAGTTAGCGCAGTATTTAGATTATAAAAAGGTGAGTTTTAAATGCCTTTCGGCGTTATGACTCAAAAATAATAATTATTCTTTAGATAATTTAAACTTTAGATATGGTTGGTATTTCGTTTTTCTTTTTGGGTGGAAAATGATCCATTAGATTAAACTCTCAGAACCTATATTACAGGTATACAGATAAGAAGTACATCTAAATAGGTCTGATAAACATTAAAAAAAAAAACAATTTCAAATCAAATCATCACTCAAATATATATATATATATATATATATATATATAAATTGGCTAAGTTCGTCTGTCTGTCTGTCTGTAACTCAATATCATTAAGCTATTAAGATACAACCAACGGTTCTCAATGGTACCATTGAATCAAGGGTACTGAAATTGGATGAAAATATTAGTTCATTGTGTCATTCCATGTTGTTTCCATTAAATTTTATTCTTGGGAACTGACCTAGACAACTGAAATTCTAACAAAACATACGTTCAAAACCAAATAATTTTGTTACCATTGCATCCATTTTAATGAAATTTGGCATACTTACTCAGTTGTTTACGCTGATTTCGAAACCATTTTTGCCGTAGAAGCTTCGTTCACAAGTTAGCACAGTATTTAGATTACATTTACTTTATATTTGATAATTGATAATAAAATTATTTTTCAGATTTTTTTTTTGCCTGTCGTCCGACAGGCTTTGCTGCTAGTTTTAGTTGTAATTTACGAAATAAATATCTCGAACTATGTTCATTTTCGTATAATAATTCGAATTATATCTAAGGATTAAGATTAGCAAACGGACAAATTAGGATTAACCTTTTTTACTCATCTGGGTCCTTTTTTTTTTAATTCAAAAGTATTCTCAAACAAAATATTGTTAAAAACGTATACATAAACTAACTGAGTAATATTTATAGTTATTCTTTAACTATTTTCTCTCGTAGCTAATTACGTTGCCTAGCACATATCTGAATTATATATTTATCAAAATCTAGAAAGATGATACTTTCGTCATCTTGTACCTTGAACCGTTTCTTACGTATTTTTAAATTAAATATCCTCAAAAAAAGGATAAAAATTCAATGATTTCTTTATAAATGTATTTATTCAATGTTTAATGAACCAAGATTTATATTACACATTAATTTCTGTTTCTGCTTCGAAATTTTTCATTTACATTGAAATACGTAACCTTTATTATGATTTATTTATTTTTTTTGTATCTTGGTTGGTAAAGTGAAAAAGCTTGCCTTTTTATGTCGACCGAAGACTGTCCCAGCAATTCAAAGGCTTCCCACCGCCTATTTTCCAAGACAGAATGTGAAGCCTGTCAAAAACTTCCCGAAGCCTCGTTGCTGGCTAAAAGATAGATTGAGACAAGCCTCAGAGGAAGGAAGGCCTACAATCGCACGGGCCACAACTGACAAATTGTTCAGAACCAGGCGCGGCAGCAGCCAATGCCCAGAGGCACGCAACGTTCCAATAAAATAGGTTCATTTTAAGAACAAAATTTTAGTCAATGTTTAAGGCACTAAAGATTCTAATCAAAGCCTCCCCCCCCCCTTTCTAAATAAAGCTTGACGGTGAATTTCAAATAATAACTTTTAATAAGTGAAATAGAAGCTAAAAATTAAATAAAAAGAAAATTTCAACGTGCATTCTAAATAAAACAGAAATTATAATAAAATTATATTTATTATTATATCTCTTCCTGTTTCGAGAAATGTTTCTCTTCTATAGATAATAAATGCTTCAATAATTTATAATCATGTATAATTATATCGTATTATATAAGACATTAATTATTGATTAAAATTGTTAAAAAAATGATCAAAATAAGATAACTGAATTTGAGTTTAATGTAAGTGTTTTTCCAATTCTTGTGTAAACTTTATATATATTTAAATACAGAATCACTAAATTCCTTACAATTATTCGATTCGTCAAATACTAGTTTACAATCACGTCCGCCACGAGCGTCAGGAGTTAAAACTGCCCTTCCCTCGCAGCAATGCAGTCAATTTCTAAAATGAGCTTCACAGTCAAATACAATTAGAATTTTCAACAAATTCTTGGTTCGGCGGAAGACGAATGGAAATCGACACATTTTCCGCTTTAAAAGAAAATTTACGATCTTAGTCTATACCAGGGTTTCTCAACCTTTTTTTACCTATGGACCCCTTTTCCCTTTTTTTTGGTGGACCCCTCCCCCCTACAGCTAAAAAGTAAAGGATTATATTAATAATAAACGAAATAGTAAATAATTATGCTTTATTTTGAATGAAAACTAATTTAATAAAAATAAATTATTCTACAGTGATAAATAATACATATTCTATACACTGGTAAATAATTCATAATAAATCATTTTAAAATCAGTGTGATTCAATGAGATCCCTGTGGACCCCGGTTGAGAACCCCTGGTCTATACCATCGAAATTTTGCTAAAACTTTTCATAACTCCGTACTTTTTATATTACAATTGCATATTAAAACTAAATATTATGCAGCCAGTAGCTGGAAAAAAAAAACAAACCTGGATTTGTTGTTTAGTTCGAATTGTTTAATAATGACTATTGTTTGTGAAATGAACGGAGTAACAATAGTTCTGATATCTGGGATCACACTAAAAAGCAGTTGCAATTACAATAAATAAATAAAATTATTTCAGTGGGGAAGCAAGCTCTTAACTCCTTTTGGTCTCGTATATTGTAGCCATATTATCCTTAATATTAAATTAAAATAAAATAACAATATATTTCTTCATTCGGTTCCAGAACAGTTCGAAAGGCTGATGTATACATTGGGCTTCTCTACCTGGCAATAAAGTCTTCATTGGGTCGGCGTCCTTTCGCTTCAGTCATCATGAACCAAAGAAACAAATGAACATCGTAGATGACACTACCGCATTTTTTTTTTCCTTCATTCCTCCAATGAAATAGATGAATCCGAAGAAGTAAATTAAAAGCGCTAATATTAGATTTCAGATGAAGTTGCTTTGCAGCAGTGAATCATCAAGCTAAATACTGTATTTATAGGTAGAATATTAAAAATATTATTGAAAATTATTTAGTAATGATAGTCGTGCGATTTTGAGATAGTTACAATTTCTCGTTATTGAAATAGAGTTGATAAAATAGGGAACTTGTCACCAATTGCCTAAAACTAGCCACAGGCAAATAGGAGTTGTTAATAATAAATTCACTTTTGATATTATAAAGGTTTTTAACGGATTTTGAATATAGAAACAATGCTGGTTTTTTATTATATGTTTTAACTTTGTCATCGGAAGAGTAATTTGTTTTTTTTTGTACATTAAAGATGTTATTAAAGTAACTTATAATAATATTATAAGATAATTGAATATTATATTACTATGTTAATTTACTTCTGATATTTGATATATTTTTAACGTGGAAAATTCAATTAATAATAAAAACCATTAATGCACAATAATAAAAGTTATAAGATTAAAAGACTTACTTAAATGACGTTTTGAGGCTCAACTATTAAACGAGACACCTTTCACAAATTAAAAGGTAAGCAGAGATTTTGATATTCGTTCTTAACGGAGTCGTCACTCACAATTCTGACGACTCCGTTAAGGACGAATATTTATTTTTATTTTATTTTTTTACTTAAAGAAAATAGTTTTAGATTTTGGTTTTACTTTTCTTCAATAAAGACGAAAATACAGAATTCTAAATCAACATTCTCATTAAATTACTAATGAATAATTAATGTTAACTGTTGTAAGTGAAATCCAAGTTTCTTTTTTTTATTTATTTATTTATTTTTTTATAAATAAATAAAAGAATCATTACAGGATATGTAATGTAAGTATATAGTGTAATTAAACAGATAATTATATAGATCAGTTATTATGGAGGTGTCAATAACATCTTACGCGTTTATTTAAGATTAGAAAAGTAAGTTCAATTCCCAGCAGTGGATTTCCAGATATATTTCTCTACAGATGTGCCTCCGGTACATAAAATAGAGGCTGAATTTCCTTCCCGGTGCTTAAAAGCAGATGATCGTGGGAGACTCATAGTTACCTACATTTATTTGATAATATTTTATCTAAATTCAATAAATTTTTATATATCCGCAACACTTTTTTAATTCCTAAATCAATTTGAAACTAATTAAAAATATAAGTTGCAAAAGTTGAAGAATTTCATTTTTTATCAATATGCGAATAATTTGTAGTTAAATGTATAATACTAATGCCCGAGTGCACCAAACTTCAGTTAACTTTGATGACTGCAGTTTGGACGGAGCTAAATTAGTGGGGGGTGCTGCTCCAGAAAAATTTTAGCCTTTGTTTTGAAATTGTGTGAATGGAAACATGTACAAAAAGAAAATTTATTCAGAAACTTGATAAATTTCTTTTTATACATGTTTGTTTCCTTTCACACAATTTTAATATAAAGGCTAAAATTTTTCTGGAGCAGCACCCCCCTCCCACTAATTTTAGCTCCGTCCAAACTGCAGTCTTCAAAGTTAACTCAAATTTGGTGCACTCGGGCATAAGTCTTCTCTGTGGAGTGGAGACAAAACTTCTGAAAGGCAGGTTCAACAGGGACATTATTTGTATTAACTTCGAAAATTGGATTACAAAACTAAATACGATGTAATACATTGGAAGTGACACGGAAACAAGGTCTAACATAAATCGTATAACGTGTGACTCAGGCATATGTAACCCTCGTATAAGATTAACATGAAATTCCACAAAGTGTAGATTACAAGCAGAAAGGTTACTTATTGTGCCTAGGGCAGGGGATAAAATCACAAGATTGAATATCATTACACTGTTTTATAGTGTTTTCAGTGAAAATTGCCGTAATTTAGTCATTACGTTTTAAAACTTCTAACATGGAGACGAGATAGCGTTCAGCCATTTTAATATACGACCTGATTTGCCTCTCGTTATCGGAGGGCGTCAACATAGGCTTAATCTATTCCACTCTTATCTGCTCGAAGATAAGTTTTTTGTTTGTATGTTTGTTTTTAAATATTAGGAGTCGACGACATTCTCTCGAAAATTCTTTTCGTTTTTTAGAAAGGAATGTTCACAAAGTTTTCGTGACTATGGAGATTTCGGCATTCGCCGCCAGTTAGGCTTAATTCGGCAGGTCACGTTATAGTGGTAATTGAACTAAATAAAGATATTAAAACAATTTAACGTGCGGATAAGAATTACATACAAATAATGACCAAGAACGCACTCTTTAAACATGAAAAAAATATTGAAAAAAAAGCATGAAAAGTATTGACATGTTTCAGATACCCATTAAAACGGTATCTATCTTCAGTTGAAGATAGATATTGTGTTAACGGGTATCTGAAACATGTCAATACTTTTTTAATTTTTTAATTTTTTCATGTTTAAAGAGTTATTGGTCATTATTTTTATAAATAAAGATATATTCATCAAACTAAACAAAGTAATAAAATAAGGAAATAAAACGCAGTAGTCGGCGAGAATTTTTTTTTCCTAACTTTGGCGAGACACACGGCAGATAAATTGCGAGGTCTCAATTTATGTTCACTGTAATACAGAGAAATTTTAATCAAGGGTGTTTTATGGTTACTTATCAATAAATTCCTCCTTGTTTATGTTTATGTACTTTTTTTTTTTTTAATACTTCAAATTTTATTTAAATTTTTGTAACTTTGGTTTGACAACACAGTGGTCGGAAGTGTGGTTTTGTAACCCACGTAACTGGAGAAGGCCGTGGAGTATTCCAAAATGTTTAGCACCACAACTGCAGTAATGTTAAAGCAGTGCCTCTTAAGCTTTTACGCTTGGTGGAACATTTATTTACTGAAGTTCCGAGGCACATCAAAGTTTTCATTGCTTTTACTGCGTGTAACAGAACCAATAGGATTTACAGATGAATAATAATCTCTTGCAAATACTTAACTATCCTGAAGTATTACGACTTGGGACGTGGGTCCGGCAGCGGAGAGGCTTAGGCCTGGGCTGCGGACTGAGGAGCCGTGTTCAATTCCCCGCGGTGGTGGAGGATTTTTTTCCCACCGTTATTAATCCACCAGACGGACCCCAGGGTTCACCCTCACCTCAGTCAAATGGCAACCAGCTTTCTTCCTCGGAGTTAAAAGCGGATGACGATCGGAATGACTATCCGACCTCAAATAGCATCGTTGGAGACTAAACCTCTGCGCACGGCCTGCGGTGGAACACCTTTACTTCTTTAATTATTTACTTCTTATTTACTTTAATTATTTACATGACTATCGGGAAGGAAACCCGGTCATGTAAACTAAATTTTTATCTTTTACTTTTTAATTTTAATTGCTAGTATTTTTAAAGTCAGTGTTAATTTTTATGTAATTTTAAATAGAACTTTCTTAGTCAAGTGTATAGGCGTAAAGAACCTACATAAAACATTCTCAGTATACGTAAAACTTAGTATGTTATTTACTTTACTTCTAAACTTCATTTAAAACAGAATTTAAATTTGTGTTTGACGTTCAGAATTTAATGTAGATTAAACTAAATACAGTGGAACTTGGATAATTCGAACGTCTTTAATTCGAAATCGTGGTTAATTCGAAGATTTCTCTTAGTCCCTTGAATTACTTATTAAATCAATGTTAAAAAATCGTGGATAATTCGAAGTTCAACTTCCTTAATTCGAAGTTTTTTATAAAAAATTTCGAACCATAACGACTTTTCGGCGTTTCATCGTTAAGAAATTCGACACGTGACAACTGAAATCCCTTCCCGCCACCGTTCGACACGTGACGCCATTCGACACTTGACGCTTCAGACGCCATTCGAGCTCCCTGCTGTCAGTGTCACCAAGTCTTTCAGTAAACCATGCGTGTACAAGAATTTAACGTTCGCTGAAAAGGTCGCCGTAATTCGCGAGGTGGAAAAGGGTGTGAAGAAGAAATGCCAAATCGCCAACGAGTGCGGGATAGCGCCGAATTTCGTCGATACATTGAAGGACAAACCAACGTAAGTGAAACTGTTTTCCGTTCACTAAACACGCTTGATGATTTTGCTAACCTTAAGCGACTGAATTCTACAAAACAATCAGACATTGCACAATTTTTTGAAAAACTATAATTTTCTGTATTGAATGTAATATGTACTGTAGCTTACGTAATATAAATCTTATTTTGTTTACATATATATAGTGTTTAAGTCTTTCTTACCATGATCTTTCTGAATAAATATTTACTTATTGACAGAATAATCTTTTCAAGCATTCAGTGGACCTGAAATTAAAGTTAAAAGTCTTGGATAATTCGAAGTTTTGTAGTGGTCCCTTCAGCTTCGAATTATCCAAGTTGCACTGTATTTATTTCAAATGAACTCTCAGAATTGTCTTACGATACAAAACGTCCTCACAGTTGGAAGCTGTTTCTTTCTTAGATAATAATAGATATCAGATTATTCGAGAATATATGGATTTTGTCAAAAGATAAAAATAAACAAATCAGAACTAAATTTTTTGATTGAAACCTATCATGGAATATCCCTAGAAGATATGTAAGTAGGCTACATGACAAAATATATTGTCTTTTGAAAGCATATAATTTTGGAGGAAAATGTAACTACAATATATCTCGATTAAATGAGGGTAATATCTGGAAGGGTGGTTTACGTGATAAATAGTAGAAAATATTTCAGAAAGATGCCTAAGGGATAATCTCAAATTATAACAGAAGAGGTCAGTGCTTCCGGAATATCACCACCCCCTGAATTCATCCCCTAACAACGGCATCAATAATATTATTTAAGTTTGTTACACCCAAAAACCCATTAAACAGTGAAGAAGAATGGTAAAAATTTCAGAGGAATGACCTGAACAAATAAGAATAAGTAAAAAAACGATTTACAGACTTAAGAAATAATAAAAAAAAGCTTCACTTTATTGTTACGAAAATAAAAAGGACGAAATGAAACTAAAAGTAGAGAAATAAATTTATATGCATAGTTTTTTGAAAGAACACATTAAATTCATTCACAAATAAAGTAATGTGGAAGGCTGGGGGGGGGGGGGGGGGGGTAAGCGATGAATTCCTCCAAATTTATTAAAAAGTAAATTATACTTTATAATCTTAATATAGGCTCTAGGCTATCGTTGACACAACATAAGCTTGCTGTGATATTTATTTATGCTGTGTTGTAAAAAACTAACAAGGAGAGGTCACGGCCTGTACGTCGCGAAAATCAATGCCTTTTTCTTCTGTGAGATGAAGAGCAAAATTTTCTTTTTTTCTTTTTGAGTTCACACAGATAGCCAGTTTAGACTAAATTAACGATAACAATTTGAACATGTTGTTAAAACTCTTCCCTTCAGAAATTTAACGTTACTTAATTACTAAATATAATGGACAGATAAGTTTCAAAATTACTACTTTTAAAGAAGCTTCCTAATTCCATTCAATGATATATTAAATCAAGCTAGTGAAAAATAAAAAAATAAGTACTTATTAAGGTCAGGATTACGGATGTGTATTAGTGTGCCAGAATAAGATTGATAAAACATTGCAAATAACAGCAATCCCTAAATTATTCGGCGGATTATTTGGTGATTTTCTTTGTTTTTCAATTGCAAAATGTAGGCGATAAGCCAAGAGACCGCCAAATTGCTCATGGCGTCCTGTAGTATTTTTAACAGCAAAGCTTCCACCAATGCTTGCTTGTTGGTTGTCGAAATCTTTTGTGAAAATAGTCCGCAGGAGCTGAGAAAAAAGTACTTCCAACTAATTATAAGATACTTTTTATACTAATTAGTAAAATCTGGAGGAATTTCTTTATTACAGGATGAAATGCAACTTAGAAAGGAACACGATCATGTTTAATCTTCTATAGTCAGGATCGTCACTTAATGTATCAATTTGAAGATGTAGATAACAGTGCAATAAATTAGATAGCAGAATAAATTATAGTCATTGAAAAACACAATATTAAGATCCTTAATAGAAAGCCATGCAAGCTGATAAATACGTCAGCTTATTACAAAATGGAGACTCTGTATTCTTTGATGCTGCTACATCCCAACAAGTACACAGAGTACGAAGTAGAAGACGTGGTCGTTTGAAAAACGCAACAAGAGATAATACACCCTGTATTTTACCTTGGCCCTCACAATCCCACGATATAAACCCCATTGGAAATGTGTGGAAATTACGTTACTATAAGCTTTCTATTTGGCAGTTCTGTTTATCAAGCGGACATAAATTAAAGCAACAAATGTATGTCTTAGAATAGAACATACGAGGACATTTCAGGACATTGTCTTTTTTTTTTTTAATTGCTATCGTTGACCTACAAGATAATTATAAAGTTTTTACCTTTAGGACGGTCTTGGAAAAGAAAATATCTGGTACTTACCTAAAGAGAAAGAGAAAAAAATGTAAATATTTCATAAAAATCAATTGGAGTCATTTAATCTAGAGCAAAAAGTTAAATTAAATTAAAACTTATATTAATTGGCTTTCAGTAAAAGAAATGGTTACTTAAAATATCAATTTAGAAGAACTAGAAGATTGTGTAATAAATTACAGTCACCGAAAACAATTTTAAAATGCCTAATAAATAAATAAGTAAGTAAATAAATTACATAGTACTACAGTATTTTCAAAGTAGCTCACTCTTGAAATTATAAAATATAAAAGAAAATTTCTATGAACTGATAAACATATTTCATCCAAACGATATTTCAATTCTTTTAACGAGAATCTTCTTCAAATTTATATTCGTTAAGAATACAATTAGAAAAGTTGTAGAGGAAGAAGAAAGTTTTTCTTTTCCTCGAACCTGAAGAAGATTCTCGTTAAGAGAATCGAAATATCTCGTGGATTAAAGATAATGATTATCTTTTATATTTTTATAATTTCAAGTATAATGAGAAGGAACTGATAAGATTACACAGCTCACTTTCGATTCTGAAAAGCTTTAACTTCAGCGATTTTAAAAATGTGTCTGACAGAGGAACAAGTAAAACAAATAGCCACACACACTAGCCATTTTCCATTTGAGACACCTTCTAAAAAAGATTGAAACTTGTTTCATTGTTCTTTTAGAAAATTAACAATGAACTTATTTACGAAAACTTTTTATTAAATATTTATAAAAAAGGTTTCTCCTTTTTATAGAGTTTTTTTGCCACTACACTAATTATTTCTTGTCATTTGTTTTGTTTTTCCAAAGTTTAAAATCATGTCTGATAACAGAATACCATCACGTGAATGGTGGTGTGGGGTGTAATCCGCAAAAAGAGGTAGATTCTACTTGTTCGACAGTGCAAAAAAAGTTTTTTTCTTTTTTTTTTAGGATTTAAAATGATAAAATGGCCTCAAAATTCTTAAGTTTCGATGACATAGGACAGCGACAAAATTTCAAAATGCACACAGTTCATGACAATGTAAACATTTAACATATCTTAACAGTAGCGATTATCTAACAGTAATTACTAAGGTGATACATTATGGGCACTGAACATTTACGCTAAAAATTTCACTAAACATTTACGCTTTAGCTTTACAGCCTGTTCCTTCACAGAAGCTGAAGCTGGTATTTCCATTTTATCCTTATATATCGACGTAACTTCTTCTATAAGTTTGTTTTATTCATTAGGGATTCTATAGCCAGTTTCAGAAAAAGATCGGGAGTGACGTCATTGAACCAAGTTACACAATAGCCGTCAGCCTGAAACATAGTTCCACCTTTCTGTAAATATAGTTCTGCAAGCAAAAGGTTTTGTATGATGTGAAATTACTTTAAGTTTGTACTGATATGTAATAAGTTTAAGATTATTTTATGTGAAAATTTTTAAACTAGTAAAAATCAATCGTGCTATTAGCTATTAAGTTGAACTACTTGACATCATGGCTGCCTCCGCTAGCTCGCAAATGTCTCCTCAAATTTACTTTAAAGTTAATCGTAAAGGTCAGTCTTTGCGTGGTCCTGTGATTTGACTGGCGAGAATAAAATTAAAATATGTGTAATTTAAGCAGGATTAATTAAAAATACAAAAAAAAAAAAAAAAACTGGAGAGGGAGAAGATTCTACTCCGCAAAGGGGTGATACACTGAGATGGATACTTACCTAAGACTTGTTTTTTTTTAGTATGTTATTTTTGCAATAGTATTTATTCTTTCCATAATTCTTCCCCAAAAAGCGCAAATAGAACGCAGCTACTAGTAACCTAACGATGATAAAAAGTAAATATCCCCTCTTTATTTCTCCTCACCCCTATTTTGATAAAAATCGATCTGACGCATGCGCAAAAGCGCTGAAGATATTCGGCAACAAAAACAGACAGTATGTTATACAGACAGAAATTATATATACAATACATATTCTTTGTATATATAATTTCTGACATACTATGTTCTGCACTACACATGGCTTTCGACAGGGAACCTAAACTCCTTCGTAAGTCGAGGACAATCTGTATTACATTCATTCAAATTTAGCATCCTTGTTTCCAAATAACGTGAGATTATTTTACGTTATATTTGAATTCTGAAATAAGTTTTATCAAGGAGCACAATTCTTAGCGTTTGAATGCGTTTCCATAAATACCTTTTATTTTCATTTCATCGCGTAATTGCTATTCCTTCATTATTATTGGCGGGATTTCGCGGTTAGGTTTATCATTAAACCTAATCTGAGCATACGTCAAGAGACAATTTATTCACTTGTAACTTTCGCCTGAAGGCTACAAAAAAAATAGAGTTTTAATGTTGAAAAAGTTTCGAAAAGAAAATTTACAATTCATAACACCGTGGGATATCGTTCCACCATAACTCGTGTGATGTGCAGACAGAAGGAAAAGTTGCCAGGAAGACGCCTGGTACAAGCTTAGCACATTGTTTGAACTTTTCCTTGTCACACCCTGCACTCGACACTCGCTACAGAAAAAAGGTGGACATGAAAATTATCACCCGCTGAAGCAAATAATTACTTGTACTTTGTGTGATTACACGTCAGCTGTGTATATAATACAATGTCTAATTATAAGCTTACTCGGCCTGGCTGTATTGTCTGCAGTGACAAGAGCGAAAAACGCAAACATAGGAGCAAGGCAGGAAAACAACCGCGAGGCCGTCAAAGAGAACCTGCAATATATTGTTATGGTAAAGGGTTTGCGTTTGCTTCGGCTTCAGTGAAATGTGTAATTTGTGTTTAACCCTTCCAGCCGATAGTTTTTTCCTTTCCGTCCTTACATGGGTGAATGACTCAAGATCAAAAATAACAATGCTTAATAATAATAATGCTTAACTCCAAAGAATGAATTATTACACGCTATATTATCTTTCAAGAGGCGGATAATGAGCGAGTATTGTAGTAATCATCGTTGATTGACTGCAGAAAGCTCACAAATTGGAAGAACCTTTCTCAGTTCGTTTACTTGTAATTATTTTTTTATTTGGAAGCCTTATTTTTTATTTTTAAAACTCAGTTTGTGCACGAATTTCTTACTGGTTTTTTTTTATTGCTGCGAATGAAGGCATTTCATTGGCTGATTTGTATTTGAAGTAAATTATCTATTCATAAAGTTTGGTAAGACAGAACTTTGTAAAGACGTTGCCAGATAAGGTATTTGATACGATAATCCTTAATAAAGCTGTTTAGTAATATAATATAGATATTAAATTGACGATCAAATCAACAAAGTATGAAATTTCAAATTCAAAAAAACATTCAGTGATTTTGAATTTGTCTTATTTTACTGCTTTTGTTTTTTGAGGGGATGGAAGGGATTTCGAGAATCTATAATAAAATTCTTTTGCTAGATTTATGCTATTATCACAAAGTGAGAACCGAGCAGGCAAGGGCGGGCTTTCAAATTTTGTCGACTGGGGGAGGATGAAAAAACAATAATCATATTCCTATTTTAAATACCATAAATAAGCATTGCAGTCAATTAAGTATTTTCCTATATTTTAAGATGGTCATTATCGTATGGGAGAAACCTTCCGACATTTACTTTCCGCATTTCAACTTCTGTTTTCGCAATTATTAATAATATCGAGAGCAAATTGCAGAAAAAAATTCCTAGTAGAGAGGTTAAAATAAATCAAGATTAATTCAAAACTATACGACAGTAATGTTATTTTATTTTCAAAGCGAACCAAGGGTATTGCTTATATGTTGAGTCGTAAAATGGGTTACAGGAGGGTCGCGACTTGATCCTAAAACTATCAGATACCATCGAATAAACCATCAGAAAAGATCAGAAAAATCGAAAATCGATCATATTTAAGGAAGGGATACGATACAAATATGGTTTTATTCTATATTCTTCTATTCCTATATGTGGTATTCCGATAAGGAAAGGTGGGTCGCCAGCTGAAAAACGATAAGGAAAGGTGGGTCGCCAGTTGAAAAGATTGGGAACCACTGGATTAGAATGTTTGTCTTTTTCTCAGCTATTGTGTAAATGTGAACACAACATAAACAGTTCAAGTGCTAGCTTTGCGTTCGACCTCAAATGATGTAACAGTAATAACGTCTGTAAGTCTAAATACTCAAACTATGACCCTCTTGCAATGTTGGAAAAGCAAGGATATTAAACTGTACTGTCCTAATGCAAAGGATAGTTGTAATTCACATGAGTCAAGTAGTCCGAAACCATTCTTGATAATAGTACTATAATGTTCAAATTTTCCAGCAGTGTGTATTCAAGAAAAAAAAAATATATTTTTAATACTAATAACAAACTCTGGTATTCATTAATTACAATTAAACAAAATCATCGGTGAAACCGGAGATTACGGTACCAAGGCTGTTTTGGACTACTGTCGAGTTTTGACAAGATGGCCGCCATGGCACTACTTTTAAGATATGAATTTTATTTTTTTAATTAACTACTGAAAGGTAGAATGAAGTTTGCATGTAAGATTATTTAAAAATGGGCTTGCACGATCTTTTACTAGAAAATCGCTTGCACGATCTTTTACTCATCTGGCTAACAGCGATCTTAATATAACAGTATGCACCATCGTGTATCCCTGAGCCAATGTATCCTTACGAAGATTGTGATTGGCAATACCGGATTCAATAACGATTTAGCCAAATCATCTTCTGCTGTTCAGTTTATTGGCAGTTCAAATAAGGCGCATGTATAGCCTATCACTGTGTCAGGCTAAAATCTTCGTTATTTTAAACGCTCTTTTTTTTCTTCTTTCTTTTTTTTTGTTGCTAAGATATGATAAAGCTTAGTTGTATTATAAAATAAGAGAAAAACCAAAAATTATACAATTTATTTTAGGAGAAGTTCCAAATGAGCTAACTTGCTATTAAACCGATGTATCTAACTGACAGCAACCGTCAGTTTTAAAATCAAAGCCCAACACAGCTTTAAAATAAGTTATAGAATATGTGAGAATAGAAAGAATTAATAATGCTCAAAATCGAAGGTTATCGCTAGGTTGCTCTTACGAGCTTCTTTTATAAACCATAAATTAACTATTTATATTAAAAAATAAACCCATTTATTAGCAAACTTTTAATAATTTTACAGCACGATGTAACATAATACAATAATACTTCAAAAAATATTAACAATAATTCCTTTCTTTTTTAAAACAAAATAATAAAATTTTAGAAAAAAAAAAACCACTTTAAGGAAAGTATGCTTTTAATTCTTTTAGGACTTTCTTGATTAGTTTTGTTTTTGAGTGTAATTGTGGAAATCAGAGGAAAGAAGGGGTTAATAAGTTAACAGAAAAATAAAAATAAATGCCATTATGTGCAAATAACAAAATTATGCAAATACAGTTTTATATTTCATACAGAGAAAATGAATTATTGTGTTAGTTTCTGTATTTTTTGTATTGTATTAAAAATGTCGACTTTTACTTTAAAACACGAAGATGCTTCATTTAATCTTCAAAAAGGGTCTTTTTTCCATTTAAAATAAAATAAAACCTTATAAATTTAAGAATGGCCTTAAAAATAATTGAGAAATACAAAAACTAGAGAAAAAAAAATTACAACTGGACAGTAAATATGCTTTCGCACACTGAGCTAACATCATGGGAATCCTGAACAGCTATTTCGTCCTTATTAGGAATCATCAGCAGAATTCACCCGATGTTCAGGATTCCCGTTGATGTTGGCTCAATGTGCGAAAGCATATTTACTGTCCAGTTGTGAGTTTTTCTTGATTTATGAATTATTATGGACATTAAATTTTGCTTTTCATTGAACTTATGATGTCTCTTATTTATAATTAAATTCCTTAGTGCCTTTCAGTGAAAGGACAAGGCAATAATACTGTGGATTTCACAGGATTATTTTATATTTGATTGGTTTTTTTTTTTATCTCGGCAGCCCATTCTCATAAAGAATGATTTTTCCCTTAGCTTTCGCACAGACTGAGCCAAACATCAAGGGTAAATTCTGCTGATGATTCTTAATAAAAATGAAACAGCTATTTAGGATTCCCGTTGATGTTGGCTCAGTGTGCGAAGGCATATTTACTGTTCGTTGTGATTTTTTTTCTCTATTTATGAATTATTGTAGATGTTAATTTTTTTTTTCAAAAAAAGAAAAAAAAAGTAGTTATATCATACACCAAAAGTGCCGTTACTGAAAAGTAACTACACTTTCTTCCCAAAAATATATTTCAAATATCTCAATTTTTTTATTATTTATTTATTTTTTTATTTTTTTATGCAGCATATTTCAATGTTAAAGAAATAGGCTGTTCACTTTTCTGTTAGTAATAATCAAGCACTGGATTTCTACAAAAATATCAAAACTCATCTATATTCATTCTAAAGAAAAGGTTATTTTAAAAAAGGGCGGGAATAAATTATCATTCGTCTTCGAAAAAAAAATACGGAAACGGTGAATAATTATTAGCAACTTTTCTAATTCGAATCGAGTTGCTTCACACTTACGAACAGACAGACGGATAAAATGAACTTAGTAAGGGGAGAAATAGAAGTTAATTATCAAATTATCAGTTCTAATTATTACACATAAAACCTAAGATGAAATTCGTAGACTTTGACAATTACTCCTCAGTTCGGTCAACATAAAACCGAAGCGCAATTGTTTGGTAATTCTCAGCCTTTAAACTTTACACCGTAAAACTCTAAATAGTGATTCACTCGGCATAAATTACTTCCTATTCTAGGAGTTCTCGATTAGTGCGAAGCTACGTATTTATGTGATATGTTTTCCAAACTGAACTTATTTATTGCATCGAAATATTATAAAATACGTCGCTGATTTGGTCAATAACCTCGGCAGCCTTCGGGGGGTTTGTAGCGAGATGAGGCTATAACAAATTGAGCCAGATAACGAACTGGTTGCCTCAAAGAGATACCGTAAACAAAAAAAATATCGTCCACATACTTATTATAGATGTCAGATTTAAAAAAATCATTGAATTATGTATTATGAAACTCAAAACTGAAAATATATGAAGAAATCTTTTTTTGTACAAACATATCGTGTAAATGAGAAGATCTTCATTTTTTGAATGAAAGATAGGCCTAACTTCGGAATGCTAGATTACGTAAAAATGCGGTCTAGTTTACGAAAAACCATATACCAAATTCAACTTTTCTTCATTAAAAACTTTTTTCAATCAAATCATATTCAGATAGTTCAACGGTTTACAATAAAAAATATATATGTTCTGTAGGTATTATGTGGATTGCTTTATTAAGTTTTTCGATAATAATTCAATTTTTTTCTGATATCCAATATTAGGGAAACCAACATAGTTAATATAAGTACATTATGATAAATAATTTGAAAAGATATGTTTGCGTGCATATTTCTACCAATTTCTTATTTAATAAGATATTATATTGTGCATGATTTGGAAAAAAAAGCAAAACGTTTTGTGTAAATGTAAGCCAGTTATAATTTTCAATGGTTTCACTATTAAGACATTGTTATTACTATTATTATTAGTTTTACTCCATCGTACAACCGCACTTGTATATTTGTATATTACATCATTTAATTTTTTACTGTAAGTATCATTATAAATTTAATTATTAAATTTATCATATAATTTAATAAATTAAATTTAATTACTCAGAATGCGTTGATATCCCTAACGAAACTATACTGTACTACACAAATCTCTATTAAGAAAATTGTACGCGCGTGCGTACGTCCGCCAACAATTGAATTTCTTAACAATTCGCAAGCGGGAGATTTGACAACAGGAATACTGCTGCGAGGTCAACGCTGTCCACAACAATGAAATTTTGCAGGCATGTTGCCAGGCAACAGGAGTATCATTGCTTGGTCAAGTCTGTCCGCAACAATGTAATTTCGCACACGTGTTGCCAGGCAACAAATTTCCGACTGTTACAAATGGATTACAATATTCTATTTCATGTCTTTTTTAGAATTTAAACATTAACTTATTTTTTAGTTTTCGGTTTTAGTTTACTCGACGTAATTTTTTTTTTTTTTTGAATAAATAAAATGGTTTTTTTTTTCTATTGCATATGCCAGCCTCCCGGAGTGAAGCGACGGGCAGCCGTCTAGTACATTAATAAAAAAATTAAAATCAGAATAGACCAGGATGTTTCATCCTGACACTGCGTGATAATACCTAGTCTAAATATTTCAATTTGTCAATTATTTGAATTTTATTTTACATATTTCAACGAATAAAAAAAAAGGGTTTTTTTGTGGGTTTTTTTTTTCCTAAGAATCTATAGTGGATAAAGATTCTGATGTCGTCAACAAAGGAATCGCTAATTATGTTATTAATGTTTTTTGCATTGCTGCTGTTTTTAGGTGAATAATTTCTTTTATTTCTCCTCCCCTCTCAAAAAAAAAAATACAGCTACAGGATTTTGGAAATAATTTGCAGTAACCAACTATTGACCAACTAATGCATTGTAATATCAAAGCATTTGTCATAACTTGATAGTTGTACACAAGAGACCGAAAGGTGAGTAGTGAGACAAAAGAACATCGGCAGTTGTAAAACAAAGAATATCAAATAAGTTCCCTAACCAAAATGAAGTTTATTTTATAACTAACAGAACATAACCACGTGAAATGCATGATTGCTAACTTTGTCTTAGGTAATGATGATTATGTTGGACTGGAGATTAAGTTAGCAAAGCTTTGAGATTACTCAATTAGTGCATTATTTTTGTATTCATATAGTTTATCTTAAAACTAATAAATTAAGTTACAGTAATTTAGGTTGTTTTTTTTTTCGTTTCTTTGATTGCTCACATATTTTAGTGTGAGATTTTAATGGCGGGAAGAGCGACGGAGGCCAAACAACTTATGAAATTGAGAACAAATCGTTGAAAGGAAGAGTAACAAATGTAAAAGAAAGAAGGAACATCGAAGCCGGGATTCGAACCCACATACGGGTGTATCAGCCGTATGGTAGGCCATCGCCTTGACCATTCGTCTACGCCCGAATGACCAGTAATTAGTTACAAAATTAAAAAAAGAAAGAGAGAGAGAGAGAAAGAAAGAAACACCGGATATTCTAAAAATCACTGTTCGTATTTAATATTTATTTAAAAATTCAACTTTAATATCTGGGAATGAATAATGCCTACCAAAAACCGTAAAATATTTCAAAAATATCGCACACATTCAAAATGTTCCATTTACAAATAATTAAAATTGCAAAAACAGAACCTAAAAAATAATAAAAACATATTACATAAAACAGGTCCTGCAGTATTCCGCAGTTCGAAACCGTTTTGTTTTATGGTTATATATTTTTATTTTTTGTTTTGTTTTGCTTGACATTTTTTTATAAATATTTTATAAGAACATATTTTGTGCGATATTTTTTAAATGTTATTACGGTTTTGGGCAAAAATTTATTTAAATAACTTTTTTTTAGAATTTACCACTATTGGTGCTCATCTTGTAAAATACGGTGTTGTTTATTGACTTTTCGACTTTTATTAAAACATTAAAGGAAAAAAGGCTTTTTTGGTGTTTTTTTTTTGTTTTGTTTATTGTCTTTTTTTTCTTACAAATATTCCTACATATTTGGGACTAACAAGGAAACATTCCCTGTACATCACAAGAATTTAATGCCCTTTTGTGAGATGAAAATACTCATGTTAACACAATGTGGTCATGAAAGAAAATTATCTGTTCTATTAAAAGGGAAATGGCATCTTGAAAAGAAGATGCAATGATGAAGTACTTCAAAAATATATACAAATTAAGTTTGGGAGCCAACACTCCATCGATTTCGAGATACTAAACTTTGTTTTCATTACTTTAAAAGTAATGTATTTTTAATTATTTTTTTTTTAATTAAAGTATATTTTTTAATTCCATTTCTTTCTTTTATTTTTTATTTTTTAATTTCTTTTTGGAAATGGATTTAAAAAAACAAAAATGTCATTTAGCAGAATCGAACCTTGGATCCTTAGATGCTTAAACCTACATCAACATTTCCTTTGAAAATGAAATTAATAAGTTAAACTTGAAAATAATGTCAAATAATCTCAAATATCTCGAAAAAGGTGTTGGTTCCCAACAGGCCCCACATCAAATTCCGGGCCCAAGTACCGGGCCTTCCCCACCCTCCCCCCATGTTATGGACAAAATCATAAATTCTTAGCCAAAATTACCACACGATTTAATGCTTCTACAGCAGGGGTGGACAGACTTTTGTAAGGTAAGCGCTAATTCAAGTATACTACAAGTGCGGCGGTCACCTTAAGACGTAAAAAAAACAAAATCTCCAAATCGACAACCAAAAAAAAAAAAAAATTAAAGTTTACTACATGAGTCTTTGACTATCTTTATAAATGCACAAATGACTTGGCGGGAACTAAGATATTCAAATAGAAAATACTGTATACTAAATCACAGGCGGAATGCATTTTGTTAAGGTGAAAAGTAATAAACTGCTTTTAATTTTTTTTAAAGGGTGTACTTATTTCCCAGTCACAGATGCAACACAGCATCAAATAACAAGTAAAAACCAATAAATTAGCTACTGAAAGAAAAGAATAGAAAAATAAAAGATGCCAACAGAATTTGAATTAAAATTCCAACTAAATTAACGATCGTGATTTTTAGCGATCCCTTTGGGAGCTATTGTGATAGCAACCAAAATCGGCAGCTATTGCGTTTGTCCTGTCCATTCGTCCGTGTCTGTCCATCCCTAACAATTCTCGAACGGAAGGTCGGATCGACAAACGGACTTAACCATCGTGTTCAGAGGACCACACAACGTAGGAATAGGGTATTTTCAGGGACCGACGCCCCCCCCCCCCCAGTTCGAGATATTTGGCCTTGCTTTCATTGGCTTCCCGCTATTAGCTTAAATGTTAGAAATGCAACCATCTCATTTCAGTTGTCGGTTGATCGATAAAGTCTCGGCCTGATGATGAAGGTTGTCGGTTCGAATCCATATATCTACTGGTATTTTTTTTCTCTTAATCGTTTGTTCTCAATGTCTGCTGAATTTTTTTTTCTTATTTTGCTGTTTTTTTATTTTTTTCCCAACATTTTTTTTTATTTTTCTTATGTTAATATACGTCTTTTTTATTATTATTTATTATTTTAAAATTTCTTTATTATTATGGGTCGCCCTTAAATTTATGCTTTAGCACAAAATTATATTCACTTTTTTAATACAGTCGGACCTCTATTTAACGAACCTCTATTTTGCGAATTTCTCTATTTTGCGAACTTTTCTTGGAACCAAGAACATTTTGCTAATTTCTTCGTAAAATAACCTCCAAATAGCGAAGTGCATTTTCTATTTAACGAACTTTTTTGTGGTATCTATTTTTTTTTTCTTCTTCAAATGTTTTTTTTTACAAGGCGCCAATCGCTGTAATTCTTTGCATTTCAACCAGGAAATGCAATCCCATATCCCCCTTTCACCCTCAATGATCAAGGAAATGGTCATGATGCAGAAATAAACCTTCGTATGATGAAATGCTAAAATCATTTGAAACAATCCGACGCGGATTACAATTTGAGAAAAATACTGAAGGGGTGTTGGTGAATTACAAAGATGCGAGACGTAGGCTAGTATGAGCAAAAACGCTTTTTCAAAAAAAAAAAAAAATACTTAAGACAAAATTAACAGACTTTATTAGTAAAATTTAAGTACGCATATGGTAATATATGCTTTATGTCATTAAAATTATTATTATTTTTTAATAATATTTACTGTTTATGTATTTTAAATCTGTTTTATCTAGTTTAAAATAATTTTAAAAGGTGAATCTCTATTTAACGAATTTTCCATATAACGGACTTTTTTTCGGGATTTAGCGACTTCGTTAAATAGAGGTCTAACTGTACTTAAAATTAATACTTTTTCGAAAGTGAGGTTTAATCAGTTCATTCAGTCTGTGTGTGTGTTCTCTCTAATAACTTTTGAATCGCTGGATGGGCTAAAACCAATCAGGGCTAAAATCAATCTAATTTTTATATTTGAAATCTAGGGTCCTTGTCAAGAACTTAACGCGAGAAAGAGATAAAAAGAAGAAAATTCATAGAAAAGCATTAGAATCTAAACAATGGATTTCCATCCTTATTTCTATTGATATCTCATTGTCTTATCCTTTTGACTAAATCCAGTAACAAATGCTGGTGAATCGTTAAAGTGAATCCTGTTTAGACAAGTGAAGTACGTAAAGCGAATTTATTTATTTATTTATTTATTTATTTATTTATTTATTTATTTATTTATTTAATTAATTAATTAATTTACTCAAAAACAGGAAAATTTAAACTGTTTGAATTCAAGAGATATTTTAATTTGAAAGTAGGGTACAGTAGGATTCACTTGAGAAAGACTGCGATATATGGCGAAATCTGATCACTTACGTTCGCCTGGAAATCATGACATTAAGAAATGGCGTCTCTGCAATGGCGAGTTACTGTCAGTACGCGAGAGAAGACATTACACAGCTAAACCCTGTAATTTGGAATGTTTTTCAATATTTCAAAAGTCAGTGATGAAATATATATTAAGAAAATTGTCCGCGAAGGACCGTTCATCCACTCACCGCTTGAAGCCGCTTGCACATGAATTAAAATCCGAAAATTCTGCATCAACATTACACAGCCAAGCCAGGTTAATAAAAAATAAAATTATTTAAATAATAACAATAACAAAAATATAATCATAACTGTAGAAAATACAAAAATTAAAATGTTTTCGTTTTAAGATTCAGTTACGAATCTTAGCAATAGATGGCGCTGTTACGTTCTGGAAACATCAATCTACAAGCGCATGACGTCATTAATAGCTTTTCTTTAGTGGATTTCGACTGTAGGCATATCGATTTTGTAGTTTTCACGACTTAAAAAAGAAAAACTAAGAAAAAAAAATAAATAATAAAAAAATAAATGTTCAAGAAATAACATTTTAAAACATGATTTTGAAAATGTTTTAAAAATAATAGAACAAGTTCTTCAAACTTCTTATTTAATTTTATTCTTTTTTTTTTATTTAAAAAAAAAACAAAAAAAAAAACCCTCAAAAGTTTTACAAAGAGTCCAAAAACTATCTAATAAACAAACAAATCCAAAAGAGTAATAGCAACTTTTATCAAATAAATTTTGATGGACATTCGAAAACCTTTCCTCGTGAACTTACATCAAAGATTTACGGACTCAAAACAGCTTAAAAGTTTTTCAATGTCTCCAGAAACTACAAGAAAAATCTACTGTTTTTCTGAATTTCTTATTTTCGATTTAGAACGAAGGGGGAAAAAAAACACAAACAAATCTTCCAAACCCTTAAAATTTACGATTTCCTCGCTGCTAAGCATGGGTTTTTGTTTTTAAACAGGCAATCTATATTCCAGCAATTTCTCCCAATGGTTTTGACTCAAAACAAGACTAATACCTCCTTTTTCTTTCGCGCGCAAATCTTAACTTTAAAAAAAAAAAAAAAAAAAATAGCAATGGAGGATCTTCGTCGATGAGACTGTGACCTGACAACATCTTCGTGGAAGGCATTTTTCTTCGTTGCTTATAAAGAGTCTCCCGAAAGGATTCGCCGACCAATGGGACGTGATGACATGCAGCTTTGGCATTAAACAGGCGATACACATCATTTATCATTTTCGCCTGTCTCGAAAAGCCGAGATTTGGCGACCGGCGTTGGCCGAACAAACCCCACTTGCAAAGGGGACACATGTAAAGGGAATTGGGGCCATTGGTCAAGGAATGCACGGCCGCCTTTCCTGAATACACAAAACAAATATGGTTGGGTTTGCTGCGCACTGGAATCAAACAAAAAAAAAAATTCAAAGAAGTCGAGAGATTTATTAAGACAAACCATATCCTTGCGAGGAAAAAAGCGCGCGAAACGTCAGGATTTCGCGTTTTAAGGAAGATAAAGAGATCTCGAAAATGGCCTTTTGATGTTGATGCTAAAATGCTTATTTTGTGTTCAGACAGAGGGTTCTATTTTTTTGCTTTTTTTTCTTTCCACCAACTTGTTCCAAAATATACAATTTTTTGTAATAAATAACCACCATTTTGTTTCCTCGCATCCGCAAGCAAAATATCTTCCATCCATTTTGTTCCTTGAAAAACACTCGTTTTGATCGTGCGCCATTGGTCTACCAGAGATAAATTTAGGAACTTATTATCAAATCGATTACTTTTTTTGTTATTACTGCTTGCAATGGGAACTTCTTTCTACACCTAAAGAAGTTCCCATTACAGAATGGAATATGTACAAGGCATCGTTACAAGTTTATTTCAGAAATTATAATTTACTAAAATAATACCTGTATTATGGATAGCGAGCAAGCAGTCAATCACCAATGACTTACGAACACAGATCTAGAATTTTATAATAAGATAGTGAAGATATAGTGAAATAAGATAAAAAAAAGTTATAGAGAAAAGTTCTCGTCACTATTTTCAAATACTGGTTAAAAAAAAAAGGAAAACAAATATCTCTATCAGTCACGATTTGGCCGCTGCGGAGTGTGATGAACAGTCAATAAAAAGAAACAAGTGAATATAATTTTGTACTACAGCATAAATTTAAGGGCGACCCGTACTAATAAAAACATTTAAAAATAATGATAAAAAAAGAAAGTACAATAACGAATGGAAAAATATAAAATAAAGTTAGGAAAAAAATAAGAAAATAAGAAAAAAAAAACATAAAACAAACCGCATATATTTATATATACCGATCCGAACCAACAACCTTTGGTATATGAGTCCGAAACCTTAACAATAAAAACAATGCCAAATATCTCAACTTGGGGGGCGTTGGCCCCTGAAAATGCCCTATTCCTACGTTCTTTGTGCCTCTGAACATGATGGTGAAGTCCGTTGGTCGATCCAATCTTCTGTTCGGGAGTTGTTAGAGGTGGACACGGACGGACAGACAGAACGAATGCAATAGCTACCGATCACAATAGCTCCCAAATGGGTTGCTAAAAAGCAAGTAAATATCACCACACGATTTACATCTAAATCTTCTTACTCTAAATTCATAGTAGGATTGTAGAAATCAATGCGAATTATGCAGTCTATCTTTCGATTTATTTATTTATTTATTTATTTATTTATTTATTACTGCGCAAAAACTGTAAGTACTTTCGTAGAAAATCAAGCTCTAGAATTTAAGCCATCATTTGAAAGAAATGATTGATAAAATTCTCAAGCCCAGTGAGAACATTCCAGTGCTGGTCTTGCTTATGTAATCCGAGAGCTGTTTCAGACCAAATATACGATGTACTTTTTTTTTTTTTTCCCCAGAATGCCACACACATAAGTTCCTTCTCTATAAAGTTTCTCATTTGATTTGGTGCGAATTTTTTCTTGTTTGTACTAAATGAAATGAAAAACATCGTTCAACTGTCAAGAGTGCAACGCGATGGAAGTAGGGGAGGGGGGAGGGGCAGCTATCAAAACAGTGATAAACTCACAGTGAAATGGAGAAACATGGTGTTATTGCAAGCAACAACTCATCACACGGTCAACTTGAGATCTCATAAAACTGCTAAGCCCGCCATTTTGAATTTTTTATTTTCGTTGGCTTACGTGAAAAAGTTTTTAACTGATTTTAAACGTAACAATAATAATAATAATAATAATAATAATAAGTTTATATGTTTTAATAAGTCTATTTTACACCTCAAAATTAACATTCATAAAAATGCAGAAACCAAAAAAAAAAAAAAAAGTATCTGGGAAAATATTAATGCTGTTTGTGTGGTGATATGGCCAACACAACCTTTTTTTTTTTTAATTGGATGGCGGCTTTAAGAGACTTTGCTCTCGCCTCCCAAATTTCAGGAACTCGTTTTTTTTTTTGGTTGGAAGATCGATCGCGTAACTACCTCCATCCCCCGAATAAAATCATTTATACACTCATACAGGAGATCGCAGAGTTTTCGTCCAAAAGTAAGTACATAATAAACTAAGATAATGAAAACAACTCATTATTATACAAGTTGTATCTGAAATGTGCTGCCAAACTTAAAGGTTGTTTTCAATCATGCAAAACAACGAATAAATGTCATATAAACATGGGGTCTGGAAATGCTTTATTTATTTATTATATTATTGCATCGATATGAACGATGCAATAATACAATCGCTCAGTTTCACAGAAAGTGCTCGAAATGTCGTCCACCGGCCGCAATGCACGCAACGCAACATCGTTCCTTCGACTGCCGAACACTTTCGAAGATGCCAGGTGCACGTCGAATTGTGTTGCACCCATCCACTATGCGATCATACAGTGCATGGGTGTCAGGAACCGGTGTGGTATACACTAATGCTTTAAGATAACCTCATATGAAAAAGTCCAGAGGGTTTTCATCAGGGAACGAGCAGGCCAAGCTGTTGGTTCCTCCTCTTCCAATCGTCCTCTTCCAGTACGACGTACGACCTACGACCTCTGTATAATTATATCGTTCATATCTTGGAAATAAAGCATTTCCAGACCCATGCTTATAAGACATTTATTCGTTGTTTTGCATGATTCAATACAACCTTTAAGATTGACAGCACATTTCAGGTACACCCTGTATGTAACGAGAGATTCTTAATATTTATGAGATTAAGATTTCTATCTTACGTAAATATTTTTTGTTTCTGTATAAATAAAGAATATAGCATTGCTTCAACCAGTGGTTCTTAATATGATGTGCGAAATGTTCTGATGTAAGACAGGGTACATTTTTACAGAAGTTAAATTACCAAAACTATATATTAAACAGGAAAGGATAAAAACTTTTATTTTGTCAAATCTCCATATATATATATATATAATGTATGATGCTAAAAATATCACTGAATCCTGCGTAATTCGAAAAAAAATTTGAGAATCAAGAAGTTAAAAGCAGCAGAAAAAGTGTAGAAGAACTAGAATAAACTAACAAAGATCCTTTAATAAAATTTATGACTATTTTTCCTTCACCCTTTAAACTTACATCAAGTAAACAAATCACGTTTAGTCCTTAATATCGGAGCGGAAGATCATCATCTAAGATAATTGGAAATTTGAAAATGAATTAGGAGTAGTTTCGAAATGCCACGCGCATATTGTTACAGACATGTACACGTTATGTATTTTTACTGTTTCTAATATAATTATTTTGTAAAACTACAGAAAAAAATAAGAATTACCTTAGCTGAACCTACAATTTTTGTTTGCATTGCGCCAGTTTTCAAATCTCTTACCCCCATCTTCAGAGAACACGCGTCTATTTAACGTGAAACCATTGCGGGGGAATTGTAGGGATCAAAATATGATTTATTTTTAAAATAGTTATTTTACTACCCATCACATTGTAATATATTGTGGATTAGGTATAATAAGTAACATTTATAGTTTTATGTTCCACGCTACTTCTTCTTTAGAAGGTCGCTAGGGTACACCCAGCTCTTTGTAGAATGGGTTCCGGGTTTCTTTCCATAGGGGTAAAGGCGGGTTAATCACCAGACCTTGATCCTTAGTCCTTTTGACCAAGAAACGAGGGAATCCCAAATTTGATATTTTCTAAACCTTTACTGATATTTATTCAAAGCGGTGTGTATAAAGGATTTAATATAAAATCGTATAGATATTACCCTTTGTCCAATTGACAATGTGATGTTTTTAAAATTACTGCACGCATTTAAAGTAACAAGTGTTTAAACATAAAACATATACAAATAATTCTATCAATTCTCCTTTATTCAACGATATTTCGTCGTGTTTTACAGAAGACTTCATCAGGTTAATAATTCGAGGACAAGAAAATTCCTTTCCCTCTAAGGAAATTCCTTAATTTTTAAGTAATACTTTTCAATGTAACAATACATTAAAACATAATACATAACATCTGTGTTTAATAGGGATGTTATGTATTAGATTTTAATGTATTGTTACATTGAAAAGGTATTACTTAAAGATTAACGAATTCTGTAGATGCAAAGGGAAGGGAAATTTCATGTCCTCGAATAAATAAACTGATGAAGTCTTCTGTAAAACACGACAAAATATCGTTGAATAAAGGAGAATTGATACAGGCACGTAGCCAAGATTTTGTTAAGGGTGTGTGGGGGTCCATACATTAAATTTTTATAAATGAATTTGCTTTCTTTAAATTAAATTTTAAAAGTAAATGATCTTAATACTAAAATCTATAGCGAGAGTAAGCTCTTTGAATTTCTTCATTTGCACATACACACTTGAACATCCACACATTTTTTTCTTTTCCTGGCTACGTGCCGGATTGATAGAATTATGTGTTTTATATTTTTCAATATACAAATTTTTAAAGATTTTTAACAAATGTTTAATTAACAACTATTCTCTAACACGAAATGCATATCATGATAAATCCCAGCAATGCTATCAAGTTGCCACGAAATATATATCGGTAATTTCTGTTTCTGTAAAACTTCTGTAAAATGTGTAGTAGTTTAAGTCCGTAAACTTTAGATATAATAAAGAAAGGTATTTCAACATTGTTAGGTTTGCAAATTTAAAACGAAAATCTTATTTAATTTTTACAACCAAAAAAAAAAACTAACAACTAACTAACTACATTTGAATTAGAAATTCAAAATGACAAATTTAAACTTACTAATTAGCATAAACTATTCCTGAAACAATTTTACTTTCCTCAATATTTTCTATGTTAAGTAGTTATTTAATCACGCAAGCAACTTATTAACTTAACATCGTCTATAAAATAGTTATGCAGTGCTATTTTATTTTGTAAGGTCAACTTATTAGATTAAGGAAAATATCTTAAAAAGTTCTTCCCGTTGCTTCAAAACCACAAGAACCACTTCTTTATAGCCCCACCTTCAAAACAAAAGTTACTTTCACTCACTGAAAAATTAATTTTTTCAAAATATGTAAATTGCTGTCTTCGGGCCAACAGTTCCCTGTCAGCCAATCAACTGTGTTATCGAAAACTCGTGCAAAAATACTGAATTATTCATCGTGAAAGATAGGATCAAAAAACCATTTTGTATTCAACGCTATGTCAATTAAAATGTTGCGATCGAAGCTGACAGCCTTAATGAATCCTCGACTTAAACCACTGGTAAAGTATAAACAAATAAACGGGTCATTTTCTCAGCTAATTTAATATTCCAACTCAACACAAAGCGGTAATGCCATTCCACCAAGACCAGATTGCCCTCGGATAAAAATGGAATTTCAATTAGTCGAAGTTTCACGGATAAGATGAATTATTTATGTATTCCAACTGGACATTTTATCGATGTGGTAAATGAAGGACTAGTGAAAAGTTTATATCTTCCGATATAAACCAAATTTACATTTCCTATGAATCAAAATTTAAATTGCCTACAGTTGAGTATTTGAAGATTAGGACTATCGGTCTTGGCCATTTGCATTCCACACATATCTCCGAATTTTTTGAAATTAAATGGTTGAATTAGGGATAGGAAAAACATTTATCTTAGACGCCTCCCAAATAAGTGCATAGTCAGATTCTGTTAGGAAGTCAGCAGGATCCCACAAGGGAATTTGTAGACAGAGAGGAGGAAGTTAAGATAGGGTCTCCGACAGTCACAGCCCAAAACAGGGCATTTTCCAAAACTCCTTAAAAATATATTATAACACTAATAAAACAAAAAAAGCTGTGTTTGCTTGTGGCCTCTCTGGATCTGAACCCAAGCGGATTATTATTTATAGCCTATTAATCATTTTACTTTCTGGGAAATAGCTAAGCTAAATTCTTACCGTAACACATATATTAGGAATATTAAAAAAGTATGTTTGTATATTCGCGAAATATTGAATAACTACGGCAGCTGGCATGAAGAAACTCTGGATGGTTTAGGTGGTTGGTATTTGGTACAACGCAACTTTCATCTCGATACGTTGCTTAGATCTGAATTGTTGAGATCAATTGGAGCAAAAACGAAATGTTTGTGTCTGGCAAAGAAACAGATATAGTACTTCTCTATTATTCAATCTTTTCTGTTCGTGTACCTTCAGATATAATTTATCTTTAACTGTGTTGGTTTCCTACACGAAGTATATTCCAGAGCATAGGGCAAACATCTGAAATAAATTGCGTAATTACATCCAATGTAACATCTTGAAGTTTTATATTCCATCCATTTAGCGTTTATTCCTTCTTCATCTTCACAACAATTGCTATATTTCGCAGAGTGGAATTACTCTTGATTCTTCAGGGCTCTCCTAAATTTGAAAATCTCCAAACGGTTATAAATTATAATAATTAATAAATTACAATACTTCTCATTGCAATTACACTGTTGCACACAAATCATTACACCATTAAACAATGAAATAAAACTATTACAAACCAAACAAATGAAATGATATTAAAATATTGTTAACATATTATTAATTTTTATTTGTTGGTAACGCGTAATTGTAATGAGAAGTGTTGTAACCGTTTGGAGATTTTCAAATGTAAAAGAAGCCTGAAGAAGCAGAGTTATTCCACTCTGTGAAATATCGCAATTATTGTGAAGATGAAGAAGGAATAAACGCTAATGGATGGAATATATATTAATATTTGGTATGTTTTTAAAGTTTAATATTATTTTTAATAATTAAACAATAAGTTTTAATTTTACAAATACTTATTACTTACTCCTATCGAATCAAAATTATGAAATGAACAAAAAAATTTCAGTTCTCAAAATAATTTACTTAAAATAACTAAATATAGGAAAACTATCCATTTGTAAATTTCCAAACTTTTTTAAATTATATGTAGTTTTATTTCATATACCTCCTCAGATGTCTTTTCGAATACCTATGAGTACACAAGTACTAGACTGAATATCACTGCTCTAGAAGGATGTTACTTTGCTTCTCTTCACCTTGAAAGCCAAATCGAAAGCATCAATGAAATCAACGTGAATTAAACACACCAAATACGAGATCGTACGAAACACCTTTCAGGATTTAAGTTTCGACAAGATTACCTTTTCAGATTCACACATATAGGCTACAGTAACTTTTCAATAACTTCATAGTTAGTTAGTTTAGTTTAGCCAATGCCAGCTCTTGGTATCTCTGCCATTCGCCGACGAGCCTCCCAGTAAAGACTTGTTAGGTTTCTTTCTTCAAAATCAGCTTAATTTCTTCAAAATCAATAACTTCATATTTCATTTCTGCAGATAAAATGTGAACTTATGGATATACATTGCTTGAAAATTCTGGTGTTTTAGTTTCGGCCATAAATATGGTTTCTGTGTTTACAATTTATTTCTTGTTGCTGAGTTGGGGATTTCCCAACCATCGCGATCACTTCAGAACAATTTAACAACGAAACCAAATCATTCCGCTACAGTAAGTAATTCAGTAAAAACTTCTTTTATTAGCAGCTGTATCTTTAGATAATAAAAATACTAATATTATATTTCACTGTTATTCATTTTAAAATTGCATATCAAGTCCTGCAAAATAGCTCAACATTTTTTTTCACTCAACAATACAATTATAGAATAACACTTCAATTCAGTAATTACGGTGTACGGATTTAATTAAAAATGGCAAATTACGCTTGTTAATCTTAAATTGTTAACACAAGTTTGTTGTTAAGCTATTAGCGAGCAAATGAATTAATATTTTTCGTCATTATTGTGGAGAAATAGTAGTCGTTTTTATTTTGTTTTGTTTTTTTATTTGCACGTAGGATGATAATAATGAGTATAAAATGTTGGTGTAATCGACTAGTAATACAGGTAAGTAGTTTAGAGTTTCTCAAGAGTTCAATAAACGAAAAATAGTCTTTGTAATATTCAAACAATGTCAGTACGCTATCATAAACATTCGTAGCGCTGAGCCCATTAGTTATTCACTTCAACAAATGGCATTCACTAATGATTCTTGGAATCGTATCACATGCATAGTTCACTGCATATTGAAGCACATTATCTGTAGCACTATTAACACTGTTGCACTTAAATAATGAAGCACTGTAATAATCACTTAACAATGACTATCACTAAGCTTCGACTGGAAGCTTTAAGTATTTCACTAACGCAGATAATTGTAATATTAACTTTTTCACAAATATCTGCTTCAATAATAAATAAATAATTCACAATTAATTCCTCTTCCAATAACTACAACTTGAGTTATTTTCTTTTATGAAGCACACTGGATTCGAAGCACAAACAAAGTTAATTATTTCTTCTTCGTATTTTATCACTAACGCAATTTATAATATCGGCGTTCACTTAACTTAATATCGGCGATATTAATTCTATTTTCACTTAGTATTCTTTTAATACTGGAGCACTCTTGACTTAACACTTTGCATTCACGTTAATTCACACGAATTAATTTCTGCCAAATTAATTCCGTTTAGGCTTTCACTTCTGTTCAATTCAATTCTTCAATTCGTAGTATCACTAATTTCTTCCTTTGCTAAACCCGGTTCCCATTAACATAGAAAGATATAACTCACAGTACTTGACGTAGTGGAACACCGGTTTAGGCCAACACATTTCGAATCCATTCCTTCGAACTTGCCGCTCCAAGATCGCTACTCAGTCTGCCTGCTGTCATCTCACTGATTCGACTGTCGCTGCGCTGCGTGTAAACTTTCTGCCAATCGGAGAGTAGCGTTCCACGCAATCGTCATAATGACGTCATGATTGAATCTTCATGATCCACGTCATAACTCACCGTTGATTAACGAACGGTCTGATTCTCATCGACCCGTTCTTTAACTCAAATAACTTCTCTTTGGATTTGTTTACTTTTTAATTTACATTGGAAGCTCAAATCAAATAACTCATCAAATAATAATATCTTATATTATTATCTCTACAATTATTAATAAGCTAGTTTAAATTCACGTGATTAAATTACGAACAGAACTTAAAAGCAACCATAAATTACATTTATTGTCTTTTGCTTTCGTTATACTCAATGAAAACTTATTAGCCAATCAGTTTTGTATTTCTCGTCAATCTTTTTATTAGCCTATTTAACAGTAGACAAGTGAATTGAACAGTAGACTCATTAACTCAATCAGTCCGTGTGTATGTGTTTCCCTCTCCCCAATAACTTTTGAACCGATGAATTGATCTTCTTGGAACTTGTTATGCATATTCAAGGACTATGTGTGATCAAACTTCTATATTTGATACCTTTTCCAAAGGGGTCATTGTTGTTTATCAATTTAAATACAGTCAAACTTGGATAATTCGAATTTTTTGTTCGGTCCCTAAATTCTGTATTAAAACAATGTTAAAAAATCGTGGATAATTCGAATTTTATTTTGGATAATTCGAATTTTCCGTACGATTGTCCTTAAAATATTGCGGTAAAAATTGTTCCTGAGATTTTTCTCAGCTAAGGTGCATTATTTATTTTAACGATTTTTCTAAGGAAAACAAAAGCGAGGGTTGGAATGTCACTATGTGGGGATTTCCGAGGATTTTTCTGTCCATCCTCTATTGTTACCCTCTCCTATGACTCAAAGATTGCATTCAAAGAAGCAATTAAAAATATCCGTCTTTTTTTTTTAAAGTGATAAATGTAAGCTAGTAAAAAATGTTTGATTTAATGAAAAAAAAAGTTGCAGTATTCTTAGATTAAGTTTTGTGTGTTAAATCTTTGATCGTGGAGTTAATCTTTTTTTATTTACCACTTCTGTTTGAGAGAATATATGTAATTCGAATTTTTGGATATTTCGAAGTTTTTCTCTGGTCCCTTCAACTTCGAATTATCCAAGTTTGATTATTTAAATTTCTTAAAGAAAAGATGGATTTATTTTTTCCTGAAATAATTTCACTGAATATTCAATAACATTATTAAAGAATTGTAACATAAGAAGACTGTTGTATACATGTACATTGTCATAATAATATTGCTACCGGCGTTTGGGGCAATGGGTCTAAAGCCCACAATACTCCGGTGGCAAGGGGGTAGGGATTTTTACGATAGGAGATTTGATCGTTCACCTCAGTGTATCTTTATTGAAACTAAACTAAGAGTCTATGAAACGTAAACTAAAAGTTCGTGGGGAGCTGCATTGACTTCGTCCCGTGTCCCACGGGTGTCACTGGGGCTTCGCTGCAGTCTTCACAGGTACTCGCTCCTCGTAGAACCCAGGGCTTCTGGACCGGCGGCAATTGCTGCGGTGAAATCGGCTGGAGATCGCTTCTCTCACAGTCGTCCCCCTTGGTCTTCGGACGTCCCTGTCGTCTTCGGTAAACGGAGCGTTTTCTACGGCCGAAGGAATTCTTCTCCCGGCGTTCCAGGAGGCAGTTCGAATGGCGAATCATTTTTTCACATAAGATATAATGTAATTTGGATTAATCCGTTCCAGACCCACAGATGATTGCTTGTATAAACCTTTGTAATAATATGTTAAGCCTAAAATGCATGAAAACTATGAAAACAATAAATATATAGGCCTCTCTTATTATGTCTTTCTTTTTCAGTATAGACGATATGGTTGATTTCGCCATGCCATATTGAGTTGCCAGGTCAGAGACACGAGTTCCACTTTCAAACTTCGCAACGATTTCTTTTTTTCAATTCAATTGTCGTTCTCACTGCTTTCCTTTTAGGCTTAGTTGAATCAGTAATCTTTTTTAGACCCATGGCTGCACGATTTTTAATAAAAATAACAAAAAATAACAATAAAATATCACAAAGTTTCACGAAGCTTGCGTGGATGATGCGTAGCGTACGGAAGCTAGCACGATACTGAACTGAAGCGACCGCATGGCGCGGCCAGTAACAAGGTCACGCTGTCCGAATCGCGAGGAAGCGCACGAATGGCGAGTTCAATTTTACTTGAAAAAGTTGTACGAATAACGAGTTGTACGAGTAGAGAGGCGGACGAATGGCGGGGTTCCACTGTATTTTAAATTTCCGCACTTTATATTCAACTAATTACGGCTCCAGTCATACGGCGGAGTCAGTTTTAGACCAGAAAGACAAAAAAGTTCTAGACAAAAAAATGGAACATAGCCTTTCTTTTTTTCACTTGCAAACGCAAATAAAAGCTAAAAATGATGTTTATATTATTAAGTGCAAAATAGAGCTAAGCCTACAAAACAATACGAAAATAAAATAAATATTTAGTATTCATTTTTTATACAATAATACCGGTATTAAATAAACCAACAAAGCTATGTCTCGAAAAAAAATACAAAAATGAAATGAATAGTCAATACGCATTGCTTACCTTAAAATATTTTCGTCCTAACATTTTGTCCTAAAACTTTATGGCATCTCATGCAATGGTGCCTAGCGCATTGCATGAGACAGCTGAGAGCCGAAAAATCGTCGGAAGAGCCGGACCAGCATCGAACGTATGAACATGGATGTAACTGAAAACCGATATATTTGTGAAATGTTGAAAAGCGGAGTTCTATTGATTCTGAAGAGGAAAGTTTCAATATATTCCCACAGATTCTTGTATCAATAACCGTTTTTAGGTAATAAATGCTCATTTTAATTACATAAAGCAGTTATTTAACTTACTTTAGTTTAAACATCGCCTTGTTTTCATTATATTTAGAATATATAAATTATCAAGGAGGTTTCAGGATAAAATTCTTTTTAACATTAAAGTCAAGCAAACATGTTTTCGGGCAATTATGATGTCCTTGAAAGATCGTGTTCTAGGAAATAGTAATTTACTTAAATAAAAAAAAAGGTAAATCAATTTCACTCTTTTCAACTGTTTCAGTTAATGTAACAGAGGTTTGGTAAGAAATATAAATACTCTTTTAGAGCAATAAGTCATCTACAGGGCATTGTTAGTTTTATAAATGACAAATTAGTTGTCCATTACCATAACAATGAGAGTGTAAGAACACAAAATTCTTTTTTTTGTGCCTAATTTCATTAAAAACATTCCGTTTGTGTGTGTTCGTATATCTTTTATATAATTATACATTAACATAAATTATCAAATTAATACATTAAACAAATCTACTAATTTACGCGCGCTGTGATATTGTTTACATTAATAGGATTTAAGGAACTTAAGTAAATAATGTTGATGTTTTAATTAAATACTTTAATTAACTTTTTTTAAGAATGAATTTTATTTTTCATTATACAGATGCTGTATAATTTACAAATGAAAAAAAATTATGCTTAACATATTAACTATATAATAAAAATGAAAACAAAATCCTAAACAGAATTATATATAAGTCGTTTGTGTCGTTTCCAGGAATTAGAAAAAATAAATAAAATTAAAGATACATTTTGAGGAAAGTAGGTTTAAAGTTGTTTCAAGAACTTCGTATTATATAGATATAACAAACTGAATTTTGTTAGAAACGGTATATATATTGATCTGTGAGGGACTCTTTATCAATTAAAAGCGATTACTTAACAAGGACATGCAACGGAAACCGCAGAATTTATTAGTCATGTTCGCTTTTCATTCCCAAGTTTGATATCAGTTTAGAGGCTTGAAAACTGTTGTCATCTATGATATCGTAGGATGTGTCAAAGACGGTGCCTCAGTTCAATCATGAGATACACAATACTTCTAAAATGTCTTCTTTAATCACAACAACGGTATTTTGTTGAAGAAAATTTCTTCAGGTTGAACAACTGAGGACAAGAAATCTTTTTCTTCTTTCTCAACTCAATTCGTTACGATACATTTTTAAAAACACAACACGTACAAACAATACTTAAACCGTCCGTGTTTACAATACAGAATCTACATAAATCGTTCGTGCTACAATACAGAAATCGCAATTCTTATATTCTACTGTAAACGGTGTCTCAGTTTTGATAAGAACAACATTTTAAGAAGTAACTTCCAATTTCTTTAAAAAAAACAGGACTCCTAGGATTTCGCATAATCACCAATGTTTAGTTCTTGTAAAGATTATGCTGTTTGTATTTTTTGTTATAACCCCGTACAGACAACGACAACAAAAAGTTAAATTAGTGTCAATTTTATACCAGCATAGTTTCAGGTCCCTTAGCTCCTTAACGATCGGTCGGATGTGTATCAATCAAACCACAACCAAACTCTAAAATATCAGCTTTTTGGGGGATTTATCGTTTCATGTTAATGCCAGACGGACGGACTTAAAATTGCATTCTAACATTTTCTTTATAACATTTAAAAAAAAAAAAAAAAATTACTTTCTTCAGATTCCTAATTTTTAAGTATTTTGTATATTTCCATGTTAATTGCATGGGAAATTTTTCAAGTACAAAAACATCTTAAATCGTCTGCAGATGGTGCTACCTTTTTTTCTTTCTTAATTTAAATTGCCTGTGTCCCATTATGGAAAGGTAAAGGACCCGCAAGAGACAGTTTATCGTTTATTTTGGCTCTAATTTGAGGGAAGATAAATAGAAGGGGAAAAAAAAAATACCTCAGAGGCTTTTATAAATGATTTTTCTTTTTTGTATTTTTTTTTTTTATAAGCAAAAACCACACACACAAAGTCATCCATCGCACTGTACATGAAACACTATGAAATCTCCTGAGGCAGAGTTAATTAATAATTGCTGTTTTCGTAGGAGGGTCTGCCATTCACTGAACTATGATTTATTTATATTTCAAGCTTTGTCTAAATTGTTTTATGAGCTTCCGTAGGCTTCTGTGGAATTAGTTAACTACAACCACTTGCTTTTCGCCTTTCATTCTAAATTAATTACATCTCTATTGTTTACTTTAGCGTCTTTTCTAAAGTAAGATGAGAAACTAGAAAAGATGAAAGAAAAAAAAAAAAAAAAACCGCCTTTCCATCAGAAACAGAATGTGAGAATCTAGTATCTGCTTTTAGATGTTTCTAGAAGAGCAGCCATTTTTTTTTTTTTAATAGTTAACTAAATTTGGCAAATCCATCCTTAATTGAATTTCTTGATTTTAAAATTAAAAAAATGAATCTAAATTATAAATATAAAGGAAATAATAATTTTTAAAAATGCATTTCAGGTATTTTTATATCTTTTTTTTTTTTGTATCTTATTTTGGTAATATACAGTTTTATATTAATTAAAAGTAATTACACTATTTTATTAGACGTAATATTATTCATGGGAGCCCGTATTTAGATTCCAGAGGGGCACCTGCTCTTCCCCCACCCCCGCTCCCAAGAATTTTCAATTTCTTTTTTCATTTACTTAAATTATTTTACAGTCTAATGTAAAATATGTTTTAAATAATGAATAATAATAAATAATAAATTTATATTGTTATTCAATATCATTACACCTGACTTTTCTCTGGGGATTCTTTCAATCAACTGTGTATCACCTGTGTATTATGCTAATTATTCTAAGTTCCTACCTTTCTTCTAAGTTTCTTCCCGGAGTAGACAGAAATAGTATTTTGTTTAATAATGTCCGGACAACGGAAAGTAATGTATTCCCTACTTATGAGTTAGGAATTATTTTAACTTGGATGTGCTTGGGTTTGCCTGTTCTTTTTGTCGGGCAAAGTCATCTTCTAGCTTTCTTCACCTCAAAGAAATATCTATCATTTAAGAATAGTATGTATGTAGTATTGTGTTAATCGTTACAATAACGGCTTTTTTTTTCTCTGCATTGTTTGGTAGGATGATTACGCGTTTTTGAGGAAAACTATGAAAGGTTCTAGATCCAAGAAAGATAGGGAGCTTCAACGTGTGCACAGCTTCAACGTGAACTGATGAAATAAAACGGCAAACACACATAACTACGTTTAAAAGATTTTAAAACACATTCAAAATTACATGGCACGACCTGTTTCGTCTCTTGACGGGACGTTGACTAGTGACAGGTTATGGAGCGAAACCGGTTGTGCCCTTGTAATTTTTTATGTGTTTAAAATCTTTTAAACGTAGTTATATGTGTGTCGCTTTATTTCATCATTGGGAACTTCTATTATAAACAAATCGTAAATTGCCGTGGATATTTTACCAAGGCAAAAAAAAAAATTCCAAAAAAATCAATTCCAAATAACTTATTTTTGAACCAATATAAGGAAATTATATTGTGCGCCTTTTTTTTTACAACATTTATAGTAGTAAATTTTGATCATGATCTCAAAAAAGTTATTAGAAATCAACTCTCAATATGATTTAAGAATTATTCGAATAAAACTAGCATTAATAATTTAAAAAGAAAATGAAATTCTAGCTAAAAAAAATTATTAGCTTAAAATTACATTAAACGAACTTTAAATTAATCCATTTTAATTAATTAATTAATTAAATTTCTGTTCACGATGTAGACAGTGACCCCTCAATGACTAAAAACAATAAAATAAAAAACAAGAACAAAAAAATAAATTTCTATTTTCATTTCTTTTCTGGTACATTTTTAATTTAAATAAAAAAAAAAAAACCCTCAAAAGATCTATCTGGTGAATAATAAGCAATTGATTACTGCTACTAACAAGTAATAAAAATTTCCTTCTAAAACTATAAAACTAAGTTTTAAATTTAAATTTATAAGTTTTAGACAAAAAGTTTTTTTAAGTTTAGTTTAAAACTTTTGTTAGTTTCAATTAAAAACTAAAATGAAATACAGAATGAATAAAAATTTAAATTCATAGAAAAAAATTAAATTTACAAAAAAAAAATGCTTTCAAAAGAATAGGCTGAACATAAAATGATCTCTTACATAATTCTAATCTATTATGGAAGATGTAAAAAAAAATAATAATAAATAATCATGTTGGAAACACCTTTAAATTAGTAGGTTCTTTCTTATTCCTTGAGTCCCATTGACGCTACTAGTAATTTCAATCGTTATTCTCAGGAAGAGAGAAGAAATTTTTTTTTCCTGATTGCAGTATCTTCGATGAGAAAGACAAAATATAATTTATAAATAAAAATAAACTTAACAGAAATTTATAAATAGAGAGTATTAGAAAAAGAAGACACAAAGTGTACATACATACAGGTTTAACTTTGTCAAAAGAACAAAGAAATCCAAATTCCCCCGAAATTAACCTTCGGCGCTATAGACCCTTGAAGGTAAGCGATCATGTGCTAGGTCTCTAAAGGACTCGAATGTATTGGGTTGGCCAGAGTTCGTTCGGTTTGTAAGTAAAAATAAAGACACGTTTTTCATTTTCACCAATAACTTTATTGAACAACGTCTTCAACGGTTTGTTCTACTACCTTCTGCCATCTTTCAGGCAACTTCATAATTCCATCTTCCCACAGCTTTATATCTTTTTGAACAAAAAAATGTTCCAGGTGCCTATGGAGTCTTCCAGGGAATTGAATTCTTCCCATTAGGAGAATTTTGTAAAGACCGAAATAAATGAAAATCCGAAGGTGCAATGTCTGGTGAATAGGGCGGATGAACCAGAACTTCCCAGCCAAGCTGCAACAGTTTTTTGCCTAGTCATCAAAGAAATATGAGGTCTTGCGTGCTTATTGTCTTCCATCTTCAATAATAAACTGGCTACGCAAAATCCACCAATTTTGATCGGTTTTTGTTTAAAAAAAAAAGAAAAAGAAAATTAACACTAATTCCATAGGTGAGATTTCACAGAAAACTAACATAGCTCCTAGATCACATTAAACTTATATCTAACTAGAACGACGCTTCTAGGATGAGGTGGAGATATCATTATAAAGCATAGTATAGAATTACATTGAAATAAAATCAACATAAACTAATTGTTTATATAGATTAACTAGATGGTGAAACAGCAAATCCGACAGACAAACTCTTAGATATCCTTCCGCGAAAATTAGTTCAAGTGAAACAATATAAATAAATATACATTTACATTTTAATAATTGGGTGCAAATTGCTGCATCGTGATTGGTGAAACGAGAAAAAACAACGCCTTCTTTTCACAACAACAAAACAGCTTCCTCGATATAAAACTGACTGCATTGTTTTTCCATTTGGAGGGAAAAAGCTACAAAACACTCGTGGATTTGTAGAAGAATTAATCAAAATGGCCCATGATAATATTTGGAATAGAAATAACTTAATCAAAATTTCGGGGTTTGGTTTTGTAAAAGGACAAATGATTTTCAATTATACAATTCCATTGACAGACGACTTAGCTTTCTTTCTCAACTTCATAACATTTATGTAACAACAGATTCTAACTGTCAATGATTTGCTTTAAAATATATATTGTAAACATAAAAACTTATGAAAACAGACTGTAGGTTTAATAATCTCGTTGGTTTATTAGGATATTTTTCCCGTCATTTCCGAAAAACCATTTTCTGTTATGCTTTTATTTATTTATTTATTTATTTATTTATTTATTTATTTATTTATTTAAGTATTGCGTGTTTTTATTTGATATTTATTTTCACTTGCTTTTATTTATTTACATATCATTTTTTTTCTGCTTGTTTTTTTTTTTTTTTTTTATTTTGGCTCGTTTTTATTGATCTATTTATTAAGGCTAAGAACGCACTATCCACGAAGTCGTAAAATCTTCTCCCTCTTCTTTTCCCCTCATCTCTCCCTTAAGCAATGTCATAATTGTTCCTATTGTGAAGACCCCTTCTTGAAGAGGAAAATATATAGATTTCAACTGTATATGTGCGTTGGTGAAAGACCCTGGGCGAATTGAGGGTTGTTTAACAAACCCTTCCTTGCGGAGGGGAGACTTCGTTTACGAGTTTGTGGATAAATATAACCATATGCGTTCTTAGCCTTATTGCGTGTTTTTCTTTTGTTTTTTTTTTATTTAAGTTTGCTTATTTATTTTTACTTGTTTTAGTTATTTACTTACCTACCTATTTATATTTTTATTTATTCATTTTTATTTTTTTTTGCTCGTTTTTGTTCATTTTTATTTGCTTGTTTTCATTGATTTTATTTATTAAAATATTTAGTTATATTTTGCTCGTTTTTATTTCTTTTTCTTTTTTTTTATATATATATTTATTTTTACTTCTCTTTATTTAGTTAGTTAGATATTTATTTTTTTAATTTAATGTTTTTTTCTTTAAGAATTTTTCGAAATTCTTCAAAACGAAAGCAATAATGTGTCAAATATTTGACCTGTTTTATTGAACATTTCCGATATTCAGAAATTAGAACAAGAAAATACTTCGGGTCAATAAAATATGTTACGCCCAGAGGTTGTACAAGGGCCATTAATGAATACTAAAATGCCAAATAAACCCACGAAGATGGAACGACGCAAATCAGGTAATGGAGGTTCTTATCAACAATCTTTATTATTGTCTTAACGTTCGTATTAAGACTTTTATCTTTTTTAATTCTCTAAAGAATGGAAAGTGGTTTTCGGGTTTTATTTTGTGGATTGGAACCAAACAAAAGAAGTTGATTATTTCTTTTGATTATCTTGTGCTAGTTTCGGCGTCAATTGAGGATTTAAAGGTGTTAGAGAAAATCGAATGACAATAGAAGTTGTTGTGGGGGTCGTCTGCCCAATGCCTGAAATAAAGGTTTTCAACGAGTTCATGCTCCGTGAAAACAGGCACAAGCTGAGAAGATGAGTTCATGTAATTTAATCCTTATTCTTTAATTGCTAAATGGCTGTTTCTTCAATTAAAGATTAAGGAAGGAAATAAAAGAGCACATTACAATTTAAGATAGAACTTACTTAGATCTGAAGTAGGGCGGCTATGTTAACTGTAGTCCGTTCATTATATCAGTGAAGACACGTGATCACAGTTAACCAATCATTATCATTTCCTTTCTTCACTACAGTTATTGCTTGGTCGCGTCTGGAATGTTGTTGTAAGTTAATTTCTATGTTTACGGAACATTTCCGAACTTTTACAGCATACATCGTTAATGTTAGCAGCCATTTTATAAAAACATTCAAGCCATATACTAAAGATCAGAAGGTCTACACAAAACAGTTTATTACAATGCATATATGCGTTACGGTTTATCATCTACGATACTTTAAATACGTTAAATAAAATAAAAGATTAAATACTTAAAAATTTATTTTATATGATAAAATTATCGATGGTAAATTAAAGTGAATAAATTAAAAACTAAAAAAAATAAAAATAAATAAAGAACAAAAATATATATATATATATATATATATTTATAAGTGCAATTATTAGTTTATTTATACTTAATTTTATAATTATTTAATAACTCAAACCTTTGCTACTATTATCTTCTTTTATTTGCTTGTTATTTTCTTATATACTATAGATAAATCACTTTAAAACGTATTTAATATTGTAATTATAATATATTTAGATAAATAAAGTTGTTATATTCTGTTAACTATATTCTACTCATTGTAACTGTATTATACTCACAACACCTACAGACAGATTTTTATTTAAAAATCTAGTAGGACTGGAATACAATAACTAAAGAAATGCAATAAATTAAATTAAATTAAATTGAAAATTAAATTAAAAAGCTTATTTATTTAAATCTCACGATTTTGTTCATTATACGTTTTATAAGCAACTATATCTATTGATAACTTTTAAAGGAAATTCTGTACGAATTGTGACGTTCCTTATAGCATAAACCGATTAGCCTGTACTGTTATTCGGGAATTGTTAGGGCAACTTCAATTTTCTTTTCTTCTCTGTTACAATTTAGGTTTCATCTTAATGTAGCTGTTTCACTCGTACGATCAGCTCTGAATCTACCTCAATAAAGGTTTTGCTTCAACTTTTTGTTCAATTAATCTTAAAACGATAAAAAGTTAACATTTAAAAACGATATCGATTTGATATTTCAAGAAGAAACAGTTTAAATTAAGCGAGGGGAGGCAAGTGGTTTAAGAAAGGCAAGTGGTTTTTGTCAGAACAAAATTAGTGAAGCAGTCGACAGCGGCACCAAAATAGATCAATGGAAAAAAAAACCCATTACAACTCAACTTTCCATACATATATATAAACACAGCAACACGAAATACAGCTGCTATCAAACTATATAGAAAGTTTCTGGTATTTATTCGACATAAAATTTATTTATTCATTTACAAGTTTAGCAAGAGCTCCCGAAAGAACTTGAGGTCTACTTTAAAAAACTATTTTGGTTATTTTTTTGTTTTGTTTTGTTTCGTTTTTTTTTAAATCATCAAAACACCCCGCTTATTTTTAAATTATAAAATTACTGAATTATATTGTACTGCATAATACTGTATATCGTATACTGTGTTTTATTTATTCTATTGCATTATTGTATTTTGTTTGCTTAATGTTAGAAATTTTGTATTTTCCGGAAAAAAAATCAATTAACTGCATGTTTTTTTGTTTATTTTTTGTTTAAGTTCCTTAAATCTGATTAATTTTAATAACCCCCAAATAATGCGCAAATTACTGAAATGGTAACAGGATTAATATGCGTCATTCGCTATTTCTGTTCTAATGCGCTTCTACGGGAAATTTAGTCATCTTCATATGCTACTTTCAAGATAAGGACCACTTTCTTCAATTGCAGAAACTAGGTTTCTCTTGTCCGTAAATGTGTACGCCAAGTTGAAAGAAGATTCATCCCGCGGTTCAAAAGTTATTAGATTTTTATAAGACACTAGATTAAAACATGAAATCTTTGAAGTTAATTTACATGAGAAAGTAAATTTTAATTTTTAATTTGTAAACTTTTAATTACAAGCAGAATAATAAGAAAAATACCAGAATTCATAAGTTGAAAAAATGTAATTTATTCATTCAACATGCACGTTTTTGTTTTTGTTTTTTTGCTGATAGTTTATGATTACATTAATAGTAATTCCAAGCCAAGCTATCTATTAAAGGAGATTTTACAAAAAAAAGATATTTACATAGAATAATATCGTTGAATTATGATAATGATCCTACAATATACCATGTTTCATGAAAACTCGGGGTGTTCCAAGCTTATGAGAAGGCGGCGCCCAATCTTTAACCGCAACACGTAAACCAACAATTGTTGTTTAAAAATCTGTTTCCCGCACGATATATTTCACTGTTATTCGTCGTGCTATGGTTCTGTTGTGTTATTTCCGCTGTGGACATAATATCAACTGTAGCATTGAAATGTATGAAAGATTCTCTATCAAAAAAGCTATTTCACTCCGCAAGGCCACAGAAAGCCGCTACTAGAAACGAAATACGTAGCTGACCTATTTGTTTCAGAAATCTAGATCTACAAGGAGCATCTTCTTCAATAGTAGCTAATAACATACAAACAAACTGTGTCAATATCTACGGGGGTTCCTAAAGATGCTAGGTTTTCACTATCCTCATTTCCCCGGACTTTCTTCGGTTTTTTTCGCCTTCAATTTATCACTCCTTCGCAATAAAATCATATAAATACACACTTTAGAGAACACGGAAAAGATTAAAGACAATAAGTGTGTAAAACAGAAATGAAGAAAGAAAAGAAATGGGTAAGAAAGATGGTTACACTGCTACAAATATTATCCCATTAATTATTGTATCTAAATTTGCAAATTTTGTTTTCTGATTTTGTTGTTTAGATTAATATATATATATATATATATTTTTTACTTTAGTTCAGTAAGGAAAATAAAATAAGGCTTTAAAATTGAAATATCCACTGAAATGACGAAACTATTGTACATAGTGTTTAAAAAAAAGTAATTTAAACAAAAATTTAAAAAAAGTATCTAATTAAATTTAAACACAAGTGAAAATAATTTTGTGCTAAAGCTTAAATGTAAGGGCGACCCATAAAAATAAAACAAATTAAAAACAAGAAGAAGAAAAGGAAGTACATTAACGTAAAGAAAAATAAAAAAAAAAAAGTTAGGGAAAAAATAATAAAAGTTTGGAAAATAGAAAATAGAAAAAAAAAAAAAAGAACCCCACACGGACATTGAGAAAAAAAAGATTGAGAGAGAAAAAAAAAAGTAGATATACGGATTCGAACCGATAACTTCCAGTATGAGTTCGAGACCTTAGCGATCAAGCTATAGCTAACAACTGAACTGTGATGTTAGAAATGTTTGCATTTCTAACATTTAAGCTAATAGCGGAAATCCAATGAAAACAATACCAAATATCTCCAACATGGGGGGAAGGTTGGGGGGGGGGGGCATTGGCCACTGAATATACCTCATTCCTACGCTGTTTGGGCCTCTGAACACGATGGTGAAGTCCGTTGATCGATCCGACCTTCCGTTCGGGAGTTGTTGTGGGTGGACAGAACGGACGGACGGACAGGAATAAATGCAATAGCTACCGATTTTGGTCGCTATCACAATAGCTCCCAAATCGGTCGCTAAAAATTACTTTAGTCCTAACTGTCTCAATAATGATTCAATAGGTGAAAGAAAGTTAGAATGTTATCGCAAATCGCTTCAGTGTTATTAGCCTATTTTTGTAAGGAAGGTGGCGCTTATAAATCGATCTTTCTGTCCGTGTGTGTCATTAATAATTGAACGTACGAATTCGTGGACAAGGAACGATCTATCTATCTGTATTTGAAGATTTCTATTCTTCGTGATTTCTCTAAAAAGAAATTCGACAGTGATACAAATCCCCATAAGAAAAACCATTTGCAAGGAACCCAATGGATTCCTTTCGATGTGTAACAATGCAGAAAAGTTCTTTATAAATCTGCACGCGTTCTGAGGTAATTAAAATTAATTTAAAATTTGAGGATTTAATTAGGCTTTTTTTTTTTTTTTTTGCAAATTGAAGTTGAATTGTTTTGTAATTCGGTGGATGTAAGGGTTACAAATTTGTAGAGTTCACAAGATTAGAAAACAGGAAAATAATGTTACAAGGAAAGTAGGCTTCAAGTTTTTTAAGGAATTTGCTTCTGTATTTGTGCTTATTCTTCTGCTACCCTAGAAAATATAAATAATTCCTCCGTACAAAAGGATTAACAAACCTTTGAAAAATGAACCAAAGAAAAAAATATAGTGGGGGGGGGGGGGAGAAAGGCGGAGGGGCTTGAACAATATCAAATTTACAAAACAAGTTTAAAGTCAATTTCAAGTTGATCTGTCCGCCCGTCCGTTCGTTTATTGTTCATCTGTGAAGTAAGATAAACCAAAACATACTTATCCTAGAAAACTGAAACTTTGGTAGAAGAATTAGCTTCTTTAAATAATGGTTCCTATTCATTTTGCCAAATGGGGCATCAACGGGTAAGAAGCTGAGAGCCAAACACACTGGCATTCGATTCGAATACAACGATTTACGACAAAAAAAAAAGTATAAGTTAGTTCGTTTCCCTGCATTCTTCTCTTCATCTCAGTTGCTCTTTAACTTTTTTATATTTTTCTTTTCTTCTCAATTTTTGATAGCTTCCAAACGGCTTCCTGCTACTTCCTACCTTCCCTTGGCCAATGAGGGATTTTTTTTTTTTTTTTTTTTTTTTAATGACCTTCTTTTGCGATCGTTTCAATCTGATATTCGAAAGCTGCCACGACAACTATATCTTAAATTTTAGTAATTTTCTGATTAGATGTTTAATAAAATAAGTCATTTTAAATACGTTCAATAACTGGAAAAAGAGAAAAAAAATCTTAACAAATAATTTTTAATAATAATATTTATATAAATATAAAATTTTCAATAATAACTAATTCAATAATATCAAAAAAGCTATAACAAGAGTCGCGAATACATGGCAGAGAGATTGCTTCGTATAAGAATAATTATAAAACCACCAATGATTACTCCTTGGCATTTCAGTCGCCATTTCTGTATCAAGAAAAGAAAAGAAATTCAACGTGCCTCAATAACTCAAGAAAAGGTAACAAAGTAAGGCACAAAGCTAAAAACAGGAATTCGCACCCTGAGCTGTCACAGGGAAGAGACTGGGACTGACCGTTTCGTCCTTTTTAGGGCTCGCACATGGTTTTGTTGCTTTCTTTAATGGCTTCATTAAATTCCTTTTGTACCTAGCGGAATGCAGGACAAGCAATAATTGTATTTTGTATTGTTGTTTATTTTTGGTTGGGATCCCTCGGGAGCGAGACCCGGGATCTTTAACCTTTCGCACCTTCAGAGTCGGTGGAGTTTGGCTGGCTGACGAGTCCCTCCCAGTCCCTTCCCGGTGACAACTCAGGGCGCGAATTCCTTCTTTTAGCCTTACTTCGTTAGTTACCCTTTCCCCCATTTCTATATCATTTTAACCAAAATATGAAAAAGAAAATAATAATAATTACAATCCATATTTCCTACTTAAAGTTATCGAAATCGGAGTTTAAATCGTATCAAACCAGGCGCAAATTAATGGATTAGTTTACTGGACTAACATTCCTTGTTTCAGATATCGATAGAAATAATGTTTAGATTCCAATGCTTTTCTAATGGAATTTTTTCTCATCTTCTCGCGCTAATTTCAAGTAGGCTATATAATTAAGATCGTCTTTAGTCCTTAAATATGCATTCTAAGTTTCAAGAAGATCCATCCAGTAGTTCTAAAGTTATTACGGGAGCATCCCACCACACACACGCATTGACAGACTGGAAAGTAGCTTAAAAATTCGTTTTTCTAATAGTGATCTCAGCTTTAAAACGAAAAGTACTTTTCCTGGAGGGGGAGGAGTTTTAAAGTGTTTGGTTTCTATTAAGGGCTACAGGAATCGGATGGGCTTCGATAATGGACTGTAATTATTACTTTTCGAAAAAGGAAATATTGGATGGAGATATTAATTGCGGTGTTGGGATATTTGCCACTTCTCTCTATTTGTGGGTCACCAGGTGGCTTCAATATAAGGAAGTGAATACGATGCTCTCTTTTTCCCGACATGCAATGCGCTCACTCTAATATCGCTCAGATTCGCAACGCTTAAAGAAAGATGTATGTTTCTTCGTAAATTAAAACAGTACAAAAATAACTAAAAGTTTTATATCTTAATTCTGTTAAATATTGATAATTTCGATAATTATTATTCTGTTACACAATGCTTTTAGTTATATTCTTAAAGTCCTTTTTACAGGCATACCCTTTACGCTTCATGAAATCTGCAATTATATATTTATTTGTTTCTTTATTTACTTAACACCGCTAAACCTATTATTTGTTTTATATTTACTTCCTTCTTAGCAATTTTCCCCTTTATTCTTTTCTTTTATTTGTGGGTTTCCTCCTCTTTCTCCTCCTTCTATCACAGAGTGAATTGTAGTACAGACCTCCATGCGCCCGTTAAGATTGGCGTCGTAAATGGAAATGTTACATATTTGTGCATGATTTGGCCGATCAACTACGCTTGGACTACAGCTAAACCATCTCAGTTATTTTTGATAGATAACGGTTTTAAGATTTCTATTTTCAATTTAAAAAACAAACAAACAAAAAAAGACTGCAAACAATTGACTGCAAAATTTAAGCGATAATTATACAAATAATATATATGCCTAAACAAAATTTTTGCGCCGCTCTACATCAAACGGCGCTCAGATTGTAGGAAAAAAGAATCCGAGTATCCTATATCTAAAGCTCTTAACACAATACCTGTGCTCTTCTTTGGTAGCAAACTTTCTTTGGCTAGGATAAGTCAGTGATTAACATTCAATTCTCGACACTTTCTTAGTTCCCTTTCGTATTTAGATTTTACGACATTATTTCTCTTGTTTATATCTTTCATATGTTTATCATTCCCGACTGGGTCTCTGGTTCTCTCTGTCTTCGAAAACAGAAAGTTTTGTACTTTTATGCAATGTAAAATTTTTGTACTTCGCTCTAACAACTCTGAATTAAATTAATGAAAACTTCTATCTAGCGGAATGCTCATTTGTTCTCAGGAATCTGCGTAGCAGATGAATGCATTGAAAATTTAATTCAATGAGGAAAACTGATAAAAAGAATGTTAGGTAACATAAACCCGTAACTTAGCAAATTTTGTGAATCAATTTATAAGATAATTAAAATCAAAACGTAAAAATAGTTGCAGTAGAAAAAGGAATAAAAAAAAATCTAAATTTGATAAGTTCTATGTTAAGTGTGTGTGGTTTGCGATTAGAAAATCCAATAAAATTCAGATAATTATGTAAGCAAGATATAAAATCTTTTACAATTATTTTATAATTATGTAATTAATGTAACTAATATATCTTAAAAATTATATATTTAAAATATCAACATTAAGCTTAAGATGTTGATTAAAGTGAATTTATAATTTCATTGACTAAACTACAATGAATACAATTTAACAGCGAACATCGAAAATATTAAAAAAAGTGACGAAATCTGGAGTTTGTATACTTTTTTGTTGCTTAATTACAGTTTTAAGATTTAATGTACTAACTGTCTCTGTAAACAGCGTTATAGAGTTGCGATAGCGCTCTGTTGAGATAAAGTTACAAATTAATGGAAGAACAGCGTTATAGTGAATTAACGGCGTCTTTTTTAAGTAATTAAATAAATAAATAAATCCTCCACTTTCGTCCAAGTTCGATTAGCTTAAATTGTAATACATTTTATAAAAATTATTTGTTAAACTCGTACGATGTATGAATAAAGAAAAGATACAAAGATTCTTTTTTTATTATTATTATTATTATTATTATTATTATTATTATTGTTGTTACTTATTGGTTTAAGAAATCATTTCAAAATTCGTATTAAATTACATAACAAAGAACTTAGAAATACATGCGCATGCTATTTTTATTACTTTCTATCAAATTCATCAGATTTTAAAATAATTACTAATTGTATCCGTTTTCGTAAAGGATGTAAGAATAAACTTACACAGTATTTACATATATACTGTACTTACACTATGACGTAGTCTTCTATAGAGAAGAGAGCAGAGGGGCCTTGATCACCTACCTTCCCCGAAAAATCAAAATGTATAGAATAGGGCTTTTTTTCTTTCTTTCGTTTTTATTTATTTATTTTTTTTTGGTTGGATGACCTGATATTTTTGGGGAGATGTTAAAATTTTCTTTATTTTTTTAGGCGGTGACTCTAACTTTGCTCCTACCGAAATATAATCCTACTTACGCCCCTGCACTTTAACAAGCCGGATAGGTAATCGTGAAAAAAAAAGCAACATCCTTATGTACTACATTTTAGCTAAATTATTTATTTTTAAAAATCAACACCAGTTGCTACTAATGACACAATATTAAGAGTGATTTAGAATATCATTGTAGAAATAGAAGTTTCTAATAAGAAACTAATAAAAATCCACGTTTCTATCCGAGTTATATAAGTTAATATAAATTTATTTCATTTTAAATATTTTTCGTTACAAATAAAATAAAAGCTAGTCAGGAAAATGAATTGTGAAGGAAATCCAATGCCCAGAAAAGGTTAGCAATCGTTTAACAGCGCAATAAACATGTGCCGAGCACAAAAACCAATAATGACACAAAAGACGCCAGAAATAAACGGCAAAGGTCGTAACGGCGTTGGTGCAGCAGCTCATTGACCCCACGGCGTTTGTCTCAATAATCAAATCGCAATGTTTCCAAAAGGCATAAAAATTCTAATCAGGGCGCGAGCGCATTCATTAAGAAGAGGGCGATCGCCATCTATGGGGAAATATACATTAGCAACCAAATGATTAACCCACCCAAAGCCTCGTTACCGGATTCCCTGCATACAATGTCTACTTCATTGAAGAAAAGCCACCTGGAGGCGAGAAGAGACCGTAAACAAAAGACGATCGCAACACGATCTGTTCCGGGCAATTTTCTGTTAAAACTTTCGCTGCATTTCTAGGGTGTAAGTTCAAAACAGTTGGGAAAATATTATAATGAATTATACGAAATACAAGATTTAAGAATATAATCTTGAGTTCTTGGGGTGCAGTTTCTCAAACATTTCAAGATTTTCACTCATACCCTTCCAATTTTTTTGATATCAATCAAGCAATGATGCTTCATATCCCAAATTTAGTATATTTTAGCAGGTCTACATTCATTTACAGTAACAGTTAAAAACTATATATTACAAAACAGAAATATATAATGTACTAGCTGTATCCGGCATGCGTTGCAACGCCACTCAAAGAAAGAAAGTGTTTGTGTTTTAATTCTGTTTATTGAAGTGCTTTTGGATACACAATAATTTTTGTTTTTCCTTCTGGTGCATACACGAGTAAATCAGGTTTTCCGACACGTGAGCAGGCCACTTACAGCTGTCCATGCGTTGTCCCTGTGCTTGTTGATGGTCATTGCCCAATGCGAGTCGCACCGGAAACTATAAACGTTGAAACCGGAAATACACTCATTTGTTGAAACGCCTCGCGCACCAGATATTGTAAAATGGTTCTACTAATTCAGAAACCTTCGCGGGCGTGCGCACAACAACTCACCAAAGTTTCATCGCAATCTGATCAATGTCAATGGTATAGCAACGCATACGGGACAGACAACAAAGAAACATTCATTTTTATATATTAAGATAATATATTACATATATAATAAAAACAATTTTCAAGGTAAACAGATAACACATTCTTCGTAAAATTAAAAAAGAAAACTATACGAACTGTACTATAAAATATACGAAACTATAATGTAACTGTAACGTTGCAAGCTATTTATATTGTTCTGCTGAGATAAAATAGATTACTTTTATAAATTCTTTTAATCTTTTTCAAACAACATTTAATTTACTAAAAAAAAACTCCTTTATTAAAATAAATAAATACATATCTTGAATAAATTATTCTGTACCCAGCCAGGAATCCTTGTCACGCACTATAGGAGTCGCTCCACAGACTGTTTTATAGTCGATATTTATTGCAGACGCATACAAATTTACCTTTCGTGATGTTACGCAAACTTTGATATAGTTAGTAGTTGATTTCCTTGATTGTAGTTACGAAAACATAACTACAAACAGGTGGTTCTAGTTCGTCAGGCGACTCGTGATATAACAGTTTGGATTCTACTTCGGTTAGGCTCGCATGTACCTGCTTCTTTGTTTGTTTTATTTTAATGTTTGAGTGACTGATTGTTCAATTCTTTTTTTTTTTTGGTATCATGTAAGTACTGTTGTATTTCGGCTGTAGAAAAACTGAGAAACATTTCGGTTTTTATAGACTCAAACCATTTTCAAAAAAATAAAAGACACTGTATTGCGCAGATATTATATATTATATTATTTTCAAGTAAACTTTTGTATTTACTTATTAAAATATAAATTGAAGATGGTAAATGAAAATTCAAGGGAAAAGAAGATAAATCACAATCTAGGTGAAGTAGATTACTTGAAACTCTAGGATCTACAATGTGTATATGGGTATGTATTTCTCTTAAATTATTGCTGGGTATTCATGATATATTTTGTCATTGTAAGGAAATATAAAAAATAATTTTTTATTTAATATATTTTAAATTTAGTAATTAATAGGCCTATATGTACTTAAGTAATATTCTCGTGAAGTACTTTTATGGAGAACGAGTTATATGAATTGTTTAAATTAAAAACAGAACAAAACAAAAACATGTAACTTAGCACAGCTGAAAACTGATTGGGACCAATGTTGATCCCATCAAATATTGAGTTGAACAAAAAGTTCGTTCGGTTTTTAAGTAAAAATAAAAGACATTTTTCATTGTCACCAACACTATTATTGAACAACGTCTTATATATTTATTCCACTCCCTTCTGTCATCTTTCAGGCAACTTCATAATTCCATCTTCCCAAACTTTTTATCTTTTTGAGCAAAAAAATGTTCCAGGAGCCTTTTGGAGTCTTACAGGGAATTGACTTTTTTTCATTCAGAGAATTTTGTAAAGACTGAAATTATTAAATTATAGTGGAAATCCGAAGGTGCAATTTTTGGTGAATACAGCGGATGAATCAGAACTTCCCAGCCAAGCTGAACATCAAAGAAACATTGCCTGTTCATCAAAGAAACATGCGGTCTTGATTGCTTATTTTCTTCCATTTTCAATATTAAAACTGGCTATCAATTTTGATAAGTTTTTGTTTTAAATACACGTTAATATGACAGCTGTCACAATACCATGTAAGAAAATGGTGTCGAGTGACGTTAAAGACACCTAAGCGCTACTAGAGCCAACTTAAAAAAAAAACCGAACGAACTTTTTTGATAACCCAATATTTCCAATAATCAAACAGAAATGACAATACGAACAAAGTATTATTAGGCTTACGACAAAAAATAAGATTTAAATTTAAAATTACTATGTTAGGCAAATACCTAATTCCAACTGCCAAGTCCCAATTCCAGCCACTGAAGAACGAAATATAATAGATTGCGAATAAATTTCTTCAACTTAAAGTTTACTTGACCTTTCGATACTTTACAAAACACACAATAATAAATGCCTTCGAAAAAAATGTAATCCTTTATAGCTTGTCATTGATAATGATCTTAGTAGCTAAATTAAATTAAATAATTATAAATCTTATACTTTTTTACCTGAATGAAGATGTTGGGAAAGAAAATGTCAGGTACTTACCTAAAGAAAAAGTGAAAAAATTATATAAGTATACATAAACTTCAAAATGAGTTATTTATATGTGCTATAGAATTAATAAAACTAATTGAATATAATTTTAATATTATAAACAATTTGAACTGAAGCTTAGTCTTAGAGTTTTTAATAACAAAATGGTAAAAGAACACAAAACCATAAATTAGTATTTATAATCATAAAAAATATTACAATCTTTCAGATTAATATTTCTTTTATGAATAAAATTAATTATTAAATTAACTATATTTAATTATGATTATTAAATAAAATAGGTAGCAAAGAAAACAAAATCTACTACAGTTGTTGTCTCTTTTCAGATGCTGTTTAACTTCTACTTTGGATAATGGTTGACGGGAAGTTTAGGATAGAAATCCATTGTTTAGATTCCAATGTGTTTCTATGGGAATTTTTGGCGCCCTCTAGTGCTAATTTTTCGTCAAATTTGAAAAAGATTCCAAATATAAATGCCAAGTTTCAAGAAGACCGTTTGAAAGCTATTGGCGGGATACATACTGATCTGATGACTGATCTGATGAGTCTCTCTCCCCAAATGGTAAATAGGTTGAAAAACGTCGGAATCGCAGTGGTTCCTCATAAGCAAAAATAAACAATAAAAAACTCACTAATCAAATATTAGTCAGAAAATTCATGTATCAATGAATTTTCCTCAAGCATAAAAAAATTCAATCTGCGCATTGAATTATTAATAAACAACAATGGGTGAGACCGAATTGTTTATCAAGTGACATCTTGGAACACCTGCTTCATACTCTTTGGCGATCATCAGTCAAGAACAATCACCCGAAAACAACGAGGTCTCCGTACTGTGGCTAATATGAATAATCGTCGGTATTTTTGCTTTTGAGGCACCACTGCGCTTCCTATTATTCCTATTAGCCTCAGTACGGAGGTCTTCTTTACTGATGACGGTCCCTGACTGATGATCGCCAAAGAGCGTGAAACAGCTGTCCCAGGATGTCATTTGGTAAACAATTTGGTTAGTTTAACCTATAAACGATTTAAACAGTTCAAACTTTAAACAATTTGTTTATAGGTTAAAAACGTAGATTCAAAGTCTATTGCAACATAACAGCTCTGATAATAAACTGGAATATTTTTAAGAATAACAGAAGAAAACCGAAAAAACAATAAAAAGAAAATACTGAATCGAATCGGAAGTTTTTGATTCCTGTAGTAGCCTACTTTGACTGTTCCAACTAAGTAAAATTCTTTCTGGAAAGTTCAAAGTTCGTGAATTAGGTTTCTATTTTTTTTAATCAAACAACGCCTTAGTTGTCAGAACTCCAATAGACTACGATAAAGAGCTACAACGCGGTGGCCTACTACAACTATAAGAAAGAAAAAGAAAATGATTGGAATGCGTTTCTCCCATTCCGTCACAGGATGGGAAAACTAGAACTAATATTTATGAGGAAGAAGAAACAGAGGAGGAGGAGGCGGGAATATTAAGTAAACCATCTCCTTATCAGATCGTCAGGCCTTCCTATCGTTTTTTTCTCTTTCTTTTATCTTCATTTTAGCACGTAATTCAAACACGAAAAAAATACTAATTTGAAGTATAAACAATGTTTTTTTAATACTTAATAATAATAATTGAAGCATATTTTGCTTTTTTTCCTTTTTGACTAGCTTTTAGTAACCTCTGCCTATCTTTAAAATATCAGCTTCCTAGGATATAAAATGTTTTGAATTACTTTGCTTAAGATAGATAGACGGGTATTAAATTAATTACGTATTATTACGAATGTTATGAATAATATTAATTAATAATATTAAATAACATTTAATATTAAATAATTAATATTACATCTTTAAAAAGTTATTAGTATATTTTTCTGTAAATAATTTTAAATTAAATATTTTTAATAAGAAATTAAATAATGTAATTAAAGCTTAATAAAATTGCTGAAGGAGAAAAATTCCTGCATTTTTAATAATTAAGTTCCAGAAATAATAATAATACAATAATTAAGTTCCAGAAATTTTGTTTTTATTCACAAATTAATTTCAAATTGGTTGGCAGTCTAATACGATTTTTACAAAAAATTTCCTATAAAAAGGAATACGAAAAAAGAATTAACAACTAACCCAAAACAGTAACTATATTTTTTTTTTATATCCGTCCGGGAACTTTAGCTGTGTAGCTTCTATAAGTTACTTTAAACTTTGTTAATTTTAATATACATCGCAGAGAAAAAGGTTACAATATAAATGCTTTAGAATACAATTTTAAGTCGAGCTACCTATCTCCGTCCGTCAGTTCATCAAACTAACTTTTACATCCTAGAAAACTTATAAACTTGACTTCACTGAAATTTGCATACTGCTTGGTCTCCAGCCATTTGTATATAAAGACTGAACTTTGTAATTACTTGTGTATCTTTGCTTGAAAATGCCATATCACTTATTACGGCGAAATCGATTGCGAATGTGAGCTTTCTTATTTTGTAATTTTGTAATTTTTAGTCTTGTGCGTTGGCTTTATTATATTATGTTTGTTAAAACTTATAATGTTATGGTGTTTGTGGGAGAGTCGTTGAAATGGAAAAACAACGAGTCAAGTTCTGGAACTGAACTGAATTAATTTATTAAATGAAAAACATTGATTTTTATAGTATTTACAAAGCTTGATTTGATTGGTTAAGTAATTAAAAATATACAGAATGATTGGATAAAAACATAACGAATTTAAATTAATTAACTGACTCAACGGCTGCAATGGAAAAAAAAATTACACTATTTTAAAGCTACACAGTTAAAAAGGAATTTTCCCAAAAGATTTTATTCGTATTCTTACGAATAATTTATGTAATTTTGTAGAAACAAGGGTAAAAAAAAAAACGCCAAACTACACTGCCATTAACTCAAAATAACTTAACTTATTTTTATCTTAGAAAAACTTAATTTTTACGATAAATAAATATTATAAAAATCAGTGCCATAATGGTTTTGGCATAGAAGTTGAAAATAATTAATAGACGAGTCACGTTCATCGGAAACTACTTGAAAAAAACTGAAAGTTATTACCATCTTTTTTTGAAATCAGTAAATGGTTTTTTGTTTTATTTTTTTTGTTTTTTTTTTCGATCGTATAAAGAAATTGAAAGTTGGCACGACAACTATACCTTGTTTTTATAAAATGGGCTGCATTTACTTCTTAAAAAAAAAAAATCGAATATTTATAACTAAATTAAAATCATTAAATTCCAACATTATAAAACATTGGATTAATTTGTATTATAATATTTAATAGCAAGTAAAAAAATAAAGAGAAGAACAAATATTTTAATTAGCGTTCTTATTGTAGTTTTCATTAGTTCTGGGAAAATAAAATAAAAATAGACCAAAATATGTAAATAAGAATTATTTGTAATTTTCACTTTTTATACAGTATTTATTTATTTCAGTAAAAATAATAAATAAATAGATATTTTACAATTACTTTGTATTTTATTAAATCGGGAAATGAATTTTACTTATTATCAAAACTAATGTAAAAATAAATGTAAAACAAATTTGGTTAGTTAGACTATATCAGAAGAAATTTAATATTTATTAAATGACCATCTTTAAGTTGTTTCTTCAACATAACATTGCATCTACTGAGAAGCATGTTTGGCTAATAAGAAACTTCAAGCAAAAGTGAAGGACCTTTTAGCCAGGAGCAGAGGGCGGGAATGCCAGAACGCCCAGTTCTTAAACCTAACACTATTAGGAGACATTAACGCCACAAAATATTGCTATTGCTGCTGTCTTATTGTGCTTCTCAAACTTTGCACCATCAGCCCAGCCAGCAACCTCTTTGTCAGCAAAAAAGTAACGTCCCCCCCCCTCCCCCCAAATTCGATTTTAAATGACGTGAGACAAATACGCATGCGTGATTGTCAAACATATTCAAACAGCGAATCTAAAGGGAAAAATATGTATTCAAAATGTGTTTAAAACAGAATTAAGTCATTGTTGATAATTGTTCAGTTAGTAATAATTAAGCATAAAAATAGGACGTTCTTTAATAATACATGAGAGATAATTGTTAAGTAGATTTTAATAATATTAAAATTATTGTTTCATTGAGACAACAAATACGTCTGTTTTATTAATTTTTCTTAATTTTCTACAAACGAAGTGAAGGAAACATTCCCTGAAAAAAATAGTTCGCGTCCTCACTTGGAATTCTCAACTCAAAAGACGGGACCTCTTCTATATAAGCTTGTCAATCATTTAGCTTTAGAACTGTATGATCTTTTCCGATAATAATTCTAATTTTTTTTAATTAAAAAAAGCGATTGACGGTAAAGCGATTCCACTAGCTCTTTGATGTATCTGTTCATTTAGATCTAGAGATCTAAATTGTATCAAATTAGACCTATATATGTAAATTAAAATAGATACACACAGATTCAGAATTATTACAGATTCACAATATAAGCAGTTTCTGAGAAACCTTGATCGCAGACTGACGGACGACTTAAATTATATTCTAAACCTTTTTTAATCTTCTCTCTTATTCATCTGAAGAGGTCACGTAAAAAGCCAACTTCATTTTAAAATGTTTTAATAGGAAAAGCCTCTTTAAAAGGAACCATCCACGATTGTTTATTTTTATCTTTTTGTGGTGCGTAATTCATTCCGTACTATATCTCAACGCACATTTATTTAATCATGCCTCGTCCTCTTTTACATGAAAGCATGACTTATTACGAAAGAACGTGGGGTAGGGGTACGTGGGGGTTGAAATATTAGTGGAATCGCAGACATCACGAACCTAATGGGGTCATCCATTGTTTACCCGCTAATAAAACAGTCAGGACTTGTCAGGGATGTTTACTTTATCGAAACCTTACATTATGATTTGTGACACTCGCATAGCTTTGATTTTCTAATAATCTTCCCCAGCGCCGTTAAAAGTTCATCTCCTGTAACGCCCAGACCTCCCACCTGACAAGACCACCGGATTCCTGTAGCCCCCACTCCCCGCCTTCCTTCCTGCCATAGCACAGAGCAGATGACGCCCGTTATTATATTCACACATTTCGTATTCAGTTCGGAAACGAGTTTTATTTGATTTCTGTGTTCTACATGTTTACACGACTTATTATCCAAAACTTTTACGCCTAGGAAAATTCGATGTCTATCAATTTAATTTAATGTTAACTTAGGTGATTTCAATAATTCAATAAATTTTTAATCATAGATTAAAAAAAAAACAATGGAAATATTAGAACACATATCACGCTTCATATTGTAGACGTTCTCATTCTCAACAAAAAACTTCTTATGCTTCATAAATCCATAATCTTATCTGAATCCATAATCTTGCATTTTTTGGTTAAATTTTTTAAATTTTTAGATTACGATACCCCAATGGCTGCCTGATAGTCGGCGGACTTCGCACTATTTTTGAACAAAGCGGATAATGTGAAATGAACAATTAACTAATAAAAGTAGAATGCTTACTTCAAAATGGTTTTGTACGATCTTTTACAAGAAAAACACTCATCTGGCTAACTGCGATCTTGAGATAACAGTATGCAGCAAGTCACCACGGCGAACGGCCATTGGGACCGTAATCTAAACTTTAACCGCTTTTTTTAAACATCACCTCGGCGAATTATTAATATTTTGTTGTTCTTACGACATACGTAAGAGATTTCTTAAAATAAGTCCACTTGGTGACAACTTCTCTTACTGAATTGATTTATCTTCGAGAAGTAATTAAGGAAAAATAAAAAAAAAAAAAAAAAAACTGCACTGTGAAGTAATATGAATAATTCATTCGCCAAATTTGTACTTTGTAAAATTTTAAATCTATCAGATAGACAGGCATTAGACTTAATGTCGATTAAATAAATAAAAACTTATAAAAAGAAAACTGTTTCAGCTTGTTTTGTCTTCATCAGTATGGTAACATGATAATGACAGTACTTTTGCATGAAATGGATAAAGCATTTACAGGTTCCTCGCTGAAAAAAACAAACAAGAAAAACACACTGCGTTTAAAGGAGAGTTCTGAAAAAAAAATCGTAGTATTCTGCGCCTTGCTTTGCACTTCCGAAAATAGCGAAGAATTTTTTTTTTATTTTTTTTTTATTTAAAGGGTACATTTATGAAACATCAATAAATATCTATATTATTAACAAATAATAATAATACAATATAGGCCTATCGTCTTCTTGTAGATAAATTTAATGGCGTTCTAAACCGATTTATAAAATTGTTATTATTTAAATATTATTCTATTTTTATATAATTAATTATCTAAGAATACTAATATAGGAAAAAATACCCAATTTAAAAAGGTTTTTTTTGTCTAAGCGTTTCTAAGTTTTGCGAAAACCTTCTGGACTTCATAAGAAAAATGGATAAGGTCTGACTCAAGCAATTCAGGTGACTGCAAACCTTTTAAATATTTCTTTTACCAATGCACCTAAAAGATTCTGAAAATTTAAATATGAACTTGTAAAGTGGGATTTATATTTTATTGTTTTTAATTTTCAAAATATTCTGTATTTAATTAAATTAAAATTCAAAAATTATTAATTCTATTAAAATTTATTTCGATAAAAAAAGCTTCAAAACAAATTTATTTTGGAAACGACAGCATCAAATGAATTTGCATAATATTTAGAAAGCCTTTAATGAAAATGTTTATTATGATTACTTGATAACACATAAAAAAAATTATTTGATCTTAAACAATTTAAAAAAAAAACATTTTTATTTTTTTATTTTTTTAAAAATTAACTATTGCACTAATAACAAATATTTTAAATACAAGTCATTATTTTGCAAATTTTTTATCATTTATGGTTTTCGTCTAGTTTTTTTTGTTAAAAATACCAAGTAATATCTCCAAAAAAAAAAAAAAACTGACTGTTTTTGAATTTTAATTTAATTGTAGAATATTTTGAAAATTAAAACAATTAAATAGAAATCCCAGATGCTTCACAATTTCTTATTTAAATTTTCAGAATTTTAGGTGCATCGGAAAAAAAAATATATAAAAGAAATAAAAGGTTTGCAGTCGCCAGAAGAAAAACTATTGTTTCTGATTGTTTATAGAGTACAATTTAAACGTTCTAGCTTTGTATTTAGGAAAATAAAAAGAAAATAAGTACAAAAATACATAGAAGGGTTTAATTACTGATCGAAGGTACACAGAGATTGGTCACGATTTCTGAACAAGTCAGGAACATCATTAAAAACGGATTATAATTTCGGTCTTAAAATTAAAGCAGTTTTATTTATTTATTAATTTATTTAATAGAACTCAGATTGTACGATCATTTTACGACTGGAGTGTAATGCAACTGAAGTCCAATCGACTGGCAACAATGAGTTCACCTCTACCTCAATGAATTCTTCGTATCTGATTTCTCCAAACTATGTGAAAGTTGAAAATTTTAAACGAACCTTCCCCTGGAATTTTTAACTCGATTTTTTTATCTAAACTGTTGAATTGTTAGCGTTTACGTAACAATTTTTTAAATTTTCCTAAGTTACTTTTTATAAAACTGCTTACTTAATGTTAATGTCTTACAATGTGACAGGTATTTTCTCAGAATGAAGTAACGTAATACAAAGGGAGTGAAAGTTAAGAAGGAGTAAGAAACAACCGTCATTCAGGAAATGGTGGTGGAGATAGAGGGATTGTTTTTGTTTAAGTTATCACAAAGTATCAGACTAAATAACAAGAACCTGCCAAAAAAATTCAGCATAAATAATGTTATAGGCACCGAGTCCTATCTTAATGTCTGCTCTGCAAAATTAAAATGAGTAGAAATGATTAAAAAATATACATATATACTTTATATTTGCATTTTGTCTGCATGAGTAATATACTTTCCCATTCCTATTGTGTGGAGAAATTCAAAACGGGCAATTTCTCAGCCTGTGGGAATTGAATACAACCTGTGTTGTGTGTTATTTAGTTAGTGAACAAGGGTGAACAGGTTTTTTTTTTTTTTCATAAATCGGCACCTGTGCGGATGGAAATGAGATAGTAACAAACTCCCATTTCTGGTACACTGAACTTTTTATCACTTTGTGTGTGAGTGATACGAATCCGCCTCCATTGAGAATTATTACGCAGGAAACAGTATCTGAATTACGAAATCCTCCGTTTTCCCACAGCTATTTGAATTTTTCGAATAACGTTTAGTTCTAGGAGACTGTCTTTGAAACAAGGGTTCTTTTGAATTGAGAAAGACCTAACCAAGTAGGAATGAAAAATAAAAATAAAAAATAATTTAATTTAACCGAAAGCTGCTCTCTTAAAAAAAAAATACAGTCAAACTTGGATAATTCGAAGTTGAAGGGACCAGAGAAAAAGTTCGAAATATCCAAAAATTCGAATTACATATATTTTCTCAAACAGAAGAGATAAATAAAAAAGATTAACTTCACGATCAAAGATTTAACACATAAACTTTATCTAAGAATACCGTTACATTTTTTTTTTTCATTAAATCAAACATTTTTTACTAGCTTAACTACTCATCACTTTAAAAAAAAAAAAAAAGCAGATATTTTTAATCGCTTCATTGAATGCAATCTTTGAGTCATAGGAGAGGGTAACAATAGAGGATGGACAGAAAAACCATAGGAAATCCCCACATAGTGACATTCCAACCCTCACTTTTGTTTTCCTTAGAAAGACCATTAAAATAAATAATGCACCTTAACTGAGAAAAATCTCAGGAATTATTTTTACCGTAATATTTTAAGGACAATCGTACGAAAAATTCGAATTATCCAAAATAAAATTCGAATTATCGACGATTTTTTAACATTATTTTAATACAGAATTCTAGGAACCGAGCAAAAAATTCGAATTATCCAGAATTTCGAATTAAACAAGTTCGAATTATCCAAGTTTGACTGTAATAATAAATGAAAAACAGTTAAGAGAATAAATGATAGAACTAAATCATCAAACCATTCGGATTTCTTAAAAAAAAATGGAACCTCTGTAGGTTTTTTATAAGCCCACTTTCGAATAGGGAAGTGAGACTCATCTGTTCCCCTAGTAACTTTCGAAACGTTGAAAGGATCTCCTTGAAACTTGGTATGAATATTCGAGGACTAATGATAATCCAACTTTTATATTTGAAATCTTTACCAGAAGGGTCCACGTCGAGAAAAATTACCGCCTGAAGGCAACAAAAATTCCTATAGAAGTGCATCGGAATCTAAAAAAAATAGATTTTTATTCTTTCTTTTAAATAATGAATATTAATCCTTAAACCATTAATAAATCCGATTTAAATAATGCGGATTTACATCGAAAATTTGTAATTCTTTGGATTCACTAGATTTTAGAATTTCAATGTAAGCACAGGTATTACATTTTTCATCGTTTTCACGATTTTAAACAAAACGTTAAATATTTAAATCAGAAATTTAACGTGCTGTGAAAAATGTTTAATAAACGAAAATGAGAACAAAATGGGAACAAAAACAGCACCTGAATAAGTTCCTTCCCAGTAATCGAACCAGAGAGGCAATTTTAATTTATTCAGGTGCTGTTTTATATTCTCATTTTCGTTTATTAAAAAGTTAAATATCTTCGTTATACACAGTAAAAATAAGACAATTTTAATAAGTTACATAGTTATGGCAGTGTATTACACATGGTCACCTTTTTATTTTTATTTGATATCAACGATCGATTTGCAAGAACCAAAGCAGTGTAAAATTTATAAAAATATTTAACAAGTAGGAATAAATCGTTGATTTTTCATGACATACAAGCCAAATTTGAGTTTTAAATTTTTAAAAAATTTTCCTGGTTTTAGAGTTATTGTGTTACAGTATAACAAAAACACACATTTCTTTTTATTTTATACGACTTTTTGTTGTTGTTAAATTGATATATGTTGGATTCGTAGGGAAAGAGGTGTGAACTCAAGCATCGCCTGACTACGGCATCAAGAGTCGAGAACCAATTCAGTAAACAAATGGTGTACGTAAAAGTTCTATTTCTCCCTCATCTTGAAGAGAATTAAAAATGGTAAATAAAAATAAAATGTTGTTGGCGTAACAATTTTCGAGTAAAGCCTGGCAAGAGCGCAATTATTTTCAAAAAACGTATTCATATTAAAATAAATATATATATATATATATTTAGTAATGTAAGGTGACTGGTTTTTGATCTGCAACTCTTTATCTGCTGCCCCGATTTTTACAAAAGTCAACAGTAAAAACGTAGACCGTCTACGAAAGTTTCACCTTTATAGGATAAATATTTTTTGAGTCATCTTAATCATGAACGGACAAACAATGAACGGGATTGTAGCTTCTAGCTCCTTGTCTGTTGATCGGATCTGTACCAAAATCAAAAATAACCTTTCTTCCACGATCCTAAACCTATCTCTAAGAATTCAGTTCAGTTGGATGAATAGATTTTGAAATACAGTCATTAATGCGTCTTATGGACAATGTATTTTGGTTGTATTTTCCCTTAACTCCTTTCTACCAAAATCAACAGAGATCGTTCTGTTACAAACTACAGCTTCCTCTAAAATTTCAGTTTCCTAGAGTATATAGTTTTTGAGATATCGTGATCACAGACACATGGACTTGCATATTTCGATTTACAATTATATTTTAGAACTTTTTTTGTGTGTTTTCCCAATATTTTGTTTATCTCCAATTAGCCTAAATAGCTTACAAATGTTAGTCTACACTTATAATCCCTAGCATGTTGATACAAAAAGTTTATACATTCATTACTAAAACAAGTTTCAGAAAAAGATCATGAGTGACGTTGTTGTATCCGTCAGCCGAAAACATAGTTCCACCTTTCTAAATATCGTTCTGCAAGCAAAAGATTTTGTATGATGTGAAATTACTTTAATTTTGTACTGATATGTAATAAAGAGTTTAAGATTATTTTTTTTTTTTTGGGGGGGGGGAATTTTCAAACTAGTAAAAATTAATCATGCTATTGGTTATTAAGTTGAACTACTTGATATCATGGCTGCCTCCACTAGCTTTCAAGTGTCTCCTCAAATGTACTTTAAAGTTAATCGTTAAGGTCAGTCTTTCGCGCGGTCCTGTGATTTGACTGAGAATAAAATTAAATAAGTGTAATTTAAACAGGATTAATTACAAAACAAACAAAAAAAAACTGGAGAGGGAGAAAGAAAAAAACAAAACAAAAAGGGAATGTAGGAGAATTGCAGTGCACCTTAGCATGAAAGACGGATGCTTAGAAACTTGCAACCACAGAATAGATTCCTACGCCTGACGTCACACCCGATCTTTTTCTGAAACTGGCTTTAGTGATATAATAAACGAGACCATGTGTTCGCAAATGACATTCTAATTCAACTGCCTTGATTTTCATTTTTTTTTTTTGTTGCAAAAAAAAAAAATACTATTCTGTTAGTTTTGTTTATTAAATTTTTCAACAACAGGTGCTAATAAATAATTGGAAAAGACATCTTAAGCTTAAAGGTGTATTAGAAAGACGTGAATCAATAAGACAATCAAAACACGTCTTTCAATAGCTTCACGAAAATGGATGATGACACGATAATAACCGTCCACTGACCTATGACAGCGTCTTCAAGATAAAGATGTGAGGGAATCTTTCTTTCTTTTTTTTTTATTTAATTTTCTTTCGCCGCTCCCTTTTTTTTTTCTTTTTTTTTTCTAATAATTACAAAATTACATATTAAAAAAAAAGAAAGAAATAAAGGAAAAAAATCTTTTAGGCACTACTTTCTTTGTCTTGTAATATAATTATCTGAAATTGTTTCACTGTAGTCCAATAATACGCTTGTACCTATTCTTGCAATAATAAAGTTAAATATTATCATTATTTTTATTCCTTACAGTTTTAATGAATGAAAGTCTCGAGAGGTGATCTACGAGTTTCATCTTCGTTTCCTAACAACTTATCCCTCCTTTGCAAACAGCATAAAATGCAAAAATATAGTAAAATACATCGGAACCAATGTGGAGCCCGCAAAAGTTAAACAAACAATAAAAACTCGCCGAAAGGACAAATGGCGAGAGTATTCACCTGCATGGTAAACGCGGCCGCTACGAATTTTTTAGCGGATAAAAATCAGAAAGCGCAGATAAATATTAATAATGGGTGAGACCAAATTGTATACAAAATGATATTCTAGTATAGCTGTTTCACGCTAATATGGCGATCATCAGCTAGGAGCAGTCATCAGTACACAACCAGGTCTCGGTACAGGACTATATGAGAAATCGTCGGAACCAATGAGAAGCCCGCAGAAGCTAAAACAATAAAAACTCGCCGAAAGGACAAATGGCGAGAAAATTCAGAACTCTGTAACCAGAAATATGTAACTCACATTTGTTGCTCCCTGATATGACAATTTTTATGTTGGTAATCAGAGAAATTCATGACCCCCCCTACCGATGATACAATAATTTACATAAAATTCAAAGTAATCTAAGGCTTAGAACAGAGAAAACTGCAAGCAGGCAAGAAATTAAACTAAAACAGGAGTATTCCAATAAAGGAGTTCCTTTACAATTATTAAAATATAAAGATGGAAATGTGAAATTTCTCTACTTTGGAAGGGGTTTTTGTCAATAGTTCCGTCTCGAACATTTTCCAGAATCTGAGAGCTTCAATATTATACAAATCATTAGAGTCTTAATGTATCAGTTTCAGTAACCTTTAAAAAGATGCGAGTTGAACTTTATACCATTTTGATTTCCGTTACTTGAGTAAGGTTTTTAAGCTTTTTTGACAAAAAAAACAAATGGCGAACGATAATTTTCTTTTGTTAGCCAGAATGCATGTTTGAACTTGTAAAAAAACTATAGATTTATTTATTTTAAACTTATCTGGAAGACATTAATTAAAGCTAATCATTTGGATAACAAAAAAATTGTTGCCCTTCAAAGTTCGAAACCAATCACAGAAACATTTAATAATTTTCCTTCACTACAATAAAAACAAAATCCCTCTCCCATTACCGCAATTTCTCTTTTTATCATTAACAGCATTAATTCGATGTTAATTTCATAATGCAGAATTTAATTGTGAAATATGTGATAAAAAGTTGTCCTTCGTACATCAACATCCTTTTGCAGCATCAGCATTGCATTCAAATGGGTTATTTCGCTCCAGAATATACGTTCCAACATTGTAGCCTTCTATCCTAGATAGCAAAGCTTATTAAATCAGTAAGTCTGTCTGTTTGTTCGCTAGTAACTTCTGAATCGCAGGATGGATCTTCTTGGAACTTAGTATATACGTTTACGGACATGAGATTATCTAACTGTAAATGTTTAAAAACAAAATTCCGTTCGGGTGCCTGCCGAGAGTTTATTACGACAAGGACCAAAAGAAAAAGAAAAAAGCAAGCTCTCAGCATTAGAAAAGGAACAACAATGTATTAACATATTAATCATTTTAGTACAGTACTGGGCAAAACAAACTGTAGCGAAACATTCCACATCCCCACGCGATGTCCGTTTACTATATAAACTGTATCGTAACTGGTATTGGGTTTTGAATCAGTCGAGGCAGTGATGAGCACAGAAGAAAAGGCATTTTTAGTTGAATATTAAAACCATTCTTACGGTCTAGGATGAAAATGAAGGATCCAGCCTTTAATACGAGAATGAGTGGTTTCAGCTTAAGTTTCGGAAACGCGCCCCGAAATGACAGTGTTGTTCAAAAGGACAGATGGTGCGCTGACAAAGCGTAAAGGGTGCACGGGACGGCCACGAACCGTAACAACAAACGAAAATCGCGGGCAGTCTCTTGGAACAGGTGCTTAGCTGCCGTACAGCTTGCAGGCAGTTTCTTCATGAAAACTTTCCTGGACATGTCATCTCAAGGTAGAAAATGTGCAAGAATCAACTGTGCGTCCGCCGTAACCGCCGAACATTTAGAATATACTACTCACATCTTGGATGGATAATGCTAAGGTAGGGTATTCCTATACCACGCAACTCATATTTAATTATATATATTGTTGGTTTCTACTCCTGGTTTCTGTCGTTCACTATTGTTTGTTTTGCCCAATTCTGTAATTCACTAATTGCTCTTGCTTTAATATGATTAAATTAATTGGATGTAGACAATTTAAACAGGTAATGCGGATTTAATTTATTTTTTTTTAAATGTAGGATTTGTGCTGTTTTTATTCTACAGATATTGTAACAGAAAAATCAACACGAGTCTTTTCGTTTTTTATTATTTTTACTCTTAAAAAATAAAATAAAATAAAATAAAATAAAAATAAATAGTTCTTTCAAGAATTCTTGTATTACATCGATAGTTGTGCTCTTCGTGTAGAGTTCTATCAAAGTATTTTGAAAAAAAGTACAGCTTTTTTAGTTGTGTTATTGTAATCTTAGATAAGAAATTTTTGTGACGAGAATCATATGGTCATATTATTTTTTAATTCTCTCATAGAAGGATCAACAGTGAAAAAAAACAAAATCAGGCTATGACTACTTAATTGCTGTTCTTGTTATTAATGTTCCTATGTAGATCTTCCAAATTTTCATAAAAAAAAAAAAATAATTATCTCATATTGATTTTCTTTTCTTTCTCTCGTTTTTTTCCCCAGCCCTCACAAAATTCTACTGAAACACTTCTAAAAATCAGAGTTCACTTAGAATCTGTTCCTCTGTCGTTTCCTCTTACGGAAGTGATCAGGGTATGCATTCGAGGGAATGATCTCGAACATTCTTTAGGAGTTTAATGGTTAATTATCTGCCTTATTCAAAAGGGCTAGACTCTTGTTCGTGCTTGTCTCTGTAGGAAAGCATTTTATCTTCGCCATCAGAACGATTCAATAAAGACAATTTGTAAACGCTCCTGTTCCCAATGTCCTACATTTCGCTGCAGGCGTCCATCGTTTCGCTTCCATAAAGTCATAAGTAAAAAAAAAAAATTCCAGGGCTCTCATTGAAACTGTTAGATTTAAAAATATTGGAAAAATTTATAAGTTTATTTGAAAACTTTACATCAGTTTTGTTTTGTTTTTTTTATCAACTATGATATTACATTAAAAAAAAAAACAAATTTACAGAAAAAATCTTGAAAATACTATAACAATCCTTCTTTGAGTTATGATATCTTAATTTTTGTGGTTGTTAGGTTACTTTCTGATAACAAGAATATATCAATGGAGAGAAATCGCCAACCGGACAATAAATATGCTTTCGCCCACAGAGCCAACATCAACGAGAATTCTGTACAATTGTTTCATCCTTATTGGGGAATCATCAGCAGAATCTACTCGTTGATGTTTGGCTCGCCGAGCGAAAGCTTTAACCAAAAGCATTCTCGGTCCCGGGAATGGGCCGCCGGGATAAACAACAATAAAATAAAAAATGATCCTGAAAGATCCCATATATTAATCCCTTGTCCTCTCACTGAAAGGTACTAAGGAAATTAATCACAAAGAGGCAAATTGAAAAATTCAATAGAAAGCAAGTTTAACGTCCGTAATCATTTATAAATGGAGAGAAATCGCC
>JAFIDM010000004.1:41683292-41703154 GCA_023159025.1 Thereuonema tuberculata | reverse complement strand
GAAGCGACTGCACGTCAACCTCCGTTGACGCATGCGCCCTAAAAATGCTATTTGCTATATAATCTATTTGCTTCATACACTTAAAAAAAAAAACCTTTGTATTTAATTCAGTATGAAGACCTGAGTATGTCACGCAGTTCCTGAAGATTTGATGGGCGTACAGCCCGTTCCAGCTCATCCCACAAATTTTCAATTGGGCTGAAATCCGGGGACTGAGCTGGCCACTGCAGCAAGGAAAAGTCATCGTCATGTTCCTGAAACCGTCCCATAGTGATATGGACTTTGTGCACCGGTGCATTACCTGCTGGAAGTAGCCATCTGCATGAGGATAAACTGTTACCCTGTACGGTTGCACTTGTTAGCTACGATGTTTAGGTTCGCTCTAGCATCCTGACGTTGCTCCAGAGGTATCAATGGACCCAGCGTGTGCCAGGAAAACATCCCCCACACCACGAGATACAGCATTTGTGAACACAGCAGGGATGGACCTAATAAAGTGGCCGAACAGTGTATATTCAGACTTGAAGTTGCATTAGAAACTGTTTTATGTGTTATAAGAACAAATCTTTACGAATTTTAGTTTGAGAAAGTGAAAATCATAATCAGTGATCAATATATAATGATACGTTTTTCTTACAATAAGATTTAAGGAGGATTGTTTAATCATAAACAACTTGGCTTTATGATAAAAGGGATAAACTTGTGAGGTCCAAAAAGAATATTAATAAGTGTTGTTCATACTTACAAAAAAAGAGAAAATATACTACTCATTGCTTATTATAAGAATAAACATTTGATCTCAATTCTAATTATTCCAGGGATAATGATTGAACATAACAAATAATTGGACATAACGAAACTATATTTTAAACTTTGATCTCATTCACAATTATTTAATGATTTAACACTTGTGAATTATTGGATAATCCCTAAAAATCATGCCCCCCCCTCCCTTTTTTATGAAACAATAAGTTACTTTCATCAATTCTGATTTTTATTTTCATCATTGATATATTCACCATTTTGCTCTATAACTCTTTCCTAATGTTTTATAATCTTATATTTTTCATTTTATAAAAATCTACAAATTCCTATTGAAAAATTCTTCAAGCTCTGTTTTAGTATTGTTTACAATTTTGAAGCTTTCTAGAAGCCATGGTTTCTAGACTCCGAAAAAGATAAAAATTCGATGGTGCCAAATCTGGTGAATAAGGTGGATGAATTAAGATTTCCCGTAATGTATGTTGGGCGATCACTGCAGATTGTAGTCTAGTGTTAGGCCTATTTCGTACTTCAATTGCTACAGTAAATACAATCGCCTGCTTCGGGATTTCCAGTTGTTGAAAGTATTTCGCTGTATTTATGGTTTCTCTGGATTCAATTCGTAATAGTCCAACCAAATAGAGAGCATTACTTTTTCCAAATGCAACCCTGGCTTTACAATGGTTTGAGGTAAGGCCCAATGTAGTTTTTGTTTCAAATTATCGTATAATATCTATTTTTCATCTTCAAGTTATCGATCTCTACAGAAATGGATCTTTTTTTTTTTTTTGGCGTCCAAGAAGATTAACACAAGCCGAAACTCTGTCTAACTCTGTTCATGGACATCCCTGTCTATTCTTTTTAGGTTTTTCGTGAGATATCCACATTTTGCAACGACTGACTAAGCCCATCAAAGAGAGTTGACTCTCGTAATTTTCACAGGGGGTAAATGAAAGTAACGACTTTTTTTTACAGAAATTGCTACCTTAAGTTCATCATATAACCTACATGTGGAAAGATTTTTGGTATTATATAACCTTTAAGTTATAATGATATGGATGAGAAAGAATTAAAATTGTAAGATTCACTTCGAAATGGCAAGAGTAACACTGCAGACCACTTAACTCAGGCGTATTGCGATTGCCGCCACACACTTCATGATCATTGCCCTCCCCCCCTCAGTTTTATTTTATTTACAGTACGTATCTTTAATTTCTTTACAAATTTATTCAGTTTTTATTATTTATTATTCTACTTATTAGTACAGTTTTCTAAGTATAATTCTGACGTTAGCTACTTTAACTGCAAGCTAAATAAATACAAAGAGGCTAAATGTCTAGCAAAAAAAAAAAAGAAGGATGTCTATAAAACTCCAAAACCTACAAAACTCAGCTTATAAAAGATGGGATTACTCAGCCTAACTAGAGAATTAAATAAAAAACAAGGGGTGCGAAATCCTTTTACTTAGTCTTGTGCCTTCCTTGGTTGTCATTTGTTGAATTATTTAGGCATTTTAAATTCCTTATTACTTAAACTGCATAATTTTAATGCTCTCTTTTATGGTTTTATTAAATTCTTTTTGAGCCGAGTGGAATGCAGGACAAGGCACCCACGATTCTTGTACTGTTGTTTACTTTTGGTGGGTTTTCCTGTGGGAAAGGTCCGCTTTCGGGAGCGATACCCGGATCCTTAACCTTTCGTACCTTCTGAGTCTGTCATCTGTGGAGTTTGGCTGGCTGACGAGTCCTAAAGAGGACGAAACGGCCGTCCAGTCTCTCCTTGGTGACAGCTCGGGGTGCGAAATCCTTTTACTTAGCCTTGTGCCTTCCTTGGTTATAATTTGTTGAACAAATAAGGTTATTACATTGTAAAGTTTAAAACAACGCCAAATCAATCGGAAAAGATGAATCTGCATATCAAAAGGAAAAAAAAAAAAAAAAACCTAACTTGTATCAACTTTTGCGTATTTCGTTTACTAAACCAATAATAAATTTTAATCAAAACGTAATTACATTTAAAATGCTATTAAACTCTAAGGAAAATCTATTGACTAAAGTGTAAGTATAGGTTTGAAAGCTCATTTTATAACTTCCCGTAACTTGACCTGCAATATATTCTCTACCTGCCTTTCATCTCGATTTAAAGCCTGTTTTAAGTGCTTTTTAAAGTCTAGATTTATAAACGTTTAGTGTATTTTATGAGTATCATTACAAATGATACTTTTGTGTGTGAATATAATACAAGGCGATATTTAAGGTTCTTTAGGAAATCATTTCGTTGATAATTATGTGAGTTCAGAAAACATCATCTTTGGTTGACATTGTCGTACTCATGCAAATTGCTCTGTGATGAATGTATTGATGTGGCTGAACACTTTCTAAATGCACCGCGCAGCCACACGCAAGGCGTGCGAGTGGCCGGAACCACCGATGCAAATTTCGGCTATGACTGGCAGCAGCGTCGCACGCGAAGCAATGACCCCGAAAAATCGGTCTGGGCGTTGGACGCAAGAATTCGGCTCGGGATTGCGGCAACCACGACAGACCGATCGTCGGATAACCACCACCTGTGCCGACAAATGGACAAGTGGGCTGCTGCCAGTAGATTCCTATGGGTCCATTTTCATGGCCAAGGACGTTTTGGAAAGAAGAGGAACCTGAACTACAGTGGAAAAGTAACAATAACAAAACCGCAATGATCAAAACACTAAATAAATTCATGCTTATAGCAATAGGAAATCCTAGTGGCAAGATGTGCACTTCGAAATGATAGAATATCAAGATGGAATCAAATTGAGTGATAAGTTCTGTATATGAACATTTGAAAATATAAACATATACACACATTTAAAAAGGAAGATAAGCACATTTTTACAGCTAACGACATGTCAGTGATGCACACGGCTTCTTGTCATCTCTGTCATTGTCTATTTTTTTATCAATCCACATTGGAGCCTCTCTTGAATTTACATTTCTCAGACCGGTTTCTCAATAGATTCAGAATTAGCTGCAAATATACTTTACAAAATATAAACAAACTTGAGTTATGAATCGCTATTGTTAACTTTTTATTCATGCAGTTGCTATCATTCTCCATTATTCTCAAAAGAAATATATGTAAATTAATGTGATTATGTAATAATTCAAAAATAAATAATATTTTTAGGATTTTATACAGATTCACATCTCAAAAGAAAGATAAATTAAATTACGGTAAAAAGATTTGTAAAGAAAACATTTTCAATTAAGGGTTTGCATATCTGGACATGCATTGTCTTTTTGACTGCCAGAACACATTCAACACAATGTATGCTCTGAATTGTTAAAAGGCTTCTCATCTCCTGAACCAGTGTTTCATTAACAGACAATGGTAAAGCCAAGACCTGAAGGAAATTCTGATGATGGATTTCTTGGAATTGATGAATTCAGAGATTTCGGTTCTTGGCTCTAAGCATGCGAAATCAAACTTTTTTTTTCCTCTGTTTGTTCATTTGTCTGTTTATATCTGTTTGTAAGCGCATCATATAAAGCTCGAAGATTTTTCACAAAATTAGCTACGATGCTTACTTACGAGTCAACTTAGAATGTAAAGAATGATTATTTTGGTTGTCATTCCCTTTCCGGTTACTCAAAATTGACCCCGAACGATGTTTGTGCAGCCTCTATTATACCATGAATAACAGAACATAAAGTTAAACAACGTAAAATACATAAATATCAATTCTTCTTTATTCAACGATATTTCGTCTTCTTTTACAGAAGACTTTATCAGGTTAATAATTCGAGGACTAGAAGATTCCTCTCCCTTTTCCTCTATTAAATTCGTTAATCTTTAAGCAATAATTTTTATAGAGGAAAACGGAAAGGAATTTTCTTGTCCTCGAATTACTAACCTGATGAAGTCTTCTGTAAAAGAAGACGAAATATCATTGAATAAAGAAGAATTAGTAAATTTATGTGTTTCGCGTGTTTAATGAAATATACAAGATTTTAAGGAATTTTGTAGAACATACGGTTGTTTTTTTTATCTACTTTTGAAGAATTTTAAAATTAAGTGAATCAAATTGAAGAGTTGGAAAAACACTGCAGATGCTTTATCAATTTCAAAAGTAATAATCATAATAAAAAGACAATGTTAAAACACATCTCTTTTAGAAGTTTTTTTTTTGTCTTTTCTGTAATTCAGAGCCACTTTGCTTACGTTTAATACTATACATTGTACTATACAAATACATTTATTTATCTGTATTTTTTTAGAAATTATTTATCTGTATTCATTTTTATCCTCAACCGTTATTTATTCCTTTGCATTCTCCTAATTACTGATGTTCTGTTTATTTTTAAATTCTTTTCCGTTGAGGCCGTTGAATCAGTTAATTAATTCACAATAATTATGTTTTTAATCCAATAATTAAGTAAATTTTTAACTACTTAGTCAATCAAATCAAGCTTTGTAAATACTATAAAAAAACCATGTTTTTCTTTTAATAACTTAATTCAGTTCAGTTCCAGAACTTGAATCGTTGTTTATCCATCTCAACGACTCTCCCACAAACACCATAACAAATATTATTAATTTAATTTCTTTTATTTGAAATATATTTTATAGTAACAGTTATTACGAGGTGATGTTATTAATATCATTAATGAACTAGAAACCATATGTATTATTTCAGACGACATACTCGACTCAAGTAAACCGAACCGAAGTGGTCAAACTGATCTTTTGAAAATGACTAAGAAGCCGAACTGGTCCTAAATTTTCTGTAGTTTGCAGTCTAGTTCTTTCTAAAATTGTTTTTTTTTTTTTTAATTAAAATCTCAACTATTAAAAACACAAATCATTTAAAATTACCTAAAAATGTCGTCAGCACGTTTCGAACCTTCCGCTTATTAGTTTCTTTTTCAAGTGTACCCTTTGTTAAAAGAAAATTAAAAGCGATCCTCCGTGCACGGATTCGTTGTGATGAATGATTTAATGAATAATTTAATGGGATTTTTTTCTGGTTTTTTTCTCTCTCCTCCGATCCAGTCATGCATGCGTTACATGCGTTACAGCGTTACAAGCATTACATGCGTTACAGCGTTACTGGCTTTAGATTCAACCTGTAATAAGCAGCCGTTACGAGATTTTTAAAAGAAAACTAAATCACAGAATAATCATTTCAAATCTTCAGAAAACTCGCTCCGAAAACAACTTTGTTTTTTCGAATTACATTTCACAAGCCGTGAAAACAAATTCGTAAAACACTTCAACCAAACGTATCAACGCAAATCTCATAAAAAAAATAAAAAAATTCATCAAATGTTCTTTTGACAGATGAAAGATTTTAATCGTCACATAATTAAAGTTTCCCTGCAGAATAATTATTAGATAAGTGAAAAATTAACCGTCGAATGCAATTATTAGATAAATATTTTATCTCGCATGAGAAATCACAGATTAAAATCCTTTCTCTATGTTGGAGGCGTCAATTGTCTCATGAAGTCGTCTCGTAATCTAAATTAAAATCGATCGGTTCCGTTGTTGTCTTTTATTTTTTCAATGTCTCAGTTCTGTGAAGACAAACAGGAAACGATCAGATTTCTTCAGGGAAAAGAAGAAAAAAAAATCTACAGCCTGAAACAAAAAGCGAAGTTATTTTCTTGTCAAATAATGAGAAATCTCTGATACCAGCTGACATTTATCTCTAAATTCATTTCGTTTGGAGAAAGGAAAGGTTTGGAGAAGTTGGAAGAAGTTCGTAATAATAAAAAAAAATAATAATAACAGTAGGGGAGAGTGGGGTAAAACCGGGACCCTAAGGCTTGAAGGCTTCCAGAAATCACAGTTTTTAGCATAAAGGAACAAAATTTTGCAAAAGTATGCTCTACTTATCTATTAATGCAACCACAGTTTTAAAAACATAAGTTGTTTTTTTTTTTTAATTTTTATTAATTTTTTTTGTAAAAAAAGTCATTTTGTCCGGTTTTGCCCCACTAGTGGGGTAAAACCGGGTAGACATGTTATTGCTATGGGAAAATAAAAATTTTAAAAGTTTCCACAAAATTCAAGTTTTATTTAGTGACATATGTTAACTATTGTCATAAAATATAAGAATAAGTATAAAAGGACACATATTGATGAGTTGTTAGTAAATTTAACTGTCTATACCTTTAATACGAGGTAACCACACCTAACTATGAGACGTACTATGTTTTAAAAATCAAGGGGCAAAACCGGGTAGTACCCGGTTTTGCCCCGCACGTACAGCTTTCATAAAAAATGGCGTCATATGACTATACAGAACGCTACAGACAATTACTTAGAATGATAATGAAGGTAATTAAATGTTGTACAAAGAGAGCAACAATCCTTTACTGTTGCAGAAACAGTAACATAGTATAATCGGTCTAGTTTTGTTCAAAAATCCTAAGCAAAAACCACTCAAACAGACTTTTCTTCACAGGAACGAAAGAAGCGAGTCTATTGCGTTCTGGTGTAATGGCCGCTGCTTCTTCATCAAGGTGGAAGGTAGTTCCTCTGTTGTCCACGCGATTGCAGCGCTTACAGAGGCTAGAAGGGGGTACCCGGTTTGCTCCCGACTTCCCGGTTTTACCCCACTCTCCCCTACAATGTATATAAGTTGTTACATTTGAATTGCTTGGACCCGAGAATGTTTCGGATTTTGGAATTTATGATAAAGTGAGGTTGAAGAGAAGAAATTCAAAATTATAGAAAGATTCCTTTTTATTTGATATAAAAAACAAGAATATAAATTAGGTATTTCTGGTATTTTTAACGATATATAATCAACACAGAACAGAAAATAAGTAGTCACAGACACCTCCCATTGATTGTCTTTTGATGGTTAGGCGGCGCTGGGGGCGTTGTCACTAAGATACTGGCCTCTCACCTCTGAGTACCGGGATTTGGTTCGAATGTGGGTTTCGTGATGGTGGACGATCCGCGATTGGGAAGGTTTTCTCGGGGTTCTCCCGTTTCCCCTGTACTTCTCCCACCATACTTCTTCAGTCTTTCTCTCCGTCTGTCCTCATTTCCTTGGGATAGTACAATAGACCTACAGGTCGCGGTGCTTCGCTTCCCTGCCATCCACATTCACCGCAATCAAATCAAATCAAATCTTTGACGGTTTGTTGAATTCCGACATTGAGCTCACAGCTGAGCTTGTACACTGTTGCTTCATCTTTGACGTCATGAACAGCGTTTCTATCCGTAAGATTACAGAAATTACAGAATTACGGAATTTCGGTTAGGGGATATTCTATCTCTATTTCCAATTAGTTTACAACAAATACTAGAATACATTATTAACATTTTTTTAATAAATCTGTATATAGGTTTTTAAAAAAAGAATGAACTTCCAAATACTGATATTTTACTCTTTAGTTTTAATTTTACGCTTTAATTAAAAATGCTATAGAAAATTATAAAAAAATAATGTAATATACGAACAATTAAAAAGTAAAAGTATTAGCTTACGTGAAATAAAAAAAAAAATAATCAATTTCTCCGTAATATTCTGAAAGAAAAACAAAAACAAAAAAACCCTCGGTTTTTTATTTAAAATTAACTTCTGTATATTAAATATATACAACATAATCTTCTGTCATTCGAAAAACAAACCTCCAATAAGCTGTCTGTATTTCATCTTTTTCTCAATAGTGTTCTTCAGGCAGCATATGCAACTTGTTTATCATTGTTAATTCATTTGTTAATTCAAATTGTATTCATAACGACTTAGAGGAGGAAGACAGAGATCTTCTCCTAAAATTGTCCTGAAGAAGTCTTTTGCAAAAAAAAAAAAAAAAAAAAGATGAAAAATAAACGGGTTTTGTTTGTTTGTTTTGGTTTTTTCGCAGATTGTGCTGCTGCACAATTTCAAATTTATCATTTATTTCTGACAGTTGTCCATTCATTTGTGTTCCAATCGCTGGGATTTTGTTTTGTTTATTTTATCTGAAATATTTAATAACAGTATTGTGGTTTACCGTGTGATATTTTTATTATTTACGTAATACCGTGGGGTTTCTATATTTTTTTTCTTCAGTTTATCGAAATCTAAAATGCCAGGAAGAGATAAATCGGAAATGCGGTTCATCGGAATCCGATAAAAAGGACCAATTCAATTTCGGTAAAACTGATTGTTAAAAAAAATTACGCTACAATTCTGTTTACGCCAAAATTTGTGCATCTTTAAAACTGAAATTAAAAAATAAAACAAAATTGTAACTAGGGATAAACTCAGCTATCCATCGCGTAATGAAGGCATTGTGGGATCAATTCCGAGAGTTGAGGAACGGTTACGGGACCAATATAATCGCGTTCATATTTTAAATTAGATCAAAAATAAGTGTTGTACCAAATACTTAAAGAAATCAGTCTAGCTGTTTTAGCGTGGGATTTCGGGGCCATTTTTGAGGGATTTGGGAGGGGGAGGGGTTGAAGATGAATGGATCTATGTTTAAAGTTGGATCATAAATAAGTAGATTATAAATTTTTAAAAATCAATCCAGCCGTTTTAGCGTGATTGATAAAAGAGACAAACAAAGAAGAAAAATGCACAAGTGAAACAGTAAGAGTTTTCCGATGCCCTCACTCAATAAAAAAATTACACAGATTTCTTTAGGTTCCTCTGGAGTGAAATGAACCCTCTTTCAAGTTCATCAACTGTTAGGATTTGGGAAATAAAATTAAAAAATTAAAAAAAAAAAATTGGTAATACATGTCACAAAAGCAGTTAATAACCTTTGAGTTCATTTGTTACTAATATTTGGATTGGGACTTTGTGGGATTTTTTTTTTTAGCGACCCATTTGAGAGCTACTGGGATAGCGACCAATATCGGTATTTATTGCGTTTGTCCTGTCCATGCGTCCGTGTCCACCCCTAACAACTCCCGAACGAAAGGTCGGATCGACAAGCTGATTTCACCATCGTGTTCAGAAGCCCAAACACTGTAATAATGGGGTATTTTCAGAGGTCTAGACCCCCCCCCCCCACATGTTCGAGAAATTTGGCATTCTTGTCATATGTACCCCCCCTAAAAACTCCCGAACAAACAAATCGACAAACACGATGGTGTTCAGAGGTCCAACACTGTAGGAATGGGGTATTTTCAGGGGCCAACGAATATGCCTTCCCCATGTTCGACATAATGACAATGTTTTTATTGGATTTCCGCTTAATAGTGCTTAAATGTTAGAAATGCAACCATTTCTTTTCAGTTGTCAGCTATAGCTTGATGGGTAAGGTTTCGGACTCTATAATAAAGGTTGTCAGTTCTAAAACGTATATATCTTACTTTTTTTCTCTCTTACTCTTTTTTTTTTTTTTCTCAATGTCCGCATGTTGTTGTTTTTTTTCTTCTTACTTTCCTAATTTTTAATTTTTATTTTTCCTTATGTTAATGTACTTCTTTTTTTTTTATTATTATGTTTAGTTTTTTTTATTATTATGGGTCGCCGTAAATTTATGCTTTAGCATAAAATTGTAATAACTTGTTTTTATTGATTTTTGAAGTCATTTTTCTGTGATTTATCAGAAATTTCTGATAACGTATCATTTATTTAACACAGAAATGCTTTCTCTCTTTCCTATTCGTTTGGGAAGTAAAATACAGCAAAACTATTTTTCACAGGAGAACTATTTGCGGGGGCTGATTAACTTCCCGCCTGAAAAAAATAACAGCACTTGCAAATATAATGATAACTTCATAAATGATAAGATAATAAAAAAAGAATTCACTGAATAAGTCATTAACTGTGATTAGACTTGAATAAAATAAATCTGTTTCTAACTGCAAAATATAAATAAAAGATAACATAATCTAAGTATTTTCATTTCAATCCCTGAAATTACATTTTTTTTTTGTATAAATTATTTTCTATTAAATCAATCGTAATTTTAGTTTCGTAGAGTAGCTTCTGATTGTTTGTGTGCGTAAATAAGACTCCAGGAAAAACAGGAGATTGAAAAAGAGATTTGAAGGCTTATTTGGAAGATCAGATGTTAAATGCAAACAGGAAGTACTGAACCGGAAGTCGAACAAGGTGGAAAATAAAAGACACAGCTTCTTACTCGCAAATAACTACTGGAAAGGAAAACCAGTTACTTAGAATGTTTGTGCTTCCTTTCTTATTAAGAATACTGATGTAACGAACTCAGTTATTTCGACTCAAATGTAATGAAGTAAACGGTGAAAAATGTAAAATAAATATTAGCCAAATAATGTTGAAAAAAAAAATAGCGTGGAAAGGACAGAAAAAAGGAGGTCCATTTTTGGCAAAACTTGAAGAGAAATACTTCAAAATTGCCGCATCGCAGACTGAAACCTCGTTTCGTAACACCTGGTCGAAACCCAAAATGAGGAAATTGCATTAAATGAAGTGCTACAAATAAGGATTAATTACTAATATTTGTAATCTGAATGTGAATAAGGAAATGTATCTACTTTCAGTATCTTATTTGTTCAAAAAAAAGTTATATTATTTTTTTTATTGATATAATTACATATGTGTTATTTATTATTATAGTATTAATATCAATGTATTCCAATACGGTCACATATCAAGTCAAGTCAAACTTCTTTCTTTTTTTGGCTTGAAAATTTTCGTAACTTTGATCTAAACCCAGAGATTCCTTAACTTTTTTTTAGTTTAGGAAGCCCTTTCAATTTATTATTTATCGCGACAACCTAGTTTATCAATGTCACAAGAAAGTATTATGTTTCTACTTAATTTGACAGATACGCCATTACAAAATTTTTATTGCAAACTCTTTAAACAACTTAACGCATCCCCTGAGTGCACGCGAACCGCAAGATGGTAAAACGCTGGCGTGTAAGCCAATACATTTATAGCTTTTCTGTATTTAACAAGTCAGCACACATACGATTAACATAGAACATTAATAGCAAATCCAATATTAATATGTTGACAAACTGAATATAGCCACGGAGGTTACAAAAGTGGTTCTCTATTTGCGACTGTTGTGACTCCAATGGTAAAGAGCTTGGCGCTGGAGGAGTCAGGTTCCATCGTCAGCGGAAGTCGGACATTTTCTTCAGATGATTTCTTCTCTGGACGAGTTCAGCCTTCTGGAAAATGGGCACAGATTTTTTTTTTTTTTTTTCCCATTTCAAGCGGGCGAGAATTGAGCTTGCCAGTCAACTTGCCATCTCTTGACTTATCATAGAAACATTGGAGCTTACACTTTACATGAGCCATCAGTAGGTCATCTGTTTCCGACTATAAAATATATTTAAATAAAAAATGAATAGAAAACACAGTTAAAAAAAACCTCATTAAAACAGCATCATTGTAATGCGTCGAATTACAAAAAAACCAATACGTTGCTGTTATTAGCCTTCATCAATTCAGAGAATATTGTAAAATATAGTTGTACAAATATTCTGAAATCTGCCCATTCTATTAACAACAACAATGTTCATGTACGTGTATGATTTTGTTGTTTCAAAAGAAGTACTTCCCTTTTTGGAGATGCCGTATTGTTTTTGTTATCCGAAGCACGTGAAATCAATGCGAAAATGCTTCGGGAAAAAAAACTCACTGAAAACCAATTTGGAATATAACCAAAATTGGACGGATTTCCCAAACCATTTTAAAGGCATTTATAAATTTATTAAAACTTTATTTACTGAACATTAGTTAACTAAAAATTTGAGTAAAATCGAGAAAATTGATTTTTTAAACATTAATTATATAAAAAAAAAAACAAATATCTTAATATATGCACACATCTTTTTTGTGACAGTACGCGCCAATAACGCATACCGACACCTTTCTCTAAAATTTGAAAAATATACAATCATATTTAAATAAATATAAATAAATAATGTAAATATATTTAAAAAAATATTGTAAATTTATATTAAGGATTTGTACACAAATATCAAATTTGAGATATGTTTATAGATAAATACTGAGCACAATTTATGAATACTAGCACCTCATTTTTTTATAGAAAAAAAACTCTGTAGACCTACAGAGGTAGATATGAATATATTTGCTAAGCAGATTATATCGATCAGTTTCATAGAAAAACAGCTTTAAAAAATTCACCTATTTACCATCGGTGATAGCTGTGATTTCCCAAGTGAAAAAAAAAACAAACAAAAAGTTCGTATTGATTCAATTCAAACATTACGAATTCTCACTGAAACAAAATAAGGGTCTAACAAATGTGGCAATTTCTCCCTCCCCATAATTATGGTTTATTCGGGGAGATTTCCCCTTGAGGAAGACTTGTATTACAAGGCCCAATTACATTCCTTGTATACAAATTAGGTTAATTCTATTTCGAATATAATTTCTTTATTAAATTATGAAGGAGAAGAAAACGCCATTTTTTTTCCTCTCTCAAACAACGAGGAAATGAAGTGAATAATAAAGACAGTACCAAGAGTACATCAAGAGTATATCAAAAGTGTACGTAGTTATAATATAACCTACGGAGTTTCAATACTCCGAAATATTTCGTAATCCGAACAACTATGCAATCAAACAATTTTCTTTTTCTTTTGTATCCGTGTATGTTTCAGGTTTGTCTGTTTGCAGGTCTGTCAAAGAAATAAAATTTCGGAACTTTTCAGTTTCTTATAGAATGTTTTGCTTCAAGCTCGATGCGTTCTTCTTGTGATCTGATAATAACTGGAGAAAAAGCAAAATATTGTTTTATCCTATATAGCACGTCTCGAACTTTCCTACTATGCAATTACGATGACAAATGGATGTTACTCTGCTTCGTTTCATCAATAAAGCTCAACGAGAATAAACAAAGACGTTACGGAAAGCTTTGAGACGTTACGGAAAGCTTTTTGATTGAGCAAATTTTTATCCCGGGCAACGCCGTACGATACTTCCTAAACAGCAACAGTCAACAGTTAATAAAACGTATGACTCATATTAGTTCAGATTACACATGATTTGTCAGATGTAATCATATTATTTTGCAACTGAAATTCTTGGACTTAGTCCAAGAGAATGTTAGATTATTTTTATCATTTCGGCAGCATGACGCAGCCTTGAGATCAATCACTTACTCTAAATCAAAGTACTTAATATTCAGCTTCAAACAATAGGTTTTATAATCCCCGTTTTGTATACATTTACACTAATACTAAATTGTAATCTACTGAAAAGCAGGACAGTTTAATGCTATCTACTGATAAATGTTAATTTGAATGAATTGATCTGAGTATAGCATTTAGGTTTACATTAGATAACGATAATAAAATTACGTAAAAAGAACCAGATCTACTTTCTGTGAAAGAAAGTCAGAGTGAAAGAAAATTGCACTATGGATAGCTATAATTTGAGCTGAGTTACTGTTCATAATAAGAATTTTATTAAAGCAACAAAAAAAATTCCAGAATTCATCCCTTTTCTTTTGAACAATACAAACACAATTCAATCATAGTACTGCTAAAGTTTAGAGTTTTCTTATATTTATAATCCTCAGTGTCGCAGGAGGAAAGGGTGCCGGCGTTCCATGATTAACGGGACTAAGTTGAGGTTGGTTGGTCAACCCGACGCATTCAGCCTTTAACATCTCAGAAAGAGACCTGGTACCTGTTTCACTTAGGGTTGATGAACCCTAGAACCCTATGGTGATAAAGAATAAGAGAAAAATCCCGACCACCGATGGAAATCGAACTCGACGCAATCAAGAGCGTTGCCATTTGAACCATCGCACCCATCTTCTTCGGCACAACCCGCGACCGTCGGAATATTTCCCGCGGCCCGATGGTGTCAAGCTTAAAATTAAATTTGAGCCTTTCCATTGCTGCTAACAGATACATTGAAAAATGTCATAACTTGCAAAAGCTACTCTCTCAGACTTTATTATTGGGTATGAAACACAACTAGCGCATTATTTGATAATTTAAAGTTTATGTAAATTACATTTACTATTAATTATTATTATAAATAATATTATCAAATCATTACTTAGTCCAAGGGTTGGAGGATAGGACGCTGCGGTCCTCCATCACAACTTTTATAAAAATATTGACCCTCATACTTCTTAAGTTGTGCAACCCTGTTTCATGGTTTCTATCAACACCATTATTTTATTATTTTTTTCAGTATTTTCGCCTCGACAAGCAACTTTCTCACGGGAATTTATTTATTGATAATTTTTTAAAGGTTCACTATTAAAATATTCTGTTCTTGTAACTTTACTGCCAAAAGATCGAATTCTTAAAAAAACAAAACTTGTCTGTCTTTATATCATTTCTGTTCACGAGCTTCGGGCAAACGATAGCCTTAGTGCGTTAACTGGCTTTTGATGTCATTTTAGTTGCAAAACTTTATCTACAAGTGAATGACTTCCTTCTCCTAGTAGCTAATAAATAATGTTTTATTTTTATTACAACCTTGAGGGATTTGAAGGCGTTTATAGATTGTTTAAAAAAAATGCAAATACTGCATTGAGCCAGATAGTTCAATGTGCTTTTATTGTAGCAATATCCTATTTTCAATAGTTGGATATATTTCGAACGTCGGTTATAGAGAGTTCCGAAATTTTATAATGAAACTAAACGAACTTGGAACAAGTTCAATGGGAATTTTTATCTTCTCGCTAATTTCTCGATAAGAACCCACTCGGAAAAGATTTCAAAATAGAAAAGTTAGAGCGACTAATGTCCTCAAATATGCAAACCAATTTTCTAGAAGATCTATCCACCAGTTCAAAATTATTAGGGGGGAAAGGGACACACACAGACTGATTTGATGAACATCACTTCCCTACTGGAATGGAAACTGATACAAATGAACTTACTTTTTGTAAATATTAACGACTACTGTTCGTTTTCAAAAGTTAGACCCACCACTCGCGGACGATTCTACTCCGCAAAGGGGTGATACGCTGAGATGGGCACTTTCCTAAGACCTGTTTTTCTTTTAGTACCTGTTATTTTTGCAATTGTATTTATTATTTCCATAATTCTTTCCCGAAAAGCACAAATTGAACGCAGCTACTAGTAAACTAACACTGATAAAAAGTAGACATCCCCTCTTTATTTCTCCTCAACCCTATTTTGCTGAAATCGAAGGAGACCTGACGCATGCGCAAAAGCGTTGGAGGCTCTCGGAAACAAAAACAGACAATATTTAAAAATGATCTTATTAACAACAACAAGACAAACAGACTGGATTACTTCTTTTTACCCTCGTTGAAATCCATTGAAATGTGCCATCCTTTTTTCTTCATAAATTCGGTATTTTTATTTAATTGTTTATTTATTTTTCTGAAGCTTCGAGGGACCGCCAATTTCTTAAAATAATTTCTTAATAATTTTTAGCATAATATACACACATTTATTTACAATTTTTTTACTTTACATATACAAAGTTGGTGGATCCCAAAAAATAGGTCAAAGTAATAAAAACCCTGAAGGGTCGGATTCTGAACGCACAGGTCACGCCAGCTCGGCGATCTCTCTTCGGTCCGTCAGTGGGAGAGAGAGAGACAATCGCATGAGGTCTTGCCCTCCCGGTTTAGCCAATCACAGTGAAGTTTAACTGACCAATCCGGGAGGTTTTCGACTTTGCATCAATATAAAGAAGAGACAGCCTCTTGAATTCAGAAATGCAAACAGAGTTTCAAGGAAAGTCGATCACTGGTTCAAAAGTTAGTTAATTCCGTTTCAGTAAGACTAGAAAGAGAAAGTGTGTGTCCTGCAACTTTCCAGAAATACAAAATACACCCCATCCCTTGTTAATTTACTATTCTGATTAATGTTACAAATCAAAATTAATCAATTGTTATAATAATTGTTATATTATTATTGTAAACTTTTTCAGTTCATTGAACGGCAGTTTAATACGATTTTTCTTTCAATTATTTAGTTTTTCTACAGCTGTGTATCGCTCTGTCAATACAAATCCCTCAGAATTATTTTTCAGTCAAGAATAAAATTAATCGATTTTGATAAAAATGAAAATAGTCCACCAATTTCCTATGAATAATTTTGAGCAAATTCCTGTCGGAGTTTTTTCAAGCAAATACAACGAACAGACAGACGGATAAGCTGAATAAAACTATTTTCATGTAGTATTATCATAACACCCTTAACTTGAATTATAACGTTATCAGATAAACCTGTACGTGTCAATCTCTGGCAAATGTTAATAACTTAAAAAAAGCTTTCTTTTAACAACTTTTGAACCAAACATCGGATCCTCCTCAAACCGGGCACGGGTTTTAAGGGAAATTAAGGGAAAAGTCACGATCTGATGGTTTTTTGTGGTTCAAAATTTCTTTATGTTGATCTGCCAGAGAAGGCGACAAACAACTCCCATAAGACATCGTCCCTACATCGAATGCGATCTGTAAAGGTCTTGATGAGACGAGTCACGTGACACCAAAATTGAGGTAATGTGTGGAACGAATCCGACATTTTGCCAGTCAAATCAAATGAAAGAATTCTCACATCTGATGGATGATTTGTGGCAGCAATTCACAACACGTTTGGCTCTCGATAGATCAAAACTCAAATCACGCTTTCGAATAAAAATTATCGTTTATCGAATACAGACATAAGCGAAAAGAAAAAAAAAAGGTTTTTTAAACTGATAAAAATTCGGGTTTTTTTTTTTTTTTTTCCAGAGTCTTTACTTAATTTGAAATTGCTTTACTGAACAGTGTAAATTTGTAATTAAAATGCAGTTAATGTAGCAATCTACGTTTCTTCAGTATTAACTATTAGATTATTCTCAAGATAAAAACAAAAAAAAACAAACAACCAAAGAAACCGTCATTTTTACATGCTACTACAAGAGAATTTGCACCCGAAACAAACCATTTCGCCAGTCAATAAAATGTTTATGGTTCTTCATGGTTTTAATACATTCAATGCGTAGTATATTCTAAATATGCAAAAGACTATTTCACGAAAAGGGGAAACGGGAAGTCTCCTTAAACTTAACACCTAATACGATGACTCGTAGCACGTGCAAAAGAAAATTACAGCTTAAGATTTCATTAAAAGTAATTAGATTCACATGATTTTAATTTAAGAATTTGTGGAATGAATCCATCTTCAGACAACCGAAAATTTGAAGGGTGAGGTTATATTCTGAGTGGATAATAATTTATCAGTAGTAATGCTATTTTCCTTAACAACATTTTCTTGATTTAAAAAACAAAAAAATAAAAAAAAAAGACAAGGAAAAAAAAAACCGCATTTGAAGTAGAATTTACGTTGTTTCAGGGACTTCTTATTTAATTGGTATGGAGGACTCGATCGCTTCCCTCAACTGTTTCAATACGTCAATATTAAATAAAAAGAATAATAAAAAAATAATTTGAAGGATATGTTTATTTGGTGAAACCGGAGATTACGGTACCAGGCTGTTTTGGACTACGGTCGAGTTTTGACAAGATGGCCGCCTTGGCACTACTTTGAAGATATGAATTTTAGTTTTCCAATTGAATAGTGAAAAGTAGAATGAGATTTGCAGGTAAGTTTATTTAAAAATGGTTTTGCACGATCTTTTACTAGAAAAACTAACCCTTATCTGGCTAACTGCGATCTTGAGATAACAGTACGCACCATCATGTATCCTTGCGCCGATATATCAGTACGAAAACTGATTGGCAGATACCGTATTCTCCGGTTTAGCCATTTATTTATTTTTAATTACAACATAAAAAAATCCCTTTATTTTGTGTGTCAGAAAGAGTCTAAATTTCGTCTGACAGAAAAAATAAAAAAAACTAAGAAAAAACAAATGTTTCTATTGAAAGTGAATACCAGTGTCGTGAAACCGAAAACAGAATCCTGTAGTAACTCGAGTGGAAGCGTCGATGGATTAGGAAATTAATAAGCTGATACGGAATGACAGATGGATGTCAGCGCTTCGTTCATTGCCTCTGTCACGAAAAGGAAACCGAGTGACGGATCGTTTGACGTGCGACGATGACGGGTCAACGTGTTTTCGCAGCAGCGTTTGTAAGACGGTCCGATTCCCTGCTGCTAATGACCAGATATTGTTCACCAATTACACACCCCGCTCGGGTTCCACAAATTGAGATTGCGGCAAAGATCAAACACAAAATCCGTCTGAATGTGTCAGTTCAGGATGTCTGCAGTGAAAAGCATTTCGCCGATTGTAATCGAGTTTAAAAGAACAATTCCTTCATTTTGCAGCGATTGTTTTTATGGATGAGTTTCAAATGAAATTTTGTTGTAAATGAATTGTCTTCAGTAAAAAATATATGAATATGACGTCTGAATAAATGTATTTGGCCTTAGCATGTTTAAAAAATTGTTCTTAAAATTACAAATCTTTTCATTTCATCTAGCAAAATGTAAAAGAGTTTTCTTACAAAAAAATTTCTTTATTTATTCTTTATTTATTTAAATGCTTTAGGCGATATTAAAAGAAGAAAACAAAAGTGCATCTAACTAACTTTTTTTTGTGTGCGCTGGTTTCATAATTTCTGAAACAAACACTGCAATTTAATTTTAATTTAATTTTTTTTTTGTAAAAAACCAATGTTTTTGATTATTTGAAAATTTAAAGTTAGTTAAAATAAAAAAAACGAAAAGCCTGCAAATGTGTTAATTTATTGATTTCTTCTGCAGAGCATTGACATTTGAGCTATTGATTGTTTAATGCAATTGATGTTCAATAGGATTCACATTGATATTTCAACTTTACTACATTGTTAGAACAATGCACCGGCACTATATGCAAGCAGTAACATTGCTTTAAATCATACACGTAAGCAATCACACAAATATACACACCCTGATTGGGCAAATATTTCTCTAGAAAGTAAGCTAAACATAAATTATTCCTATAAAATTTTGTCAACTAAAATTATAAATTAAGTTAAAATATAAATTTGCGGAAATTCGACATCAACATTGAAAAATCACTGTAAGTATTTGAATTGCAATGTATCCAAATACAATAAAACAATTTTTAATTATTAGAATAGAATAATTCTTAAGTTCTAGGTATAATGGATTTAATATTACTCAGCTTGCTGCTAAACATAACAGTTAAACATGAGTTAAACTGTAGGTCCGTTTTTTGAGGGATTTCCTCACTCCGGGATGAGATG
>JAFIDM010000004.1:41665527-41682892 GCA_023159025.1 Thereuonema tuberculata | reverse complement strand
CATCTCATCCCGGAGTGAGGAAATCCCTCAAAAAACGGACCTACAGTATCATGTCTCACTCCTCCTTCAGGACCAAACTATGAGTTAAACTGTTTTATGTTAAATTCTAACAATTAAGCAATAATATTTGGCTGAGAAATATTAGTATCATTTTGTGGTGATGTCTCATTCAATAAATAAATCTGCTTTGTCTAAATTTGTAACGGATAATTGCATCTTGAATATTTCAACAACAGAACTGACAACTTTATTAATAAGTTAACCATATAATATTAATATTATGACTTATTATTAGAATAAGGAAAACCCAATTACAAAATCCATCGAATGAAAAACATTCGTGATTTTATACCATTCATTTTAATGACAATTTCACATTACCATAACTACATTTCACTTCGACATATGCGCAACCACTGCCATATTTAATAACTACAAAACAACTTTTGAAATTCATCACCTCATCTTTTTCCTTCTTCCTTCTCCTATTCGTTCTATCTGTTTGACCGTTCTTCATTTTATTTTATTTTAATTTATCTGTATGGTAATTTTCAAATATGAAATCTAATAAAATATTATACTTTCAAATAACATTACACTATTACAATCAAAATAAATAAAAAAAGAATTAATTAATTAAACACACACACACACATGCACAATTAAATAAAAAGTCGAAAATCTCGCGATCACATAATTCAATCAATTACTACTTTAATTTAATTAGAATTAGAGTTGATTAAACTGTTGTATTATTATAATTAATAAGCGACAATTAGAAGTAATAAGCTTTGCAGTCAAATTAAATGTAGAATAAAATCTAGTTAAGGTTAATAGTTAATTTTACTAATCTAGTTATCCAGAAGCTTAATACATCGAAAAATGGGAAACAATTTAAAAATGAAATATATCTTAATTGTTCTTAGAAAATCAATAAAATAAGTAAATAAATAAAATAAGTAAATAAATAAAAATCGAAAATAAATAAATAAATAAAAAGCTTTCTTTTTGATGCCCAATAATTTCAAATACCGATGTTCCTGAAACGTACGTGACACATACACTGCAGTCATTTCCGCCATACTTGATTAAATTTTAAAATATTTGTTTCTTTGTATTTGGGTGCACTTCTTTTCCTTACAAAGTAGTAATTTAATTGTTATGACTTCCTTTAGAAGGAGAAAAAATAATGAATAAAATTGGACAAAGTGATTTGCTATTTGAAATTGAACTTTGTTTTTCGTTTGCATTGAAGATCTGAAAGTTATCAAATAACCATTTACTTATTTATTTATTTCCATCAAAACTGTTTCTCGGGCGGTCGGATAATAGGGCAGTTGTTTGTATCTTCTTGTAGCCTACGCCAAAGACGCCACCAGATCGTTCTTCGTCCCTCGGGGAGATCAAAAAGGATCCGCAGTGGAAGGATTTCAGTTTCAGAATGACCTCTAACAATCATTAGGACAAAAAACAAAGCAACTATGGATACGATGTCTCATTATAACAATAACATTATTTTAGTATTTTTCGTTATACGTTTCAACTGAACTTATTCTTGTAACTATAACACAAAGTTCTTTTCTTTTTTTTTTCATTGTCAAAAAAAAAAAAAATTAAATCGCATTATTTATTTAAGCGAATCTACTTAAATTTAATAATATTGTAGCTCGTGAGTGCATTAAGAGGATTAATAATGCCCAAATCACACCATCATATTTTTCATCATTGTTTTCAATCATTGACCCTATCTTTGAGGTCTATGATCGTGTGATTTGCTTCACTTGACCATTTTCATCATTGATTTTAATGATGAAAAAATTTAGGATCTGCTCTATCCGATCGTTGTTTTCAATGATGGTAATTAGTGAAAGCTCCAATCAGAACAGACGAGCTCGAGAGCGAAGAAGCCAACCGGCGCCATTTTGCCACCGTTTCGATTGAATCGGAAGGCTTTTATAAATTAAGTATCACAGTGAGGAGATTATCTTTCGAAAATAAACAATATTTTTACTGAAATAAATTAATTCTAAGCGTTAGAATCTGCAGATAAAAACTTTTTAAAGAGAGATTTCATTTCTTCTTGAGCTCGTTACCGCTCGCAGGGGCCTGTGAGATTTGCCGCCGTTTCACCTCGCTTTCGCTTAAATAGTAGAAATGCTTGAATACAATATACAATTAGTTTCGAATAGATTGACAGCTTGCTAAAAGTCATTTCAAATTCTATTGAATCTGCGTTGCCGAAACACGATTTTAACCTCTAAAAAAAGATTAAACACCGTCTTTTCGTAACTGGGCCATAATATCGAGCTCAACTCTGATTGGCTAGCGCTCTGCCAATCATATGCACTGTTTCATCATATTTCGCCGATATGGCGGAAATCAAGGAAAGGGATCAGTTCACTGATGATCATTGATTTGCTTCATTGAAATGTCAGTGAAGTGTTCCTATCATTGTGACCGATCACTCGATCGAAGAATATATGATGAAATAGTGCGTATGATTGGTAGAGCGTTAAAGCCAATCAGCGTCGAGTTGAAAGGTTTTGGCGGCAAACTCATATGAGAAGACTATTTTTAGTCATATATAAACAAGGATGTTGCTCCCAACAATCCAAAAGCACTGTCGCAGCTTCTCTTATCCACGACATTTCAAAAAATGGCGCTCCTTTAGTTGATTCGCTCCTCCTCCTCACGGTCAATGCTTGACGTCACAGCACCTCCTCCCGTGATTGGAGAATAACTAATGAATATCATAGAAAACAACGTCGCGAATAGAGCAGATCCTAAATTTTTTCATCATTGAAATCAATGATGAAAATGGTCAACAGAGGCAAATCACACGATCGAAGACCTCAATGATAGGGTCAATGATTGAAAACAATGATGAAAAATATGATGGTGTGATTTGGACATAAGCAGATTAATACGTATTGTTTAAGATATCGATGGAGGAGCCGTTGGTTCAGGGTAAATGTTTTTCTGTCGTAATTTTCGTCACCATCTCGCGCTAATTTTTCTGCACGGCTCCACAATGTAAAAATTAAAACAAAAATTAAATGGTCTTCTGTTCTTAAATGTGTCTATCTGGTTTCAAGAAGATCCATCCATTACGAAAGACACACATGCAGACTGACTGATTTCACTAGCCTCCCATTCCTAAGAGACTTTCCGTACATAACTCCTTACATCTTGTTGTAGAGATAATGTTAACAATTCAAACCCTTCGTTCAATAAAGCAAGGAATCGGCTCAACTCAGAAAACAGGACTCCATTTTCAGGCACTTTCAAACGAAAACTCTTTTTTATACTTCAAATAAACTATATAAAACCCACTCTCTTCGATTTAAAATTGTCTGTGAAAGCATTAGGGCTGCCCGAACATAACATTTAAAAAAATATTCATTGATGAAATATTTTTGATTTTTTAATGTTATTGTTTGTAACATAAAAATGCATGAAGAGTGGGTAAATAAACATTATTATAGATGTAAAGGAACTCGAAATAAAGGAGACCTCAAAATAAATAAATAAATAAAATTAAAAAATCCCGCAAGCTTCAAAAAGAAAAAGAATTTTGTAACCAAAACCAGCGTTTTCATTCATTCTCATTTAATATCAACAAATCAACTTTCCTATTTTAAAATATTCGCTTTGATTAACTAACCCACCCCCACCCCCACAACAAAAATCACTGCAATCGTCCAAATAGTTCAGATGTAATATTCAAGTTTTCTGAGGCGCAATGAAAAGCAGAACTAGTTTTTAGAACGTTGCTCTTCACGGCCACGATAGGATTGTTGTTTTAATAGTATTTTTGTAATCCTACTTCTGCGAAAGTAATAATATGTTCCCAATTTAACGTGTGTAAAATTAACGAAGTAATTAAAAAAGGCGACACACACAAATACTTTATAAAAACATAAAACACATTAAAACTTTTATGGCACGACCAGGTTTCGACCAGACATGCCGGCCATTTACAAGTGTCTAAAGCTACGCGAACACCATGCAATTTTTCTGCAATTTAGTCCTCCGATTTTGACGTCACGAGTTGATATAAACCTTTGTTAACCCCGAACACGATGCAACTCGATATGCAACTCGAACGATCAACCGACCCATGACAACCCAGATTTTAAATGCGTCACGTGTGACATCTAGCAAAATTCGGTTATATCGTTTCAAACGAGTGATTCATTTGCAACATATCATAAATATTGTTTCAAAATTATTAGTCGCTATGGAATTGAATTTCATGGTATTATTTCGAATCAAAAGTAACGAATGACCAACAGCCAATAAGAAACAATGCTCCCCTGGAAACAATGACGTCATAACTGTTGCATTACCGCATCAGTAGCATTCCCATAATGCAACGCGTTTCCCAAACCCGATGTGGAAAATCCGAAAAAAAATCGAGGTTTTGAAACCTCTCTGATAAAATTCTGCCGCATACAATTACTGCATTTCAGTATAAACTTTATTTATGCGTGAAAGAAATTCGCACTACTCTGATATTCATTGAGTATGAGCATGTCTTCAAAACGAATTGACAGATATTATTTTCGACGCCATTTTTTTCTTGGGCGTGGTTTCCCAACTGTCGTGTTCCAACGCTGCCCTGTGATTGGGTAATTCCCAGTGACATCGATGCAATTTTTCGAGTTGTAGGTGTGTTGCAGCTGTAGGAACAACTCGAATTGCATGACAAAAGTTGCAGTTAAGTTGCAAGTAAACGGGCTCAAAGCTGTCTATATCAACTCGTGACGTCAAAATCGGACAACTAAATTGCTGCAAAATTGCATGGTGTTCGCGTAGCTTAACAATAATTCTACTCAATTTCAATGAAGATGAAGTAGGTCGAAATTGTCAGTAATAATAAAGACATTTTCAAACTGATTTTGCGAAGTTTTGTCTGATTTATTTCCTAACTAACTACAAAACAATCAAAGCGGAGGTAAAACCATTTATAAAATAAGAAAAAAAAATAATCTTTTTTTTTTTTAAATTATTTTAATGACAAAATAAAAAAATAACTAAAAAAAACCTATTATAAATGAAACCAATGAAACAAATGAATCAACAGAATAATATTTATCTGCGATGTGTTTTATAACGAAATGTTTGCAAAGGAAAAAGTAAACAAAAACGAGGAAGAAAAAAAAATAAAAAGAGGAACCCTCCCCGGCCGGTCGTCTAGAAATGCACTAGTTTCTAACCTTGCTTACCTTCCACTTGTGAAAGAGATGTGGATTCAACAACTGATATATTCAAGCTGACAAGAGTGTATTTCCCTGTGGCTCACAGACGTCACTACAGAAACACGATTTCTAAACTAGTGTGAAGAATGTAAAGCCTGCTTGCCGTAAAATGATAAAAACGAAAAAGTATATATTTATTTTCAAATTCTAATATCTTCTGAATATAAACACTGTAAATTTCCATTTTCTAAAAATATTAATAATAATAATAATAATTAAATCAGCATTATTTACTTAAGTTCTCGAATTATCTTTAATTGTGTCAAACCGTGAGCTAATTAATAAATTAAAAAAAAAAGAAGTATTGGGTTGGCCAAAAAGTTCGTTCGGTTTTTAAGTAAAAATAAAAGACACATTTTTCATGTCACCAATACTTTTATTGAACAACGTCTTCTAAGGCTTGTTCCACTACCTTCTGCCAACTTTCAGGCAACTTCAGAATTCCATCTTCCCACAACTTTTTATCGTTTTGAACAAAGAAATGTTCCAGGTGTCTATGAAGTCTTCCACGGAATTGAGTTTTTTCCATTAAGAGACCGAAATGAATGGAAATCCGAAGGTGCAATGTCTGGTGAATAGGGCGGATGAATCAGAACTTCCCAGTCAATCTGTAACAGTTTTTGTCTGATTATCAAAGAAATGTACGGTCTTGCGTGCTTATTTTCTTCCATCTTCAATATTAAATTGGCGACACAAAATTCACTAATTTTGATCAGTTTTGCACGCTGATATGACAGTTGTCACAATACAATCTAACAAAATGGTGTCGAATAACGTTAAAGTCACCTATGCGCTACTAGAGCCACCGTATGTAAAACAACCGAACTAACTTTTTGGCCACCCAATATAAATACATTTGGGGCATAAATCTATTGTTTCGTTTCCAGTGTTTTCTACAGTTTATTTTTTATAGCGCTAACTTCTCGGCAAGGAGCGACTTGTAACAACTTTTAAATATTATTAGTTACATCATTCTAGTCCTTAAATATGGTTATAAAGTTTCAAGAAGATTCATTGAGCATTTCAAAAGTTATCAGAAAACAAGTAGACACCCACACTCGTAAACTACTGATGTGCAGATAAATGTAGGCACTTTAAGAAAGTGTATTCAAGTAATAATAAAGCAAACAGAAGCTTACTAAACAGTTATTAAGACCTCGTTATCAATCAAGAAGATGTCATTTTTTTATTTTTTTCATCCGCCTTTCAAATCGTGATGTAACATCGTCAACCTCTAATGGGCCTGTTAATAAAGACCTTAAGGCCAAAATCATAAAGATAAAAGGATAAAACAAAAAAGTTTGCCTGTAAATCAAGTTAGTCAATTTCCTCTGCTCATCATAGACTTATTTTTTCTTTCTTTTTTTTGGACCCTCATAAAAATCACGGTAGTGGGAACAACAACTGGCAAAAGTTCACACACTGGACGCTCGCATTAAATTTTCGTATTTCTGTCTTTGCCAAATTGCGAGTTTTCTAATGAATCTATAGCCTAAGGTTATTCGACTAAAACTTTAGCCCTACAATGTGGTTTCGAATATATAATTGGTGCAAAATTACCTAATATAGATGACAGCATAATAGCAACGAAAAATGTTTTACTATGGTAAAGAACTTTTTATTTTTATATTTCCGTCCTTTGATTATAATTATGTATTTAAATAATTAATAAGAAGTTCTTGAAAGCACCTAAGAGCTATTTTCCTGCAAATGCTGTTTGTTTATTTAAATTTGTAAATATTTTCATAAATTTTTACTTAATCTCCTTAATCTAATTAACTTTTAATCATATCAAAGCAAAGTTAAATTTGATTGCAAGTTCGCTTATGATGCATTGTTATATTTCAAAAGAAATTCATGGTATTTATTTCTATTAAAAAAAATGAAAAACATAAAAAAGAAAGAAAAAAAAATTGCAAAATTGTCTATAAAAACAAGGATTCACAAGGAAAATTTTTCAGTAATAAGGTCTCTTTCGGAAATATCCTTTCAAGTTCGAAAATTGTTAATGGTGAACCCATAAGACTCCCACACACATCGATTTTATTGAAACTCGTTTGTCCTAAAGTCGGATGCAAACACATAACGTGCCATTGTAATTTAAAAGACTCTTTGATCTACAATTATGTCAGATTACCAAAATTAATTCTCTAATTAGCATTAGCCAAATACATTTCGAGAATTGACTGGAAAGTAAGAATACTTCATTCCTGAATTACAAAAAATAGAAAATGTGAAATTTTGTTGAAAATTTATTAGCAGAGTCTTATTTTTTTTTTTATTTATTTATTTTATAATCATCGAGACATTCTATCTATCTGTGCCATTTTAAGATTTTCTTTACCATTAAATTTTCCGTCCAATTGAGGAAACCATTCATTTTGCTTGATCGTATAAGGCAGCGGTTCCCAACCGGTGGGTCGCGGAAGGGTTACAGGTGGGTCGCGACTTGATCCTAAAACTATCAGAAATCATCGAATAAACCATTAGAAATCATCGAATAAACCATCATAAAAGATCAGAAAAGTCGAAAGTCATCATATATAAGGAAGGGATACGATAAAATAAGGTTTTATTGTATATTCTTCTATTCCTATATATGTGGAGGTATTCCGATAAGGAAAGGTGGGTCGCCAGCTGAAGAAGGTTGGGAACCGCTGGTGTAAGGCATAGAAAAGTTGATCCAACTTTCGAAAAAAATACGTCCTCGATAATTATATGAAAATGCATTTAAGATATTACTATTATATTTTCTAATAATTTCATTCTCAAAAATACATATATTTAAAACTCGCATAAGCCTTTAATATGTCTACCTACCTTCATTTCTAGAATTAAGTACTGTCATTTAAACATTAAATATTAATATTGACATACTGAATAATGTCTCTTTCAAATTCCTCTTATATTAAATGATAAATTGAAGCCTTCTCAGAACCAATTTTCTTTTAATTTCTCAGTTCATCTCGGCAACTCGCACAAACCGGAAGCGGAACTTAAAAACAATAAATCTTTTTAAGGGAGCTTTATTACTTTCGGATTCATTTTTGGATCCAAAATTTCTCTCGTGTCTTTCAAATCTCATTACAGTAAATTAAATGAGTTCCCAGTTAAATAAAGCGCGCGGTTAATTAAGCCGTTGTCAAGCCGTGGAATTACATCAAATAGTTCTTAATTCCTTAGAAGATTTTTTCTTTATTTCTACGGAGATTCGGATTAACATAAATCAAGCTTGGATTAATTCAAATCTCTTCTATAGTTTATTTTTATTTCCAATTAGCTGTACCCGGCATGCGTTGCAATGCCACTCAAAGAAAGAAAGAGTTTGTGTTTTAATTCTGTTTATTGTAATGCTTTTGGATACACAATATCTTTTGTTTTTCCATCTGGTGCATGCATGAATAAATTAGAAGGTTTTCCGACGCGTGAGCAGGCCACATACAGCTGTCCCCGTGTTGTCCCTGTGCTTTGTTGATGGTCATTGCAAATGCGAGTCGCACCTGGAAACTGCAAACATTGAAATACACTCATTTGTTGCAACGACTCACGTACAAGATATTGTAAAATGGTTCTACTAATTCAGAAACCTTCGCGGGCGGGCGCAAAACAACTCACCAAAGCTTTATCGCAATCTGATGAATGGTTACGTTACACATACGGGAACAAACAAACAACGAAACATTCATTTTAATATATTAAGATTTAGCCAGACTTTTCTACCGGTTTAAAGTATTTTCATTTTAATTGCTTACCAACATTTATCGGAAACTCGAAAGACTCAACATATTTAAGTCTATGTATTTTCCGGTATATGTAACCCCTTTGCTGCTATGACATCACTGCAGTAATGAATTTTATTTGTAATTTATTATTATGAAAGTAATAAGAGTAAGATTCCCAAAGAATTTTTTACACTATATTTTTACTCTGAGGTTTTCGCTGTTTTCTCGATATCATAATAAAAATTCATAAAACAACATAAAATAGATATTAACAAAAGAAAATGTATACATAAAAATTAAGTAAATAAATAAGGAAATGGGACAAACAAAAAGTGTATTAGAAAGGCAATTTCTTTTTCTATGCATGTGCTGAATTTCCTTTTCTTGTTTACTTCATTCATATTTTGTTTTTTTCTGCAAATTTTCTTCGTTTCTTTTTTGTTTTAATTAGTTTTTACTTAGTCTGTCAATTAACAGATTCATCATTAAAATATCAGACATTCAAATTAGTAATAAATAATTATTAATTTTTTTAAATTATTTTTTAAATTAATAATATTTTTTTTTTTATTCATTGATAAAAAAAGAATTATTTCCTTCAGTATATAAATTAAGCTCAAATCTGCCAGAAATCGAAATAAACTAAGATACTGTAAATAAGGCTTACTATTTTCTTAATTTTATAACTCTCTTCATTTCTTTGTTTTTCTTTTCCTTCAGATGATTTCAATTTACTCAAAAATTTATTAATAAATTTTATTAAAATACGGTATCTATTAATATATTGTAAATAATATGGGAATAGTGTGATTGTATTTGTAAATTAATTCCATATATATAAAAAATGATAATCAAAATTCCACTTTAATATTAATAATTCTAATTTAAAGTTATATCCATTTGAAATGCACGTTAAGTATATTAATAAATTTAATATAATTAATAAAAATAATAAAATAATCTCAGCAGCTACATTCACGAGATAAAAGAAATTTTTATCTATTAGGAGTGGATTTTGTAAAACATTAATAAAAATATTTAAATTACATACACATTTTATTCATTTGCGTTTTATGAATTTCATTATCCATAATAGTAAGCATTACTGAACGCAAATGGACACTTCAAATGGAAAAGAATAATATTGTTCTAGTGACTAAATTACACACATTAATAAATTACATTATTTCCAATTATCAATGTTTCCGCAAAGCAATTTCCCGCGCAGACGTTAATAAGTATTTCAATCGCCGGTGACGTCATTCCATTGTGATCCACGTGCTTGGCCTTCACAGGTATCGGGTAGCCCAATCTTTCCGATGAAAACAAAACGATCAATACGAATCGTCGAACAAAACAATTAAGTTTCAGGGCACGCGAAGCAACACACAACCAAGGCCTTGTTTCATCAGATAAACGGACAAAGATAAATTCAAAATAAAGTTCTTTTCATTTCGATGCCAATGTTTATCAGTGCCAGTGTTTTTCTCAATGAACATTTGTTTAACGCTCTGTTATTTCCTGGAAGTGTAACAGGCTTCCTCTTACTTGTATTTTATTTTTGTTTCCTTGTTTGGCTAATGGGTTCCTGGATAGTCCTCTAAAACATCCAATTCGGCTTTTTCTGATGCGCCAAGTTCGGTGGGGTCCAGTCCAACATTCGCCCGTCTGTTACATCTCAGCATTTATGTGATGTAACTAATTAATGAAGTTTGATTTGTCTTTTGAGATCGTAAAACATAAAAATTGACGAATATCAAAATAACTCATGCAAATAAAAAAATAAATAAATGAATTTATAATCCAAAACATCATTTAATATTGTACGTAAATTTTGTTTGGTATTTCTTTCATTTCCACAAATGATATTCTAAATGAATGTCAGTTTTAGTAGTGCAGTAATGTTAGTAGTAGTATTTTTATATTTCGTGGATCCGGTAGCCAAGTGGTAATGCACTTGCTTACGGGCTGGAGGGGCCGGATTCAATTCCCATTTAGGTCATGGATTTTTTTGCAGAGTGAATTCTCCTCCAGACGGGTCCTAAGGTCCTAAGGTCCACCCAGCCTTCTTTCCCATTAATCCGCCCGTGGATTAAACGCGGGCGGACATCGGGCTGATCACCTGACCTCAACTTACAATTAGTCCCATTGGTCAGAAACAGGAGAGCGTGTTACCTCCCGCAACCCAAAAGGCCCTTCCGACCGGTAGTGAGATATTTAAAATTCATTTTAATATTCCGATACTGTTAAACAAAAAGCTGAATTTATAAGTGTTTTTCTGCGTAGCCATTTTAAATTTTGATAGAGATATGTACGTAGCGTCGATATTCGTAATTAAAACAGGGATTTCAGCAAAAAGAGACATTGGGGAAAAATTTTATACGTTTACATAATCAGAAAATGATAAATATTCGAAAGCATTCTGTGGTTCTTTATTTGGATTGATGCTTAGACATTCGTAGCCGTAAACTCTTTTTAGCAATTTGGGTCAGGAGGAAGATGGAAAAGATAAATTAGATAGACAGGATTATTATGAAGAGATCTAAAGATAAGTTAGATAGACAAGATTATTATGAAGAGATTGAGACGAAGTAGAGAATATCAGAAGAGGAAATAAGAAGTTCTTGAAAACTCCTACATCCCTTAAAATATTGTAATGGTGTTAGTGGGAGAGTCGTTGAAATGGAAAAACAATGAGTCAAGTTCTGGAACTGAACTGAATTAATTTATTAAACGAAAAACATGGATTTTTATAGATTACACTTGATTTGATTGGCTAAGTAATTAAAAATATGCATAATGATTGGATAAAAACGTAACGAATTTAAATTAATTAACTGATTTAATGGCTACAACGGAAAAGAAATTTAAAAATAAATAGAATATCAATAATTAGGAAAATGCAACGGAATAAATAACGGTTAAGGATAAAAATGAATACAGATAAATAATTTACACAAAAATACAGATAAATAAATGATGTCTAAAAAATTTTATATACAAACTGTTACAATATTCTCCTTAAAAATATCTTTCTGTATTTCTTTAAGTCATGAAAATTACAAAAAAGTATATTGTATTTTTAAATTACGTTTACTAAATACAAGCATTAAAAGTTTTATATTCCCTAAAAAAAAAATTAAATCCGCGTTACTTGCTTAATTGTTTAAATCTAACTAATTTTAATTAAATCAAAACCACGTGTTACTGGATTAGCTGTGGAAGGGGTGTTTTAAACAACGGGAATCCTAATAACTCTCTCTACGGGTCGTAAAATGGATTAAAAAAAAAAGGCACTAAAGAGAAAATATATGAGGAATATATATCTGAATGAAAAACGTCTTTGGAATAGGTGGGAAAGATGAAATACTGTACGAATGGTGAAAAAATATTGTCACGATAAGATTTAGTAAAGAAATACATAAAGGAGTAACTCTAGGATAAATAATGTTTATGTAATCTCTAGATTATAGAGTACAATCTATAAAAAGTAGGACTTTATAGGAAATCTGCTTATTTATAAGCTTAAAATATTTTGGATAGGGGAGGAAAACTTGGGGTTTTTTTAATATTAATTTTAAAGTCCCATGACAATGGATGCTATCGGTATTAGCCCTTCTTTTCATTGTACAGCCAATATTAATATGAAGTGAGGATTTTCTAATAAATGTTTGACGAATTTAATCATAATCCCAAGTGGCAGTCATTATTATTAGGGATTATTTCGGCAATCTTTTACCTAACGTATCAAATTAATTTTGAGGCTGACTGCGAGTGATTCACTGCTCTTACCTTACACTGATGTTTTTGTGCCAATCTCTCAATTAGAGCGCAATTGTTGACAAAGATTTTAAAAAAATTGCGTCAAATCGATTGGTTTTAGCATGCTTGTAATTTCCGCGGTGAAATCCCAAAGTAAAGAAAAAAAATAGAAAATATCCCATGATGCTCCATTAAAAAACAAAAAAACCCAAAAGGGTTAAAATAATGTTTCAAAACCGTCCATCACGTTAACTTAAAAACTCTATATCCTGGAAAGCTGAAATTTCACAGATTCGTATAGATTGCTACAAGTAAGATATCTATTGCTTTTTGTACAGATCGGACAAATAGTTAAAAAGTTAGGTATAAAAAGCTCGCCAAAACATGGTGTCCTTAAAACGCATTAATCGCTAATTCAAAAACTACATAACCAACTAAGCTAAAATTTTAGGATAAGAGAATGATTTTTACCTGAAAAGTTCCAATTGATTTTGGTAAAAATAGGACCTGTATGAGCTACGGATCGAAAACTGTCAGCAAATGAAGAACCTTTCTATCTTGGAATGAAAACATATATATGAATACATCTTTTCAAAACACTTTGTAAGCGCTCTTACTATGCGGGATATTCGAAATTGGCACGCCAACTAAAACTTGTTCGCTGATAAAGGTTTCTAATCTAGAAAATTCTGAAATGAGATTAGACGAGATTAGAATCACCTGAAATTATCACCAGTCACCTTAAGGTGCTGCTATTTGCAAGAAAGGGAACCTATGTAGAAACAGGCATCTTCAACTTTTTTGCCGAATATGAAATTAAGGAAAATCTATTTAATTGAAGACTTTAAATATACCGTTAAACGAATACTGAGGAAGGATTAAAAGGCTTATTTTCCGCAGTTTACTTAAGGCGTAAAAGTGCCTTTCAATTATCGAACGGTAATCTTGATAATCTCATTGTTTAATCAAAAGCCGTTTTCGAATCATTCAAGAGAACTTCGTTTTAGAATATCTTGTTATTATTATGTTAACTTACATAATCATTGACAGTGATGGGATAATAAGGTGACGTTTTGATACTTGTGTAGACCTCCCCACGATATTACATTGCAAAATACTGCAGGAATATACAGGTATCGATTAAAAATGACAATTAGTGAGAGAAATCGGTTTATTCTAATGGCGTTGAGAATTGAAAGTTTTGTTCCACAGCAGTACCAGCAACGAAAAACACTTTCATAATTATTCTGTGAAAAAAAAGAAACCAAAAAAACAAAAACAAAAGAGCATAATGCCAGTAGCTCTCGACTCTCCCGCTAGAGCGTGCAAAAATAATATTCACGGATGTTAAATGGTGTAAATGAAATTATGGAAATTAAAACTATGAATCTAAGTCATTAGTAGGAGAACTCTGTTAAATTCTAAGGAAAAAAAAAATCCTAATTTAATTAATGACCATGAGAAAATTAAAATTTCAACTAAACTTTATATTAAAATGATAATGTTTAGCTTTAAAAAACACATGCAAGTTAGAAGCATTCAGATAAACCATGTACAAAAAAAAAAAACAAGAAAATAAAAAGAAGAGAACGGCCCTTCTGAATTATCTAATCTTCCTGCGTTCCCGACAGCAATTTAATTTTAAATAATTAAACCCTTGATATGATGAGCAGGATGCAAATGTACGCTTATTATTATTAGCTCGGTATCTTTGGATCGGAAGCAGAATCAATGATTTGGGTAATAAGTAGTGCGGGTCTGAGATACGCCTCCTCTTTGGGTTGATTGATAGGTTACAATAGCACAACCGCAATGCATGCAACCAACGACCAAAAAAAATACCACTGGTAAAGTCTAGAATCGTTTCGTAGCATAATTTCATTCTTTTTACAGAAAATATATAGACTAATATAGAAAATGACGTTGACTTGACTATAACTATCTAAATATAATTATTTAGAAATAGTTTAAAAATAGTTTTTGTTTGTTTCGAAATATATGGAGATCTCTTCATGGAGTCTCTTGATCGTCTGTTAGATCTGTAAATATTCAATGTGTTTCAGATTTGTGTGGACTATTATAAGGTAGTGGGTGTTGACGTTTGCTTTTTTTTAATTAGGTCAGAGCAACCACTCAATGGTGTTAATTAAAATTCCATTATTACAATGATTCTGATAAATACAGATAACGTCGTATCAATTTCTTTGTTAGCTACGATAACAATGGTTCACCTGTACGGAAGACCGATAATAACACTGCCAAGTATGAGTATATAGCGGCAAAAGCGGGACTATATCGTGCAAGAATATGTAGACTATCGCAATAAATATTTTAATTATTATTTCATAAAAAAAATACATAGTTTATTCTACTTTATAAACACAAACAAATAAATAAATAACATCGTGAAAAAGATGGTAAAAAACACACACAACAAAACATAAACATTCACTGCTTTATGCAGACCTTAAAAAATACTTTTAATGCAATAAGATGAATATTAAATAATAAACAACAACGCTTATGAAAGCGGGAACTTCTTTTTTTTTCATTCCCACTATGATACGAGCATGGAGAAAAACTTTCGAACAAGTCTGTGAAAAGGCACCAACTGTGACGCGACCTTCGTAGCTGTTCTTGCTGTGCCAGGATAGCTTTGCCGCTAACTTGTCCTATTTGATTTTACACAGGAACTCATAAAAAGAATAATAAAAGGGTTTTATGTTGTTATTTATTTAAGTCTAAATAAAGTGCTGTTACATATCACGTCAACGACTTGTCCTTTGTAAGTAATATTACAGCTTTACTAAAATTCTGAATTATATCGTAAATGAAACACTCACATAAGACATTAGAATGATTTGGGCAAATATGTCTTAAAAATATGTCGAAATGTTCTTGAAGAAAAATAAACATCATTCTTTAATGTGTCCACGACTTGCTGCATAAAAAAATTATATACGCCATAAAGATGGAAGTCGCTATTATTAAAACATGTTTGTGAAAAATTAGCATTTCACAGCAAAAGACACTCAAGAATGCTTGTAAACAAGTGGCTCTCTTTCAAACACTTTCTTTTAATTCGTTTCATCTTTTGTTTGCAGACGAATTACTGTTTCTTGTATTCATCCACCACTTAAATGTTTTCCTATCCTGTGATTGGTGGAAATTAAGTTTTAAAATTTCCTTACGTAAAAAAAGAAAAATAAATTAACATTGATTTTTGTTCATACAAGTGCAAACCAATTAAATGTATGCTCTTTGATCTGTTAAGAGCAGTTCTGTTACAAGGTTTATATAATTGGACTACTTTTATGTGCGGCATGATACAAGATAACGAATTTCTGCACTTATTTCGTGAAACGAAAACGTTAAAATATTCATGCTGAAATATTCAGCTAATCAAACATATATGAACAACCAGCAATTTGCGATTAACATTTTTTCCCCCTATAATTTGCGCTTGAAGCCATTGCAGGCCAATACAGCTAACGATATTTACAAAAACATTTCAAAAATGTAAATATAAAAATGTGCAACAAAAAAAAAAGCTACTGAATTTTCTAGAATCCTGTTATGAATTTAGAATCTCCCTATTAATAATTCTTCCCACCATATTCTTAAAATGCCCGTTATTCGTGTAAATTCAGCCAATAATGGGTTGTTTCTTGTATTTGTGTAATTGCACGTGAGACAACGAAGAGGGACTGATCGTTAGGTGGAGTTAATTTTTTTTCTAATCTTATTATTAAAGATAGAGGAACATCCTTCTGATTACATGGTTGCCGCCATCATAATCAGCAGATAACATCGCTTCTTGGGCCGGAAGAACAAACAACTGTAAAATGGACTCGACCTTTACTTTTTTACTTATTTTTCCCCTTCTTTTCTTTACTTTGGATAAAGGTCATTGAATTCAAAGAGAATATGATTATTGAAGAATGACTATCGCCGAAGGTAAACAAAAAAAAAGAGGGGTAGAGTAGTTTTACGATTAGGTCTATGATGTCACGTGTTATACCAAATTGTGGACATCTTAATAAAGAGGAATTTCTTGTGAGGGACAAAAATGGTAAGAAAATACAAATTTAAATATATTTTACTATCAGATTAAATAATTATTAGATTAATGTTATTTATCGCTTACATTTAGTTGTAGTTACATTTTATTCGATTAATTTTTGTAATGAGGAAATTTCTAAATCGAATTCGTATTTAATTTAAATGGAAAAAAAAAAAAACTACGATAATCTAATTTTTACATTCGAAAATACAGGGTGGCCCAAATTAAAATATACGATATGTATATACCCGAATCTATGACCAGTCGTATATATAAATTTGGCCATCCTTATCGAGAAATTAGTACGTGAAGATCAAATCAGAATTCCGTTAAAAATGAACGACAGAAGCGAAACAATGCATTTTAATCGATGTCCTAACAATGCATAGGAATCCGATTAATAATAATACGGATGTAATTTTCTTTGAAATGGAAAATTTGGCTTGTTGGATTGTGAGCAGATTTGATAAGAATAAAAAATAAAAAATAAAGTTAAATAAAAGAAATACACTTTTTTTTATTATTATTATTTTTGTTCATTAAAAAAAAAAAATAAC
>JAFIDM010000004.1:41620063-41665517 GCA_023159025.1 Thereuonema tuberculata | reverse complement strand
AAGCCCAACATTGTAGCCAACAACATAAAAAAAAAAAATAACAAAGCCCAACATTGTAGCCAACAACATAAAGTAGGCTTCGAATTCTTTTATGATTCCACAACACTATTCCACTTGAGCATTTTTCTTCTCTGTACACGTTGAAACGGCTGGATAGATTTTCTTAAAAATTGACGTGTATTTTTTTTGCAGTAAGGTAGTCATTTTTTATAAGGTATGTCATAAACCAAGTGACCCTGTAAAATGACTACCTCATACAATTACCTTTTATTTTCCTCTTAGTAAACGCTCTGTGTTATATTGTATCTAATTTATTAAGTTATATTTATTTATCTAATTATATTGTTTCGTTTATATTTTTTAACTCACTCACCATTTAAATGCTTAGAAGTATCACAATTGCACCGTGTTTGGACTCTTTATGCAAGGAATGATATGTAGAATTTAATAATTGCAATAAAAATTAAGTAAAGGTAACAGTTTAAAAAAACGTAGTTTTGTAGAAAAAGGCCCAATAGATGAAATAGGGAAGAAGAATTGCCGACAGGTAGGACGGGCGCGCGTGTGATTGCTTGTGGGCGTGGCGATGCGAGGATGGCTTAATCGTTCAGGGCTCACGGTTCTTTGGACAGAGTATAAAACAAAGTCCGATTTGTTTTCGTCTGTATCTCTGCCATTCCTCAGCAATGAACTCAGAAATCTCTCACTTAATTGGGGTGGAACCTAAAAAAACAAGTGTCAAATTTTTATGAAAATCCACCCAGACGTTTTAGCGCGTGGAAACAGACCAATGGATAAACAGAGGACAAAAATATTCAAGGGGAAACAGTACGATTTCGCATGCGCAGTGAGGACCATCATCAATGTGGAATGTTTTCATATTCTTGTCGTTGTAATTATTTTAATTTTTACAAGGTGTAATTCTGAAAAAAAATTAACAGCTGGGCTTCCGAAAAAAATATTTTCCTGAACGAAATTAATCTAAAAAGAAAAAGAAAATCAGTCACGCATGCGCAAATCACTGAACACCTAAAAGACAAAAGAATAAAAATAGTAGCTGCTAAAGAACACAGAGAACACCTAATTTTCTGCCTAAAAGCTCCACAAAAATGCATGTAACACGAAAACATGTAGTTTAAACGTTATATGCAAAAGTAATAAACCTTTCTGTTGCGAGACAGAAATAAAAATGGACGTGGATCCCGTGTTCAGTGGCTTATGCGATACGAAAACAAATTTGCAGTGGATGTAAGAAATGGATTTTTACGGAGAGTGCTTCCGTGTTGGGTTTCCTCACAAGATGTCGACCTCTTTTGGCTTCGGTCCAACTCCCGTCTGCGGCTCATTCTAGTAATGATTCACAAGTCAGGGAATTCTCCCGCTTTCCGTGTTTTGTAATTCACCTTTAAAGAACTAAAAAAAAAAGAAAAGAAAAAAAAGGAAGGGGGGGGGGGGGGGGCTTCCGCCTCTGCCATCTTCCGTACACCCATATATTTAGAAAGACGCTGATGTGTATTTCTGATGCAAATCTTCATTTGAATTACAAGAAATTAGACGACCTTCAAGTATACTTTCCTTACAAGAGCAAGTTTCTAAAATTTCATTATCTTTTTCTAGTCATTTTTTTTTTTTTAAACTCGCAAAAATGATAAAAACCAAAAACCAACATTTATTTTCAAATTCTAACATCTATTGAAAACAAACAACACAAATTTCGCGTTTCCTGAAAAAAAAAAATAATAATAATGATAATTAAATTCACATTATTTATTTAAGTTGATGAAATTGGATTAACTTTAATCATAGCAAATCGCGCGCTCATTGTGGATTAACTAAAATGGGATTGAAATTTATTATTTAACAAGTGAATATAATTTTGTACAAAGCATAAATTTAAGGGCGACCCGTAATGATATAAAAATTTAAAAATAATAATAATAAAAAAAGGACATTAACGAAAGGAAAAAATAAAAAATAAAAAAGTTAGAAAAAAATAAAAAGAACGTTGGAAAACAAGAAAAAAAATCCACGCGGACATTGAGAAAAAAAAAAGAGAAGAAGAAAAAAAAAAAAAAGCAGTAGATACACGGATTCGAACCGATAACATACAGCATATGAGTACGAGAACTTACCGATCACGCTACATCACGCTACAGCTGACAACTGAAATGAGATAGTTGCATTTCTGATATTTAAGCTAAAAGCGGAAATCCAATGAAAACAATGCCAAATAACTCGAACATTGGGGGGGGGGGGGGGCGTTGGCCCCTAAAAATATCCTGTTCCTACAGTGTTTGGGCCTCTGAACACGATGGTGAAATCCGTTTGTCGATCCGACCTTCCGTTCGGGAGTTGTTAGGGGTGGTCAGACACCTTCGGACGGACGGACAGGACAAACGCAATAGCTCCCAAATGTGTCGCTAAAATATAAAGTATTAATATAAAATTTGATAGAAATCCACTGTTTAGATTCCGGTGGTTTTTCTGTGGAAATGTTTGTCGCCTACTCCTGCCAATTTCTAGACAACGATCCATTTGGAAAAGATTTCAGATATAATAGTTAGATCGTCTTTAATCTATAAATATGTACATCAAGTTTTAAGAAGATTGATCCAGAGATTCGAAAGTTATTAACGAAGGAGGAGGAAAACAAAAAAATATGCAAACACAAACACAGAAAAATCTTTATTTCTAAGTAGAACCTCGATTATCCGAAACTCTTTTAACCGGAACCTCGTTTAACCGACGTCGGTTTCCTAAAGTTTTTTTTTTTTTTTTTTTATAAATAATAAATTTCTCCCCCCCCCCCCCCAATCCCCCCTCCTGTCGGAAATTCCATTCTATTGTCCTCCTTTGCCGGAAATTCCATTCGTCTCCCGGGACATCTGCCTTCTGCCTTTCTATTGGCTACTTTCTGTCCGACTCAGAAGCGTTGGCTTTACCGAAATGTAAAACATTCATTTATGCCGTGGAGCCCACTAAACGAAAACGCGTTTTTTTAACAGTGGAACAGAAGTTCCAAATTGTGAGCAGAACTGAAGCAGGTGAAACTTCTAAAATAAGCAAACTCCGATGCTTTTGAATGTTTTGGTAAAGGAATGATGTGGTTGGAGCAACAGACTGACTCTGATTCTACATAACTTATGCTACTGAAACGACTTCGGGACAGAGCGGCTAAACGATGCATACGGCAGAGCAAACTTCCGTTTAAGCCAATTTAAAGTATGTATCGTATGTCATACAAATATTTACATTGCATTTTCTGACTTGTGTGACATCTATTGAACAAATTTATTGTTTATAATTATAGTAATATAATTAAAAACATCACATTTAGTTATTTTGTACAGTGCTTAAAATCCAGTGTTAAAATTTTTGCGGTCTCCTGACGGTCATTTTTAAGTGCTCTCTTTTATCCGGAGTTTTCGATTTACCGACGGAGGTCCGGTCCTGATCACTTCGGTTAATCGAGGTTCTACTATACTTTAATTTGTGCCTACCAATGTGATCAGCGCAAACACTAAGCAATAAATAAAAATTCCCTAAGAAAAAGATTCAAGTAATTCAAATGAATTAAAACAGCCGCATTAAAAATAAATTACGTAGCTATTAAAGGTCTCATTTTTAATAATTCGAAATGATTGGTTGGTTTTTGTTTTCATAAGAAACATAGAATACATATTACGTTACCTTTGAATTTATATATTAATATTTTTAAGAATTTGTATGATATCTATTTATCTATTAATAATTAAGCACTTAAAAAAATGAGAAACCGGGGGGGGGGGGGCTCTCTGAACTCCCTCTCATCATTCGAGGAGGCAGTCACAATTTACTGGTCCTCTTTTGCAGACGCCACAGATAAGTGTCTTTCCAAAAAAAAAGTGTTGGATGACACTGTCGGGACACGTGAGTCTTCTCTCTTCCATCGATTAGCGACACAGTTGCAGCAGAAGTTTCGGTCTCGCTTCCATTATTGTAGGCGCCGGGAAACTAAATTAACTAATTCACATATTCTTCTCTCGGTTATTCAGTAGCTAAACAACTCTCTTTGAAGCGCGCCCGATTATCTGTAAGCGATACAGTTTGAAATTAACTGATTAAAATTTACTGCAATTCTCTTCGCCGATCACAAACAGCAGCGCCGTCCTTTTTAAGTCCATTAGAAGCTCATTTGGTTCACTCAAGCAAATAAGTGATAAAAAGAACAAAAGAACAACACAAGGCCAATTAGTGTCAATGGCGGATCGAAGACGGCACTTTACCATCCAACAAATCACTTAATAAGTAAACGAAAGGAACGGAACTGATCTAGGCAAATAACCCAACAAATTACGCAATTCAAGAATAAGTTAGATGCTCTTTTATTGAGCTCATTACAAGATCCTATTTTTCAATGAGTGCAATGAATAAGTATGTCTCTTTTTTTATTGATGTACTGTCAGATTCAGAAAGAGATACTATTTTTGAAATCACTGAGCTTTATTTATTTATTATTTATTTATTTATTTGGTTAATTAAATTTCTTCATAAATTACTATTATATTTATTTATTTATTTATTTATGAAATTTCTCCATAAATTACTATTGTAATTAAAAAGTATATTGCAGAGCAAAATATTTATTTATTTATTTATTTATTTATTAAATAAATAAATAGATAAATATAATACAATATTTTGCACTGCATACATTTTTTAATTATAATAGTAATTTATTGAGAAATTTAATAAATAATTTAATAAATAAATAAATACATAAATTTCTCCGTATTGTAATTAGTATTGTAATTAAAAAATGTGTATAGTGCAAAATATTTATTTATTTATTTATTTATTTATTTATTTATTTATTTATTTATTTATTTATTTATTAATAAATAAATAAATATAATACAATATTTTGGACTGCATACATTTTTTTTAATTACAATAGTAATTTATGGAGAAATTTAATACATAAATAAATAAATAAATAAATAAATAAATAAATAAATAAATAAATTTCTCCATAAATTACTATTGTAATTAAAAAAATGTATGCAGTGCGAAATACTGTATTATATTTATTTATTTATTTATTTATTCACTTTCCTTATACTGTTGAAAGATCCAGGTTGCTGTTGAAAATCCTGCAAAATATCGAATTTTAACGAAATTTTTAATGGGTCTTCCGGTGCTTAGAATGCATTTAGGATCTAAATTCAACTTTAAAATCTCAAAAAGTTTAAGTTCCAAAGAAATTAAATCCTATTTTTATTATAATGTTATTCCGTAAATTCTTTATCTTTCTTTCTGTTTTTATTATTAGTAAAATCGTGAAAACAACTTTTTTCATTCCAATTATAATATCTATCAATTATAAATCTTATGATTTCATAAGTCTTCGTATTGGTAAGTAAGCTAAAAATGCAGTTATGTCTTGTCAGTCTTGAATAGCTTTTGATGTCGTATTTTTATATTAAGAAATGTTTGGTCCTTTCAGCATAATAACTGTAGCATTATATTCAAATTGAACACGATGAATTGCTGTTATTAATTTGCCGCTGCAACCGAATATCTTCTGTAATAAAGATGAAAAATTCAAATTTTAGTGATGAGATTAATTATTTTAAAAGTGTAGTGGGTGTGAGTTAAATTTATTTCAGTATTTACGAAATTTATTCCAAATTGCATTAAATTTATCGAGTAACTGCACTTCCAAATTTATAAGAACACAAGACTAAAGTTTCTGACATTTGGAATCTAAATCACAACTAAAGGGAAAGAAAAGTGGAACAAAACTTTCATCCAGAAACATTGACGTCAGGATTAGTTCAACCTCCCGTCTGTGAAGAATCAATGTTTTGGAACTAGGAAAATTGTAGGTTTATGACGACTCTAAATAATTTATCAGCGTACTTTTTTTTTTGAAAACGAGGCCAGACGCCGGTCGCTCGTGCTGTCTTATTTAACCATTGTTGAAGAGCGCCGTACCTCAAAAAAAGTACAGAAATAATTATGTTTATATGGCGGGAAAAGTTGATCAAAATGGCGGACAAAAAATCGTCATTTATTATAATCACATTTACGATGGCGGAAAAGAAGAATATACATTGCAATTCTCGAAAAAATGAGCAGTTAAGAGAGTGGGAAAATGAAACTGAGTGGAAAATGCATTATTAAAGCAAATTATTTAAATTATACATGGCAAGTGTGATACGAGCAAAGGTGATGCGAACTAACAAAACAAAGAAAAACAAATTAAAAATCCTATTTAATAATATCACCACTAATCGAGAATGTACACGTATTAATCAATATATACTTTATCTAAAAAAAAAAGAGCACAAATCTGGGGGCACGGCAGTGCCCCTGCCAAGACGAGCCGAAGGCAGGAAGGGCACTACGTACCTTTTCTGGAAGTGTTTCGTCGTATTTTCGAACCCTCATAGCTTCGGCCTAGATAATACTAGAGAGCTCAAATTTTCAGGATACGATGCAGTTACCAGACTAATGAAATACGCTAAGTTTCATTTATTTAGCTTTTATACTTTAGATTTTATTAATACCTAAAATACGTCGATTCCTAAAATACTCACTCACTGACTGACTCATGATCATCAAAACCTCCAGGGTACTTCCTGAAGTCCTAGAAAGCTGAAATTTGGTATGCAGGTTAGGATTAGCACACAAACAACAAAAAAATTAAGAAATCCGTAACTTTCACATTCCAACCCCTCATAAAGGGGGGGTCTGGTTATGTATTATCGAACCCTCATAGCTTCGGCCTGGATAATACTAGAGCGCTCAAATTTTCAGGATAAGATGCAGTTACCATACTAATGAAATACGCTAAGTTTTATTTATCTAGCTTTTATACTTTGGATTTTATTAAGATCTGAAATACCCTCAATGCTTCGGCCTAAATAATACTGTGTAATAATGTGATTTCTTCCAAAGTGCAAACAGCTTGTTGACCAATAGAAAAACAGAAAAGTAGAGTATTGAAAAAAAATCCATTTTCTAAATAATCTTAAAACTAAATTTAGTTGTAATAGATAATCCCACCGAAAACATTTCATGTAAAATAAGTTGCCAAGATTCACATGCTCATAACGCTTTCACTGTTAAAAAGTTATCAGATCTCATCTTACAAAAAGAAATGAAATCCCACCCAAAACATTTCATGTAAAATAAGGGGTTGCCAAGACTCGCATGCTCATAACGCTTTCACTGTTAAAAAGTTATCAGATCTCATCCTACAAAAAGAAATGAAATCCCACCCAAAACACTTCGTGTAAAATAAGTTGCCAAGACTCACATGTCATAATGCTTTCACTGTTAAAAAGATATGAGATCTCATGTAGAGCCAAGCCCCTAACTCTACGAGGCCTAACTCTACAAGCCCCAACTCTAAAAACCCTATATCTTGGTCAAAAAGTATGGCTTGGCCGTTTCATGGAACTATTTCATCTCTTTTAAATGTATTAAATATAGTTACTTTACATTTAAATTTGGTGAGATGTTTACTATTTCATCTCGCCCAAAACATTTTATGTAAAATACGTTGCCAAGATGCTCATAACGCTTTCACTGTTAAAAAGTTGTCAGATTTCATATAGTGCCAATCCCCTCACTATACATGCCTAACTCTAAAAACCCTACTATCTTGGTCAAAAAGTGTGCCTTGGCATACTCCATATCCTTTACATAACTCCATGGGATTGTCTGTGTGACAGCCACGAAACGGCCAAGGCCTACTTTTTGACCAAGATATAGGGTTTTTAGAGTTAGGCCTCGTAGAGTTAGGGGCTTAGCTCTACATGAGATCTCATATCTTTTTAACAGTGAAAGCATTATGACATGTGAGTCTTGGCAACTTATTTTACACGAAGTGTTTTGGGTGAGATTTATATATATTATAAAGAATCAATATGAAAATGGTATTTTAGTTTTCTGAATATTGTAACTAGAGAGTTGGTACCGTACAACCCGAAGACTTCAATAGTATAGTTTTAAAAGTCATTTTTCAGAATTTAGTATATTGACATCTTCTTCTATAAATTACTGTAATATTTTAATAAAATTAATTTTCTCTTTAATTTATATTTGTTTAATTCTTAATTAAAACGAATATAAGTCATATTTATTTTCTAGTTTATTTTTTAGTTAATAAAGTTCTCCCAACTTTCTGTCAGATTGTTTATTTCCTGGGAGGCATGAGATCGAACTCTCCCTTGGACCTCCACGAAAATTAGGTTCGGTTGCTAATCGCAGCAACCTTTACCTCTTTTGGTGCCCAGTCTCGATTCCCCTAGGTCTTTAACAGTTGTTTCAATATTTGTCACTTTTAAATCCAAAAATACAATAATAAAATAACTAATTGAAACTATCAAAAAAAATAAAAATGGCCTCCATAACGAATAGATAACCGAACATAATTGGTAGAAAGTTGTTTGAAAAAAAAAAAATATGACTGAAAAACAGCGCCGTAGAATTCTTTTGAAAGTTCGTTAGCAGACATGAGCGGGCGACCTTTTCAATCTCAAGCATTTCCTTATCATTTGGCTTTGATAAGTTTCAATTGAAGGCCAACTGGGTCAGACGAATTGACGAGAGCTTCAGAAATCCAAACAGCAAAAAGGAAGTCAGTCAATTACGTACATTGGCTGATTAATTTAAAAAAAAAAAGAAATTATTCTTTCCAAATATAACTCTCTATATTCTCATTAAAATTATTCACTCAAAATAATAAATAATGGATCGTAGAACGCGAGTTTTACTAGTTTATTGAAAACTAAAATTTAAAAAAAAGTTAATTTAAAAATTACGTGATATTTTTCTTATCTGTAGTAAAAGGATTTCTAAAAATAATATTTAATAATTTCAGTAATTAATGTAACATTTATGATATAATATTTTTTTTAATATAACATTTATTATTTAAATTATAGATTATGTGCAAAAAAGCTGCGTAATTTAAAAAGTAAAGTAAAACTATTCGAATAGATCTAAAAATATGCTTTATTTGCTTATGACTTAACTCGTGTAAATGCAATGAAATGTTTTAATTCAGTTTTCCGTTCAACAGATACTTTTTTTTTTTTTTTTTTACCAAATCGAATTCACTTTTTTTAGCTTTTTTTTTGCAAATAAATGCTTGTTTATTTTTTTATGTTCTTTCTATAAGCAGATTTCAACGCAATTTAGAAATTAATAACCAACAAACAAGATAATGAGAAATAATGTATATGTGATTGACAGTCACACATTTCATTAATACCCTTCTATTACTATTTAAAAATATTTTAATGTAATGCTGCCTGTCGAAATCAAAATTTTCAATCAGATTTTAAAATTCACAGCGGAACACGTAAACGGTTTACAAGCGTAGCGAATGCATTAAACACACCCACACAGCAAGGTCAATTCAAGGAAACATGTGACCTGCTCTGCACGCATAAGTCACGATAAATTTAAATTAGGATCGTTAACAAAAATGAGTTTTAATTGAAAAAAATGATTGAAACTTTTAACGGGATGTAATATTTACACGATGTTAAGAAACTTCTTTTTCGAAATTAAGATATAAACATTTGCGAAAAATTGCAAATAGATTTCAATAGTTTTAAAAGGCCAGTTTTTCGAAATTTTGTAAGATAAAAGGCCTACGTATATCAATTGATGTATATATAACTACAACTGCCGTTATTTTTAGTTAGGGACACATTTAAAAGTACTGCAAAAGTACCACAAATCGTATTTGTGTCACAAGGTTTTAAAGATGATAAATTTTAAAATATAAAATATTTGAATAAGGTTTTCACTTAACTGATAGCCGTTTCTTTCAGCAACTTCAAACAAATAAACAGAAATCCATAACTCATGCTCGCTCTGCTCGTTAACTACAATTTTTTTTCCTCCATTGTTATTTATTTATTTTTATTTTTTTTATCGTCAGATTTACTGAAGAAAACAAGATCATATAAAGTGAATAATATGAGTAAATTATTTTTGGGATAATTTACAATGACGCTGCAGGTAACAACTCGGCAAATTATTAAATTTTCCCGAATGATTTTTATATATTAGTATTATAATAAAAATACAGCCTTTAAAATGTTATTAGATAAATTTTAGTATAATATTTACGACTGTAAATAAAACAAAGAAATAAAATAAATAAATACATAATGCAAAGCTATTTTAAAAGTTTATTAGAACTGATAAACTTTCGCATTTAATAAGTTTAATTCCAAAAATTATGTAATATTGAGGGTTATTCTACTGAGTTTTTTAATAATGAAGAAGCCTTCATTTAACAGGAACTGTTAATAGATCTTAATTACTTTATTAAAGTTTGATTATTTAAAAAATTGCATTATAATCAGTTATTCAAAACACCTCCAACGCCAAATATATAAAAAAATATGTATATATTTATAAATGAATTTTCGGAAAATTTTCTTCTTTCCTTTGTCAAGTTTTAAAATAACAAACAATTTACAGATGTTAAATATCAAGCCCTGTCACACATCCTGGACATTATTACAAAATAACAATACTCCTTTCATATGCAAACTAACCTAAACTTTCCATTATAACATAATTAGAACAATTTTATCTATTCTTTAAAAAAACAATTCTTCAAATTTTACAATTTTGTGTTTCTTATTTATACTAGATAATATTATATCTCTAGTCAATTTTACTGATGCACTATTTATTTCTAACCCTTTATTTCTATTGATATTTTCATTCGTTGAATTTCTTATAAAGAAACTTTCAACAATTTTTCATATTCTCTTATCGTTTTCACCTTACAATATTTTCACTTCCGTACTCATATTATGATTTAAATTACAGTTATAATAATTATTAGTAAAAACAAGTAGTAAATTTCTCGCATTCAATTGAAATGAGTAAATAAAAATTAAACAATATTGAATTTAATAATATAATTTATTAAGTTATATTTTAGTTAAGTTATATTAAGTAATTAACATAATTCAAAATAAAATATTAGAATATTAAATAACAAATTCAAATATTAGTAGTTTTAGAATATTACAAAGCATTATATTTGAATATTCACAATATCGACATATTACTTTCTACGATATATTTATTTATTAAAAAAAAAAGTGAACTGACTAACTTAATATTATTTTAATATGGCTTGGTTTTAATTCAAAATAACTATGTTAGAATAATAATAATCTAAATCTCCTTAATCCGCTGTTAATTCTCGAAAACAAAAAAGAAAGAAAATAAAAGGGTGGGGGTGCTGATAAAAGTGCAATGTCACCGTTAGATAATGGATGTTACATAAGCTGCAATCCGAAAACAAAACAGTTCACTTTCCCTTCGCCGTCATTTCAGCAAGCACTTGAGGGAGGTAACTTTCCGTCCCTGATTGATAACCAACGCTTCCTGGCTGTTTCTGGTGGAGCTCTTATTAAGACAGTTCGTTTACTATCAAATGACTTCATTTTTGAATGCAATTAGAGACGAGTCAAAGGCTCCGCCTACTAAACTGATTCTCCAATAATGTCTCCAAGGCTAAAAATTTCTTCGTTTTGGTATTGAATCAAGCAGCAAAATCGAGTGGTTTCCAGGGTTTAATTGATGACGTTATTTTACAAGACTTATTTACGAAAATGTGAATGTTAAATGTACTTTGGATTTCTGCATTTAGAATTTTAACAAGTGAATATAAATTTGTGCTAAAGCATAAAATTAAGGGCGACCCATAAGAATAAAAAAAATTAAAAATAATAATTAAAAAAAGAAAGTACTGTGCGTTTATGAAAGGCTGAGTAACCACTGGGGGACGATTTTACTCCGCAGAGGGGTGATACGCTGAGATGGGTACTTTCCTAAGAAATTCTTTTGGACATTTTCGCTTTTAAGAAAAAAATAACGAGGAGCATTATTGCAATAGTATTTATTCTTCCCATAATTCTTTCCCGAAAAGCGCAAATAGAACGCAGCTACTAGTAAACTAACACTGATAAAAAATAAACATCCCATCTTTGTTTCTCCTCGCCCCTATTTTGAAGAAATCGAAGGAGACCTGACGCATGCGCAAAAGCGTTGAAGGCTCTCGTAAACAAAACCGAACAGTACATTAACGTAAGGAAAAATTAAAAAAAGTTAGGAAAAAAATAAAAAGAACGTTAGGAAAACAAGAAAAAAAAAATAAAACAGTAGATACACGGATTCGAACAGCTAACATTCAGCATATGAGTTCGAGAACTTACCGATCACGCTATTGCTGACATTCGAAACGAGACTGTTGCATTTCTGACATTTAAGCTAATAGCGGAAATCCAATAAAAACAATACCAAATATCTCGAACATATGGGAGGGGGGGGGCTGAAAAATATCCTATTCCTACAGTGTTTGACCTCTGAAGATGATGATGAAATCCGTTCGTCGATCCGACCTTCCGTTCGGGAGTTGTTAGGGATGGACAGACACGGACGGACGGACAGGACAAACGCAATAGCTATCGATTTTGGTCGTTATCACAATAGCTCCCAAATGAGTCACTAAAAAATTAATTTAGAAATTTAAACATATCTAAACTATTATTAAGGACCTAGAGTTATTTTCGAATGAGAACTGATTTCGTTATGACATGTCTGTTTTACATTGATTGATTAACGCATCTCCTTGGGGATCTTGAATTACATATTTCTTTTTAGTCAACCTTGATTACTGCCACTTTTAAAGCTGTCATACAGAAGTTCATTATAAAAAAAAACGAAGATTTAACTTAGATTTGACTACAAGGTGAAAGTAGCCAATAGGATCTCAATGACAAACCTGACTGACTCCGGAAGACCGATAATGAACGGACAAGTAGCAAGAAGAAATGATCACAGAATGACAACAGAAACTGTAACATTTTCCAGGAATGAAAGGAAGAGGAAGTTTTATTGGATTCGACTGAAAAAAGGTGAGCTTTCGAGCGAAAGAAAGAGATAAAAAAAAAATTAAGAGACTTTGTGAGGTCTCACTCTGCAAATGAATTGAAAATAATTAAAAAAAAAATGAAGATAAAGGTTTTGTGGAAACTGGCAGTGATGTGTAGGGACCCAATAAATAACTGCACTATTTATGTGTTTATTTTATTCTGAACAAAATCCAATTCTATATGGAGCATTTTCATTGCCCCATTGAATAAAATTAAATAAAAAGGGGTGAGGGACTTAAAAATTCATATAACAATATATAAGAAATACAAATCAATTCATGTGCATAAATTTTATTGAATCTTAAAAATAGGGTATCCTGTAGCTGATTTAAAAAAATGTCAAAAACCTGTATGCGATTTCATATCCGGCACTAATGACACAGTTGAACCTGCCAACGTAATCTAAACGAGCAACGAAATTCTCGTTTCATCTATTTAGGGCTTTTTTATCTAAACTTTTTCAGTTTAAAAATTAATTAAATTTTGTACGAGTTACAAAATTATTAAATTATTAAACATTTTAATTATTAATTATCGACTTCTTTTCTAACAAAAAAAAAAAAAAAAACCATTTGAAATGTAATAATCAAACTTGTAAAAAAACATACGATACTTTCGTTTATTTCTTGAATTAAAATTAAAGATTAGATCATATTCCCATAGTAATGTTATGAATAAAAAGAAGCCTTAACGAACGGAACTTATTTTAGATTCGATTATAAATTTTACATAATAGAGTTGTATTATTCCAAAACTTTTTTCATCAAATGTTCATCTGTTTTTGTTTTTTTTTATTTATTTACAAAATGACAACTAAAAAGACATTTTAAAAGAAAATTGAATAGTATACATAAAATAAAAAAAAAAAAACCTGATTGTATCGATCATTTTTTTTTTTTTTTTGTAATTGAAAGTCTACTATATGAGTGTGTAGGTGAATATTTAATTTTTTGCTAGTTTCTAATAGTAAACTGAGATTATTTTCTTAATTAGAAAAGAAAAATTGGGAACATATTGGAGAAGTTGAAAATTCACTCTGTATGTATATGTCCGTTTCCTCCTCTTCCATTAATAACTTTTAAATCGCTGGATGGCTCTTCTTGAAACTTAGCCTGCACATACATGGACGAGGGACCATCTAACTTTTATATTTGAAATCTTTTTCAAATGAATTTTTTTTTTCCAAATTTTCCCCAAACTCGCCGAGAGATGACAACAACAACAATTTCCATAGAAAACGATTGAAATCTAAACAATGGATCCTATTTTCTTAATTAATATCTCCTTGTCTTAAAGAGCTAACATTATTCCTCTTGGTAAAATCATTGAACGTGGTTTGATATGATTAATATTAAAAATTTCAGGTAAAAAATACGGATTTAATTCATTTTTTTGTCAGAAAAAGGAAAATGTGTAGCTGTGTATATTCAATAAATATCAAAAATATTTTTTTTTTTTTCATTTTTATTTTTTTTGAGATTAAAAAAAAAAAAAAGAGAGAGAAAGCAACAAGAAATGGAAAGTAGGTTTTAAGTTCTTTTCAACGATTTGTTACTTCATTTATTTGAACCAATGTAATCAATAATAATTATTTCACTATCTCATTGTTTCTAAATACGAGAAATATTTAGAACAAGTAAAAATAGGGTTAATTCAAAACTAGACTTAAAAAAATAAGGTGTGTTTTTTTTTTTTTTCTATCCATTCACTTCCTTCCTGTAATTCCATTAGGCTTATAAATGCAGAAAAACCCTCGTGAGCTCGTAATCTCGTGCCAATTCCTTACAAAACCAATTAGGGCCTTTTAAGCGAACAAGATGAAAGTAAAAAAAAATATGATTACTATGAGAAATCATCTTCAAAACAAGAAAATGGAAATAAAAAAAAGAATAAGAAAATCTAATAAAGAAATTATTCTTATTTTTTAAATCTGACACAAAAAAAAAATAAAAAATAATAAAAGCCGTTTAGGAAATTCAAAAGATATAATGCTGAATTTTAAACCGAATTAAGAATAAGTAGATATTTTTAATTAGAAAAGAAAAATTAGGAATATATTGGAGAAGTTGAACTTGGTGTAGTCAATTCGCATTTTTATGCATTTCTGTTTTTTTCTTGATATACACCAGTTTTTTCGAAAACTTTTCGACCAAATCTAGGTATGGTTAACTTTTCCTATTATACTTCATCCCAAATTTAAGAAAGAAATTCTAAAAATAGTAGTAGTAGAAGCCGGCAGATTTCGTTTACGACGTACAGATGAGATATTAATGAGTCTTCTTGAAATTACTTATTTGATATAAATTACTGAGTTTGTATAGTTTTTGTTGTTTTTTTTTTAATTCATTCAATTAATTGATTTATAATTAAGCTCAAACTATTCGCACACTTTATAGCGAAGTTTTTTTTTTCTTATTTTATTCTTGCAATTTTGCCACAATTTTTTCAGGTTATTTTTGAGCAAGTAAATACTCGAGAAAGTATTCCTTCATTGAGAGATACTCTACAAATAAAGATGTGCTACCTTCAAACTGATTTGAAACTTTAACTAAATAATAGTTAATACATAGTTTAGAAGGTTCTCAATCTTTTGCCTCCTGAGTCGCACCAATTACTTCTTGGAGGGAGGTTAGGATGGCCGTAGCCGTTCAGCTAAACATCAAATCATATTCTGTGTCACCTGGAAGACTTTCGAGTCCAGCCAGTGGGACGCGTCCCTACAGTTGAGAAACACTACTTTAAGAGAACAATTCAACTTTCATCCAAATTGAAGCAGCGATTTTTAATGTGAGGCTCCACAAACATTAGCTACATACTATATAAAAATGACTCCACAACCCCTTTCATAGTATATTCATTTTTATATCTTACACGAGATGAAAAGAAGAGTAGAAGAATTAGCTACATACTGTTAGGGTTGTGCTTCAATACAATGAACAATCCACATAGTTTCTATTTTCTCACCTAACAAGTATTTACGGGAGCACGGACTCAATACAAAAATCAGCCTCTTGTCTTTCAATAACAGAATAAGCAGAAAATTAACGAAATTTAAAACTGTCCTTTCCTATACAATATAGATGATAAAACATGAAATTTAGCCCATATGCTGATACATCAATATAACTATGCCGAGTTTAATTACACCTGACGTTACACGTTTCTCGGTCCCTGTACGACTTAAATCCTGTTAACATAATCTTCTTCTTTCAATCTTCTTATAAACATGGCTTCTTCCATCTCTTCCTCTTCCTTGGTATTTCGCGTTTTCTTCTGCAGGACAGGATTCATTCATATTTTTTTTTTTTTTGCTCTCCTATCTAATTCATTCAAACGAATATCCTGAGCTACGACTTTTTCATTGAAAAATAAACTAGTTAATGATCATTTAGAAATTAGTAGAGAATATAACAGTGAATTAGTTTCACTTACATACACAAACACTGAAAAGCGAAAACTGTATACTATATATTCTATACTAATATTATAAAGCTGAAGAGTTTGTATGTTTGAACGCGCTAATCTCAGGAATTACCAGTCCGATTTGAAAAATTATTTTTGCGTTAGATAGCCCGTTTATTGAGGAAGGTTACAGGTTATAAAACATCGCGCTACGACCAATAGGAGAGGAGCAATAAACATAAACGTCAACCAGCGGCGGTGGGTCGGGAGCGGGTTGACCGTACGACGAGAACTGAACATTACCGAGAAAGGCCGAACTGTGAATGTCCAGGTCAGCGAGCGAGGTTCCATGCCGTACGGCTCAGTCATATGGTCGGCTCCTTATGAAACAGTTGTGCTTCAGCGAACTAATTTTTGTGGATGTTTTTGGTTAATTTAAGTAGATATGTATAATCACAATTTAACGCGGGTGAACCGCGGGTACAGCTAGTAAATAAATGTCTGATGAATTTTTACTTTATAACTTATTACAATTTAAATATCCGTGTTTATATGCGATCCATTATTAATTACGACAGGCATATTATTGAGCGGGGTTATGTAAACTGGAATAACTTATCGCGAATAATGCTGTTACACTTGAAAACAAGATGGTAGCAGCTCCCGAAACCTACGGTACGTGATGTATTTCAATGTTTTAAAATCAATTTTCTTAACTTTTCAGTGTGTATTTTTTTTAAGTTTCACTGCTAAAGTGTGTGTTATTTTTTTTGCAGATTTTCTTTAAAAACAAAAAAAACTACAAAATAATTCTGTAAGGTTGTTTGAAAATGTCTTATATGTGAATGTCACAATTTAAAACAAAACAGCACAGAGAGTCCTTTGATAATGCGTAGTCATTTCAAAGAGTAATGTAAGAATAACACTAGTTGCCGCTCAAAAGATTATTATAAATTAAGGCTATCCTCATAATAGAAATACAAAGATGGATTTTTGAATTGGAAATCAACAAACTCCACTTTTCTAGCGGCTTTAATCTATCTATCTGTCTATAGGTGTATTTAGATAGGAGCCAAAGACACCCTCGTCCTCTCCCCACGAAATCTGGAAATATATATATATATAAAGCTCTATTTTTCTTTTGGTTGGATTGCCGATTGAGAGGACCTCGGTTTCACTCCCCCCTCCCCGAAATTTTGAAGACTTTCCTTTTTTTTTTTTAACTGCTGGACGACGTGACGGTACCCATCCCGAAATAAAATCCTAAACAGTACGTCCCTGTAAAGTCCATCGAAGATTCAATTAACATAGCATTCTATTGATCATTGGAAGCGCAGTGGTGCCTCAAGAGAAAAAAAAATGAGCAATAAAAAACTCACTAATGAAAAATTAGTGAGAAAATTCATGTGCCAGCCGTTCGCCCGTCTCAATGAATTTTATTTTAATTTTAAAATGATTTTTCTCACTAATTTTTCATTAGTGAGGTTTTTTATTGTTCATTTTTTCTTTTGAGGCACCACTGCGCTTCCAATGATCATTCATATTAGCCTCAGTACAGAGACCTTTTTGTTTACTGGTGACTGCTCATGGCTGATGATCGCCAAAGAGCATGAAACAGCTGTTCCAGAATGTCACTTGGTAAACAATTTGGTCTCCCCATTGTTATTTACAAAATCATATTGTTTACATGTAATATTAACTAAACAACAATAAAATTCCGGAAGCAATAATAGAGCAATTCATCTGCATAAAATAAATGACAAGTGATAAGGCTGTCTCTCGACGGCGAAACGTTGTGTAAACTTTTTAAATTGTATAAACATGTCATTTATTTTACGCACGTGTAAGGCTCTATTATTGCTTCCAATGTTATGCAGTACACGTAAACCTTTTGTTCTTATATAACAATAAAATTCCGCCTAGGTTTTTGCTTCTCTATGCATTTATAATATTTAAACATCGATGTTACAATTATTCATCTCTATTTCACGAATTTAGTGAAAAAACTGAAGAAAATTCGTCAAACTTTACTGTAAGAAATCAACCAATGTTTAAAAAATAATAAAAAAATTTTCCTCAGATTTTTATTTCTACGTTTATATGGTCTATGTAGATGTTAATATTGTTGAATTTATTTTTAGAAACACTGCTCTGATTTTTTAACACAAATATTCTTCAATTCCGTTCTCCAAATCCATTAAAATAGAAAGAAGGTCCCCCCACGCCATAACATCGATATATCTGAACGCGTGGCAAAATATTTATCCAAATCCCACGTTGGAAACCAGCCATTAATAATTCATACCTGCGAGTAATGTGGAAATTTGCAGTGATACAGAGACAGCTCTGCTCAGACAGGCCTGTTATTAGGCCTCTTCTTTATCTGCTTGTATCTGGATCTGATCTCAAGATCAGATTAATCGGAATCACAAGGAAAAATAATAATGGGCCAAATCTGTTCATTAATTCGGAACGGAGCAAATCTAGGTTGCTTTTTTAACCCGAAAAACTTGTTTTGAAATTACGTCGGCTCCCTGCGATTAATAATTCCCAATATTTTTAAACGACTTTACGAAATTAAAGATGCTTCCATGTGCTGATTAAAACGCCATTCGGGAACAAGTTGTTTAGAAATCCATTGTTTAGATTTCAACGATTCTTTATTGGATATTTTTGTCGCCACAAGTGCTAATTTCTCGACAATCTGTAAAAGATTTCAAATATAGAATTTATTTGAAATATGCATACCAATGTTTACGAAGATCCATACAGCAGCTCAAAAGTTACTACAAGGAGACACACATGCAGGCTCAATGATCTGATAAGCCTCACTTTCATACAAAAGTACGCTAGCCTAATAAAAAAATAAACCTAATTGAATAGCATAATAGATAATAATGTCATAAGATAACGGTCTTAACTTATTAAAGCAAGTTATATAAAATATTAATTTTTATTATTTATACAAATGTAAAGCTGTCGCTTCTCTATGAAGTCCGATTCCACGTCATTCCTCTTCTCTTCGTTTGTTTATGAAAAAGGTTCATCACAGTCTTTCAACACAATTTCATTTTTACGCTTCGATGTACAGCAAATGAAATATGTCCTCGAAACAAAATAGGTTTTCGAAACTGAAGATAAACAAAATGAAACAGCGTTTGCTGCTTTCAGACTGTTTTGCTAACAAGAATAGCTTTGATTTACGACAAGCTGTGACTTTTTAACAACGGTTCGGAACAAAATCGGAAACAAACAATTGTAAAACCACCTACAAAAAAATAAAATTGAAAGAGAAAATTCACACATTCAAAATATTTCAAATCTGTACATGTTCTGAAAACGATAATACAGCAGTTGGAAAGTTTGTCCTCCTAAACATGTATAACACAAATAATTGGAAATTTGTATACTCAATAAAGAGGATCCATTTGCTTAGTTTCTTTTTTCCATTGTATATTTTTCTTTTTATTCTATGAAAGTGCGGCTCATAGAGCTCAGTTAGTCTGTATATCCGTAAGTTTTCCATCCAAGAACTTTTGAATCGGCGAATGAATTTTCTTGAAACTTGGACTACTTATTTACGGACAAAATACTGTCTAACTTTTATATTTGAAGCTTTATTTGGTGTGGGTGGTTATCGAGAAATTTGCACATGAAGAATAAAAATCCCTATAGAAAAGAAACAGATGTCTATCCATGTCTAAGAGGTCCTGATTCAAGCAAATGCAGGCGACTGCAAACCTTTTATTTCTTTTATATATATTTCTTTTTCCAATGCATCTTAAATTCTGAAAATTTAAATATGAACTTGTGAAGCATCTGGGATTTCTATTTCCTTGTTTTTCATTTTCAAAATATTCTGTAATTAATTAAATTAAAATTCAAAATTATTAATTCTATTAAAATCTATTTCTATAAAAAAATTGCTTCAAAACAAATTTGTTTTTGGAAACGAACAGCATCAAATGAATTTACACGATATTTAGAAAGCCTTCAAGGAAAACGTTTTTTATTATGATTATTTGATAGTACGAAAAAAAAATAATTTTATCTCTAACAATTTTAAAAAACACAATTTTTATCATTTTAACAAATAACTGTTGTACTAATAATACACATTTTAAATACAAGTCATTATTTTACAAATTTTTTTTATCATTTCAAGTTTACGTCAAGTTTTTTTATGTTGAAAATACTATACCTCGAAAAACACGTAAAAATTGACTTTTTTGAATTTTAATTTAATTACAGAATATTTTGAAAATGAAAAACAAGAAAATAGAAATCCCAGATGCTTCATAAGTTCATATTTAAATTTTCAGAAATTTTGGTCCATTGGAAAAAGAAATATATAAAAGAAATAAAAGGTTTGCAGTCGCCTGCATTTGTTTGAGTCAGGACCTTAAGGGTTCATAAAAGAAATATTTCTTAAAACAAAACAAGTCTTTTCGTTTGTAATATTTGCACGAACTTAAAATTAAATAAATAAAAGAAATTATAAAGAATAACGTTTCAATGAAAGTAGATTTTGAGTTCATTCACGAATTCATTTTTTTAAATTTTTTTTTATTCATCTGAACCGTTAACATTTCTGTGCATATTAAACACTATGAAGTCAATCTATTCATTCGCAGCAGCAACTTAGAAAAAGGGCCATCTTTAAAAGGGACTCTTAATTTTCGTCCGATCTTGATGAAATTTGGATAGGTCCCAATTCTACCAAATTTCATGAAAATCATCCTGTGAGTTCTTTTTAATTGCCGCTACAGTTAATCTGTGAGTCTAGTAAAAAAGCAAAACAAATTACGAAAGCAATTAAAAGATGTATTAAAAGATTATTACATCCAGTTATAACCAAATGTATATCAAGCATTAAACTAACGGAAATCGTGAATAAATTAAAATTATGAAGAGAGTACAATATTCGCTCGTTCAGCATATCAAGATTGAAAAGCGTTCGCTTGACAAAAGGCCTCTGACATTTGGCTGCATCTAAATGTGGCAGAAAAATAAACTTAGAGAAAGTAACGATGTAGCTCTTAATAACGAAAGGAAATAATTCACTCCAGCCTCCGTCTCTTCAAATTTTATTTTCTTGCTTTATTTTCAATAATTTTGGAATGCTTCCAAAGTAATTAAAACGATTATTTCTATAAACTCGTTTTCTTTGCCGTCGCTAGTATATATGTAAGGCACTAATTTTCCATCCCATTTACAAATATAAAAACATAAAAAAATAAAAATTAAAAATGAATAGTATATTTCATCCTGAGAACGTAGTTTTTTTTTTTTAATTTGTTTCTTTGGGATCATCTAAATAATCTTGAGAAAATTATCTTGAAAAATTTTTCGTTAAGCATAGTAATAGTTAAATAATTTTTTTTTCTTTTTTCTTCGATTTTAATTGATATCGGGACTACTTTTCAATGAATTTCTTTTCATTTTAAAGTTTTTTCAAATCAAGATTGCATATTTATTGTTTTTCAAACAATTAAAATTTCTTAATCTTCTTTTTTAAGATGGCGCATTTTTAGTCTTCTGATTAGTAATCAGGAGACTAATATTCCCGTTTTGTCTGTCTGTCTGTCTGTCTGTCTGTCTGTCTGTGGACAGAACACGTATCATTAAAATCTCATTAGCAACAATCGCAACAATTGCGTGTTTTGCATGCACAACAATCACATTTATAATACAGCTCTACAACAATCCCAATAATCGCAACAATTGCGCCTTTTGCATTCGCAACAAACACATTTATAATAATAAGGAAAATTAAAGCAATATCAATTATATTTACTTATCAGAAGACGTAGCGCAGCACTGTGATTGGTTTCCTAAACGCTATCCCTACCTTGTTTTATTCTTTCTTTGACCCTATTTTGACGAGTTGTTGAGACTCTGAGTGAAGTGAATTATGTGTTTCATTGTTGAGATGAATCGTTCAATTGTTGAGATTCCTGCTGCTGATTGTTGAAATACCAGACATACCAATCCATATTTTTAGTTCAAGGCTTAACTCCGAATAAAATGTAAAAAAAACGCACTCAGATCGTTCTAAGTAGCGTAATTACAATTTTATTCGAATGAACTCTGAAATTAGAATACTGTTATCGTATTAAACGAAAGAGGCTGAACAAACAAACGATAATTTGTGAAGTATAGATATTTATGTTTAAGATCGTAAGTTTGTATGTTTTTTCGCGCGCTGTCAAATAAGAAAAACCTCTGTAAATAAAGCAGTAGGGTAAGGTCTCCTAAATTGTACCATTTTTACTAAATTCCATATTTTTCCTTAATTGGTTGGGCAAGAACTTTTTTAGACTTTAAACAACACAAAGCAATGGATTTTGAAGCTTTTCACATATTTGAGCAAATATTTCAATATGTTTAATACGTAGTTTTCAACAAAAAGAAAAAATATGTCAACTGGTACAATTTAGGAAACCGTTCCCTAAATTGTACCACCCTTCCCCTAAAATGTACCAGGCACATAATTTCTGTAAAAGATGAATTTGTAGAAAGACGGCTTATGCTTTATTATTATTTTGCCAACAACATTTAAGTAGTACTTGATTAGAAACAGCTGAAATTTCGGGGGGGGGGGGGGGGAATATTATAATTTTTTTTTTCCAAAAAAATATTTATTTACTCCAATTTATTCAGACTTTTAAGACTCAAAAAGATTGGTAATGGCTCCTACTTGATGTTTAAACGTTGAAGGACCAAATTGTGCATCCATAATAATAATAAAAAAAAAAATAGGCTATTTAAATTATATGAGAATTGAGCGTATTGTTAAGTTAGTTAGAATGATAATTAAGAAGGCCATTTAAGTTTTTCAGTTATAATTTCCTCATATAAAATACTTTTAAATGTAGATTTATTTTCTATTGAACTGTAATATTCATATTTCTTACTTAAAAAAATTACTCCAACTCTAACTCAAAACCTATTAAAAAATTCGAATAAAAATTTAAATTCGGTCAGTAATGTACCGAAATTGAAAAAATTGAGTAACATAATACATATTTTAATTTTAAGCCTTAACATAATACACATAATGCATTTTTAAGCCTTGGTGCAAATGAAAACATAAATTTTAACGTTTTTTATTAAATTGTACCGGTACAATTTAAGATAACTTGGTTGGTACAATTTAGGAGACGTCGCCATCTTGAACTCCACATTTATTCCTTCATTATTGAAGAATCTAATTTTTAATACAAACATGCTATTTTAATTCCAACTAAGTTGAGAATCTTAGACTATGTAAAAATTAGTTCTTGTACATAATTTGTGTTGTATGGGACCTTAGGTTTTCCTTATCAAAATAACTTCAAAAACAGAGAGAACATGAAAACGTCGACTGTGATAAAACAACAGGTTATAGAAAGATGTGGCTAGTAGAGTAGTGCCAGTACATTGCAGTGAAAATACTAGCCGTGTGCCGACGCCACAAGACATACCTATTACAAGATATCATAGCGGTACAATTTAGGAGACTTTACCCTAATTAGTTTTTAAGTGAAATTATTTATACAATATTATTTCGAACGAAATTTCTTCAGCGTTGAGAGTTCTTACATACAGCGCTGTACGTGTGTGGTAACAGTGTTTCTTTTGTTTTTGTTTGACTGACAGGAATTACTTTTTCGCTAATGTTACCATGTTCGCAATCGTTAAACGTGCGGAGATTATTAATGTCATAAATATTTAACATTCATGTAATTCCTTGTGGGTTAAAGAAAAAATACAAATTGCTTACAGCCATTTCCTGACCACTGATTGATTACACTTCGTATCTACTGTAGTTTCCAACTGGGTTAGGACGGAAGGAACAAACTCAGTTGAATTGGAAGACTTCTTGAATCCATATGTTTAACCAACTGTCGCCAGCCTAACCTACGTTAACTAAAATATTAAGGAGACTGAATTACGATGGAGAATGTGAATTTAGAACACTGAGAATGCCGAAAAAACCTGCTAAGTTACATAATAAGTAGCTTAAATACGTTTTATTTATTTCATTTTGAAGTGAAAGTAGACAAATATCTTAAAAATAAGAAAATAAAAAATATTTTATCTACAAACTTAGGCGATTAATAAGTATATTTCTAAATATAAAATTATATAATAAAAATACGGAATAAGTGGTTTCTGTATGTATTAATAAAACAACAAAGTTAATGAATCTGTATATTAAAAGAAGAATGCATATTTGTTTACAAAGTTGAATTATTGGTGTAGAGCTTCGCTTCCAGTCTATCAACTCCTAAGGTGGCGTCCATTAATGGGGTTTTGAGCTCACCCCTTAATGAGCTCAAAATGGAGGGGGGGGGGGGTCCGGCAAAATCTCACCAAATCTCATTTAAAGGGAAGGGGGTGTCAATGAAAATCTCACGTCAACTTTTTAATTCAGAGAATATACATATTATAGCAGATTATAACTTTTTGTAATATTCTCTATGCTCCGTGGAAGATAGACCGGAGTGGCTGCACCAGGGGGATGTAGATATGTCTGACTGTCTTCCTATACTACCAAAAGACGTGGACGTCATATGTTCAATCTTTACAATAGAGGAAGAACATGAATGCCCATGGAGTGAGTGAAGAATTAGGGAAGGTGGTGTCGCAGCCTATTTTTTTACTTTTACTAAAGTTAAGTAAATTCGTTGTAGTACACCTTAAACGTAGAATCATTTTTCTCCTATTCTTTCACAGAAAAAAATGTATTTCATAGAAGACATCAGTAACGCTTTAGGTATTTAGTGGTTTGAACATATCAAATAAATTTAATTATTTAAAAATTACAGGGGAAATCTAACGTGAGGGGGAGAGGGGGTCCAAATTTTTAAAAAGAAAACTCACGTAATTAATGGACGTCCCCTAAAACCTCGTCATTTACACCTGAATTTTTCCTCTTTATCATCGCAATACATGTTATTACACGAATACTTATAAATACAATTCTTTTTAAATTCTGAATAATTATTATTATCCTTTTTACATCAAATTACCTGATTTGTTTTCCTCACTCTGACAACCGTAGTCTAAGTAATTATTTTTTTTTTAATAAATGATTATTTAGAGTTGAGGCTTTTCAGATCACTATACATACAACAAGTGTTGTACCGGTATGTATTTATCTCTTAACAACTTTTGAACCGCTGAAGAGATTTTGTGTAAGTTAGAATTAGAAATGCTCTTAACTTTTATATACTTAAAATCTTTTATAAAGGATCCCTGTCGAGAAAATAGGCGAAAAGACGACAAAAATTACCATAAAAAAAATAACAATGAAATCTTTTAATCCTCTTTTAGCTAATCCATTCACTTGCACTTGGTTTGAAGGATTAAAATTAATCTACTTCAGTAGATTTCAGTAAATAATACATATTTGATTCTTTTTCAGAAAATGCAAAATATTTAGTGATTGTATTCACCGGATATTACAATTGTTTGCAAATTCTAAGTCGTTATCATTTTTTTTTTTCGATTTTGTTGTTTTTATCGTTTTCACGATTTCAAAAAAAACAAACAAACAATAAAAAAATAAATTAATAAACAATAATAAATAAAAAAATAAAGATGATATTTAAAGAAAGTAAGCTTCTTTGAAGCTTTAGCTGCTGTAGATTTTTTTTTAAAGTCACTTTCTATGATATTAATGCACTGGTCTTGTCTCCAACAATAAGGGCTACAATGTTCTGTAATAAACTTCCCGATTTGTTACAATCATTGTATAAATATACTTGTAAGATATTTTATAGTCATAAAAAAGTAATATAAAAACTAATAAACGATATCAAATGGCATTTCCTTTGCTATTCTTTACGACAGCAATAAATAATTTACGAGAACAGAATTTTATTTATTATATCGTGTTATTTTTTTAAAGTACCCATTATTCGAATTATCAGAGGAAGTCAAAGCTGCTTGTATCCAAGATTTCGATGCATAAGCATCGGAATAAAAAATACAATAAATTAAAAACAAAATTCAATATGAATTCGTTCACATTGCAATAGTCCAAGTCATTCGTATTAGTCCGCATGCGCAGAACGTATTTCCGGAGATTGGAAAACACTGTTGGTCTTGTCTAAACATGTGTGCCGCAAACCTTATTTACTGATCAAGCTAGCATAATTTGAATTCAAATTGCTATGTGTGTTTATGAATAATAAAAGTGTTTTTGGTTTTTTGGGTTTTTTTTTTTTTTTTTCTGTTTCCATTTCCTTTTTAGCGCCTCGGAACTGCCTGTGATTTACAGAGAAATGGATTATCATAATTTTCCTTAAGCAAGAATGTTCTTTTGTAATGTCGAATGGTCTAATTTGTAATAACCATGCTTTCATTTTCAAATGTAAGAAATCATAAGGATTTTCTTGATGATCAACAGGAAACAAAGACACTAGCGATCCTAGCCGAAAAGCCAACTATAAAATCGTATTACGTATCTTCATACTTTCTGCATATAACTTGTTTGTAACATACATATTCCTGTAGTCAGTCAATACTTCAATTGTTCGCAAACATATACAGTAAGGCTAATTATTTTGCTAAAATAAGTGGAGGAAAAACAATATCATAAAAAAAAAAATCATAATAGCACGATTTGTCATTTATAGGATCTCAATTATGCAAAATACTCCAGCCGCCCGCTTTTCGGCTTTCTGCTCATTACGTTATATTCTCAATTATATTCATACTCATTAAGTTCGGCGCTTGTTCGTTCGGTTGTTTTTCGATCCCGAAACGCAAATGAAATGAACATGAGAAGAAAAAAAACAACATATTTTAGATTTTTTTTTTTTTTGGTATAAATTTTTCACCTGATTGATACCGAGATTTATATATATATATCCTAGTTCTCTTTATAAAAGGTTCTGTTATAGATTTATTAATACATGAAGAAACATTTTTTTGAATATTTATAAAATTGCGCGTTGTGCTTAAATAGATGTGTTTCTCTATTGAGCAGACGACTCTAAAACAAGTTAGATTTTGAGAGCGCTTCTTGTATTTCTTTATCGAGTTGAATAACATTCGATGAATTGTACATCTCGAAAAATTAAAATGTTTGTACAAATTATAAACAGGTCCCTACATCAAATACAGGGCCCAGGTAGGAAATGCAATAACGCGCCCTCTCACGTAATGGTCAAAATCATTGATTCTTACTTGTTAGTCAAAAATATCGCGAACACACCAGACGATTTCATATTTCTGCATTTGAAACCTGCCACAAAATTAATTTAACCCCACCATTTACTTTTTCCTGCTCTACCCCAAAGTTTAGAAAATTAATTCGCTCTTTGCAAACATTGTAATGCAGAATAGCTCTATGCAGACGATTAAATCAAAAAAGTAGTTTAAATAAAAATACACACGTAAAAAAATACAAAAAAAAAATCACTTCTAGATAGGCTAGTACATGTGTGCATAAGTATACATAAATATATAAATATAAATATATTCTTTTTCGGTTAAGACCTCAGTCCAAGCCTCTTTGACGACCGGATCCCGATGCTGAGGGACCAACTCACTTCCCCCTCCCCCTTGATTATAAATCCTTAAATCTCATGAAAAAGCCTCCAATACCAATTGAGCTTAGAAGGACCGACGATAAACTTAAATGATTCTATATTATATTAAAGTTTCATGAAAATAGATTAAATCGAGTTGATGCTTATTGTTGCATGGTTAAAATAACGGGGACAGAGACAGGTTAACAAGTAACCACTAACTTTACTGACTAACTTTATTTACAACAACAGAGGTTCCCAGAGCTAAAAAACCAATCTCACTTCGGTCCGCCTGTGCTGAGGACCAATCAGGTGAGACTTCCATTCCAGGAACAGTCTTAATCCCCACGATGCTAGATAATCTCTTAATCCCTTAACCCTGTAAAGCACGCATCAAAATTGACAGACGGACGGACAAAACCAGTTTAGTAAACCTTATACTACCTACACACTTGAAGGAAGAAAAAAAACCTAAATCACATTTAACTAGGGTGACCAGATTTTTACATTGGCAAAGCGGGACACCATTGACCGGGGGGGGGGGGGGGAGATACCGGAAAGAAAAAAAAAAACGGAATCTCCAGTTCGACAACCAAAAAAAAAATACGGAATCTCCAGGTTCAACAACCAAAAAAAAAAAAATATACGGAATCTCCAGTTCGACAATCAAACAAAAAAAGGAATTCAATAACCAAAAAAAAATCGGGACTTTTTTAAAATGCCGCGGGACGCGGGACAAATTGTTAAAAATCGGGACTGTCCCGCCAAAATCGGGACGTCTGGTCACCCTAATTTAACCGACATTAATTTATTTACTTATTTATTGACTCAGTCTTGAGGCAAAAGAAAGAACATAAAAAAAAAGTTTCCCGAGATTACATGGACAGATGAGAGGCAACACACTCACATAATCCCTTCCATAAATTACTCAAATGATAATTAAAATAATTATCCTCGGAATTAGTAGCAATTAAAAGATGGCAAACTGGTTCCCCCATCTTGATCAGAATCACTTATTTTTCATGGGTATTATTTTTTTTTTTTAATCCTTTTAATAGTTTCTTCTGTTGTATCTTTGAGAATAATCTTTTTCTCGGCGTACAATAATGTGAAAAAATAATTGTTCTTGGAATTCGGTAAGTTAGTAGTTTTTTGTTATCGTTTTTCCAACGCAGTCTCTTCACAGTAAGAGTAGATTGGCTTCTCTAAAGTAAATTGCTTCAAAAGACTGTTAATCTAGTTATTTTATCGAGAAAATATGGTTAGTTTTATCTTTGGCGCTGTTGTATTACTTTTCGGTCATATCGTTTACGAGGCCACTGACACGACGTTGGAGACAGCGAAGATCAAGAAAAGTTAAAACAGACATAAGCGGAATATCGACATGATTTTCCTGAGCTATGAAGAATGTGAATGATAAATGTAATGGAAATACTCCTAATGCAAAATATGGAAATACATATAGACTATTTTGATATTTTTCTACAAAAAAAAACTAGATTACCTCAAGTATCACGTTTGGAAACAAGATCAAAGTCGATTTCAAATCTGGTTAAGATCTATACACAGTGACGGCTGTAAGGATACGGTTGCTGACTTATTCGACTCGATGGAGCGACGAAATCTGGGATTCCGTTAGATTGGGTCTGAAGTTGGGAAATGGCGAGGGAAAACTTCTTGTAGTATTCATGTCCAAACAGCGTTCAACCCATTCCGTTTATGTTCGTATGTATGTATGTTTATAGGGATATGCTTTAAAACGCACTTCCTGTTCAGACAGGATACCCTAAGGATTTATTAGAGTTTCTCTCTTAATCCAAGCAAGTTTTAAGAAGTTTTTAATTTTATTCAGATCTAATTTTCCCTTGAATCCTAATATGTGATCCAGTAATTCATCCTCCTCCCAGTTATTTGGGTTTATGTTAATATTTTTTAAGAGTTCGGTTCTCTCTTTTCCGAAGCATGGACATCTTAAGATGAAATGTTTTAGAGATTCCTCTTCATTTTTATCGCAATTTAAACATATTGGCCCCTTTTCAGACCATTTTTCTGTTCTTTTATTTAGCGCCAATGATCCCGTTCTGCACTGGAAAAGTAAAGAACTTCCATAGGAATTATCATAAGTTCGTCAAAGCTGAGCTCGATACTGCGCATGTGCCAGCTTTAACATTACTTAGATTCTCAGTGTCTGCAACGTCGTGCACTGATAGCACACATACAAGAGAGCGGTTGAATTCTCAATTGTTCACAATTAAGCTTAAAATTATAATTTTAAGCTTAAGTAAATTTAAAAATGCTCATCGTTTACAATGCTTAAGATTCAAAGGCAAAAACAAGGAAATTAAAATGTACAGAAACGAATGAAAAAAATAAATAAAATAAAATAAAATAAAACAATTTCTGACTTAGGACGAGTCACATGTTAAGATCCCAATTTTCATTTGCACTGGCTCTAGATCATCGCGGTTTTTAGCAACGTGGCAGAAGAAGGATAACAATCCTGAAACAAGCTGTCTAAAGAGCTGTCAGGTTCGAAAAGTATTTATAAAAAAATCGTTGTAAAACACTAAAGGTCTAACTGTTAATTTCTAATAATTTAGACCTAATGCCTGTTTTGAAAAGAACCTGCTACATTTTTAACTTCTGTGTCTGGTTTGTCCATAACATTTTAATGTAAATTAAATTAATTTTTAAGATATTTTATCTTTAGAAAAAAAAAGATTTATTTAAAAATCAATATTCAATATTAATCATTATTGTCGTTTGTATAATTTTTTTTTCGTAATTACTAACTGAGAGCAAATGTTAATTCTATTAACGTTAATGAACTGTAGTCGTAAATATGTTAAATAAACTCATGAAATTCTTTTGGATTACAGAACGAAATACATAATTTAATAAACATTCACTGAAACTTTTATTGCAGTTTCTCGTAGAGACTTGCTAATTAGGGCCTACATTAATTAAATTGTAATTAGTTAAAATAACGTAATACTTTTTCTTTATTTTTTAAATTGTGATTAGGATAATTACAACCCCACTTAATTATGGTCTACAAACAAAAATAAGTCTACCGAAGCGCAGCTAAAGGAAGGCTCCATTTTTGACAGGGATTGAATAATAGAAGTTCATATAACAAGTGAATATAATTTTGTGCTAAAGCATAAATTTATATTTTAAGGAAATTTTGGCACTTATGTTTTTAAATATAAAATAATTTATATTTTTTAAGGAAAACGGAAGAAAAAATAAAAAAATGTTAGGGAAAAAAAATAAGTGAAATAAGAAAAACAAAAACAATAACAAAAAAAAAATTCGCGCGAACATTGAGGAAAAAAAAAAGATTAAGAGAAAAACAAAGCAAGTAGATATACGGTTTCGAACCGACAACCTTTAGTATATGAGTCCGAAACCTTGCCCGTCAAACTATACCTGACAACTGAAATGATATGGTTGCATTTCTAACATTTAAGCTAATAGCGGAAATCCAATGAAAACAATGCCACATATCGCGAACATGGGAAGGGCGGAGGCCCCTGAAAATACCCTACTCCTAAGGTGTTTGGGTCTCTGAACACGCTGGCGAAATCCGTTTGTCGATCCGACTTTCAGTTCAGGAGATGTTAGAGGTGGACAGAAACAAACGGACGGACAGGACAAACGCAATAATAGCTATCGATTTTAGTTGCTATCACATCAGCTCCCAAATTGGTCGCTAAAAATGTGTCGATAAACATCCTTTTACTGATGGGATTGTGCCATTACCAACTAAATCTCCGCAAGAAAATAAGTTCTGAATTCACCAACAGTTCAGTTCATGTTTAGCAGTTTTTAAGATTGCGTGATTCAGTAATTAAAAATTAAAGTGTTTTAAGAAATGCTTTATTTATCATTAAAAAGCTTAAATTTAACCAATAGTCAGCTATAGACGAAATTTTATTTTTATATGTTATTATTTGAGCAAGCAATCAGTCCTAACTGATGATTCCAATAAGCGTAAAACAGCTGTACTAAGACATGACTTGTAAAACAAAGGTCTCATTACATTGATATTAATTTATACACTATCTTTATTTACTTATTTATTTTATTAGCGTAATTCATTTATTAAGTAGATGTACTGTTTGTTTTTTTAAATAAATTTTTTTGTAGTTTTTTTTCTACAACTAATTTTATTACTTAAATATTGATCTGAATATAAGTCCATATAAAAATTACATAAATAAAATTCTCCTTTGTATAAAAAGAAACATTGCTCAGTATGTAATTCCTTTGGAGCTACTAAAAAATTTATAGAAGAATACTAATTCTGAATTACCGTTTCTTTAGCGCCTTCAAGCAATTCTTTATTTTTGACAGCTTCACGACGACAAATTAATCAATAACTTCTTTGATGTCGTCTTTCTGTATTTGTCGCGTTAATCGATGACGTCATACTCGCTTTTGTCAAAAGCTCCCATTCAGTCTTTATCGTGTAAAAGAGCGCCGAAATTACAGGAAACCAAAAGCAATAAAATTAAGAAGGGAGGAAAAAAAAAACCAACAACTTCAGCTCACTCTTTGAGCAAACGATTTTAATTAACAGAAAGATTATAGTTGGCGTGCGAACTTCAGAATACCTAGGAGCTTTATAAGATAGAGAATAAGTATTAAGTAAACAACAGCCCCAATATACCAGTTTTTAGCACTGTAGATAAGTAATTGTTCTAAATCATAATAAGAGCTTTACCGAGAATGATATAATGATAGGTTTTGGCACTGAATTCTTCCTTATGGGTCTAATTTGTACGAAAGTCAATAGGGTGCTATCATTAAAGCAAAATCTATCTCCTTTTGGTTAAGAACAAGATCAACAGATATCTTCCCTCTAATGAATGAAATCTACCACTTAAGTTCAGCTTCGAAGGATAAAAAATTTCGACTACAGACATGGACGCGGTTAATACTGCATTTTTTTTTGTGCTATACCCCTTTTACTTTCAAATTAGGATTGATTTCAATGATGATCAAATCTAAAAATTCGCTACAATTCTGACCACGTAAGTTCATAAACACTATGTTAAATGAAACATTAAACTCTGAAACCATAAAATAATAGTCATTAAAATAATGATATTAGTTAATTAATTAGTTTTCTTGATTGTCAATAGATTCAATGGCTAATGACGACAAACTTTGTAAAGTTAAATTTATATTCATCAACCATTCGACCGCAAACATGAGCCTGGTATTACATGAAACGTAACGCCTACTTATTATGGAACCATATTTTGTTGTTGAAATACGTCATACCAATTATTAGTTAATATATCAATTAGTTCAATTAATGATAAAATTCAATTAAGTCCACGCGATTTCCAGACAATTTCGAAATTCGAAAATGCAGTTGGTAAAGTATTTACGTAAGGACAGAGATGTGTTTGAATTTGTAGAATATTCTTTTGAAACAGCGAGGTCTTTTCAAATACAGACAACTTTCGGCTTACGAACTACTTCCGTACCAAGACATTGTTAGTTATACGTTTTGTTCGTAATGGGTACCTTCCATTCCTGAATGTTTACAATACATATCATACACGTCAGCAGCCATTTTAAAACATTAAAACCATATATTGAATGGTCTATATTACAATACGTTTATATATATCAAATTGTATACAATATATAATGTAGAATAAAATAAGAAAAGAATAAAACAAAAACAAGATGTCGTTTTTTAAGTTTCTTTACTTAATCTTACAATTATGTTCACTGTACATTGACATTTCATTTTCTAAGTAATTTTTATCTATTGACGACTTTAAGCATATTTTGTATGAATTGTGACGTCCGTTATAGCGAATGTTCGTAAACCTAGAGTTGTACATCGTTAAGACAATTACTTAATGTAGTTCGAGTCTTTAATTCATTTTTTTCCCTCCTTTTCCTGCCCCTTGAGTGAACGAATAACGTAAGAATATGCAACATGGATATTACTTTACGCGGGAATTTCCCGCTGTTATACAGCCATCCCGTCATGTTTTTATCTGTGCATAAATTCTTTAAAATTATATACAATCGCACTTAAATACCCTTTCCACAGAAATAAACAACTTTCACTGTAATAAACTATATGAAACTAAATTAGATTAGACTAATTGAAAGTGGGTGGCATGAATGCCGAGCACGTCGACCTGAAAGATCTTTTGTATTATCCCACGGAAAGAAGGACAGACGGAGAGAAAGACTGAGAAAGGATGGTGTAGTATGAAACTAAATAGAAATAAAAATATACAATACTTGATATCAATAAAAACTTACAGCAAAGAAATAATAATAATAATAGGAACGGTGAAAATTAACTTCATCCTGTAATATTTCAACTGAACATATCCACAGAGAAAATAAATTAAATTCTGTGAATTTCTAAGAATTTTAAGCAAATAAGAAAAAGTGTGTATTTTTACGACTTGATAAGTAGCAAAAATATGGTGGAGATGTGATGCCCAGTTACATAACTTTAGGAAAGCAAATCATTAATCGAGAGATGACGGCGAGTGATTCCAAATTATTATGAAACAAATTTACATCACATAGAGAGAGGGAAAAAGAAATACTCTTAGGAAGGAAAAAATTTCTCTTCTAAGCCTTTCCATCCATATTTTTCAGAAACTTTGGCTTCTGGATTTTACTAGTCAAAAAATACAAAAGTCCAAAAACAAATACTTGCTTGGTGATTGGTTTTATTTGTTTATTTTGAAGTTTAAAATGAAAGCAATGAAGTATAGATAAACGAATTCATCGAATTCACAGCAGAAGCCCGCCATTTTTGAAGTGTAGATAAAGTTTTAGCTGAAAAAAATTTTAGCCTAATTTTTATTTTTGTATATGATACGATGATTTGAAAAATGTTTTTCGATTACTATATACACAGTAAGCTACCTAGGTCAATTCGATTCCAGGATTAGGGATTTTGTTTGCTTGTTTATTTTTATCATTAATTCTCTTCTAGGCGGGTTTCTGGAGTTTCACCCACTGTTACATGGATATCGGGTTTCTTTCTCGAAAACCGAAGCGTGCGAGCTTCGGACTGGTCCCCTCCTAAGTTCTAGTCCGCTGGTGATCGTAGAAGTCACTATTTTCTGTGGTTCTTCGAGGATATGGTCTTAATGCTTTAACCTAACAAATTTAATATGGCAGGGAAGATGAAATCGATACCTGTCTGAAATAATGTTATTTAATTTAATCATTTTTGTTTTACTTTCTCAACTCAAAGAAGGCTTCCGACATTACAAAAACAGCATGAATTATAATTGGCATTAAGCCTAACGAAGTTTTTAATTGATTGCTACTAAAAAAAAAATGAAAGAAATATAATTAATGACATTACTGTTCAATCGTGGTATGTCACATAATTTCAAACCCGACCACACGTCAAAGGGCTGTCATTCTCTATATCAGTTTACGCACATTTCAACCTCCCACAAATAAATAAGTAAAAAAAAGATTCTAATTCAAAAGAGAAAAAAGAATATTTCAACCCTTTTAATCTTCAAATCTTAAATAATAAAAGATATAAATAACCCTTATATTATGTAGAAGCAAAAAGGATAGTTTTGTTCTCTTGTACACCTGATGAAGTTTTCCGAAAAGAAAAACGAAACATTATGAACATTAAAATAAGTTGTTTCATAGGATTTCTAGAATAAAACATTACAGTTGGCTATCAATTTTCGAATCCCCGCATAGTAAGAATGCTTCAAAAAGTATTTTTTTTTTTAATTGCTTTTTTGAATGATCACTTAGAAAGAAAAAAACGAAACAGAGAATTTATTCTTTAACTTATGTTTACTATTTTTGACCCTAAACTATCGGTCCCATTTTAACCAAAATAAATAGTTATCCCCATTTTATAATAATACACCTATCTCTAAAATTTCAGCTTATTAGAATATACAGTTTTTGAATTACAGCGATTAACAACAATCTATTTTGGTAATTCTTTTATCTCTTAATTCCTTGCCTATTGGTCTGAAATGTAACAAAATTATTAGTGACTTCTAAATTTCAGCATCAGTAGAATGTACAGTTCTTAGAGTTATCACACACGAACGGACATATATGTTTCGACTTTAAATTGCGTTTGAAACCTTTTTTTCTTAACCATTTTCTTTAAAAAATGGCAGACAAATTACCAGAACTGTCCTTTATATTGTTTGCGGAACTGTTAAGTTTTTTTAACAGTTTTTTTTTTTAATTGCTTTAGCAATAAATAAATAAATAAATAAATAAATAAATAAATTTTTCTATATACAATTACACCAATCAAAAAGTGGAATAACGTAATTATTTTTTTCATATGGTATTATATGAAATACATCTGATCGAAAGAACAACGTGTTGAACTGATCGAATAAAACCTTAATTATTCTTATTAATTTACACAATTGCCCAGTATTGGCTGTTGGAGGAAACATTTTCTCCTTGACATTTTGACTAATGAAATATTTACAACTGAATTTCACATCTTAATTTATTTCCACGCATTAGTTATAAAGTTATTAATGATAGATTTCAATTACTGAAAGGAAATAAACACATTAAAGCCATAAACAGATTCTAATTCAATCATCTATTAAAAATCTAATTAAAATCATTCAATTATAAATGACTGACAAAAGGTTGTAAAAATTATAATCTTTTTCGTTGCAATCTCGTGCTGTCATATCCATTGTTTATTTTAATTAATTAAATAGAAAGACAGAAATTAATCTATTCAATACTATTTGAGACATACTAAAATAATGAGATATTCGTTATCAATATTTCAGCACTGTAATTATCATCGTCAGCTGCAATTAATCAGATCTAAAATACCTCCACGAGTAAGTCTTTTTTTTTTTTTTTTCTATCTCTCTATTTTATTTCATATTTACTGAAAAGGAGAAACTGAATAAATATTGATACTTTTTATGTCAATAAACAAAAAAGACACGAAATTTCCACTCACAAAGTTTTCGATGTACTTTCACAACGTGACTGAAGCATAGCCTCATATTTTCAGGCTTAGCTTCGTGAATTTGTTCGGGAATCTTTTCTTCTATGGGAGGCGATCAGTTTAATCTCAATCAGTCTCATTTTTACAACATCGAATGCAATGCCATGGAGAGGTAATTCAATTACAATATGGTTTAGTTACTTTAATTTAATTTTTAAAGTATTTGAAGCTAGTTTTAGCTTTACCTAGACAACTAATTCAAACACGTTCTTAGATTCTGTTATTTAAAAAAAAAAAAAAAAAAATGTATAAAAAAAATGTTTTTTATTCCATTTTTTTTTTGTCATGACGTAAAAACGAGAAGATTTTTCACATAGAAAATAAAAAAAAAGGAATCTACTACAATAGAAATGAAAATAAAAAGAGCAAAAAAAAAGATTTTTTTTTTTTTTTTAAACTTCTCCCCCTACCTATTCTATTCTACAAAATCAAATATATAGAAAATATTAAAACCATCTGCTTGGCAACAACTGTCATGAACTTAAAGGAAATCAATAAACTAATCACAACAATTACGTTGCATTACCAACTTATTTTTTACAATGTTCAAAATTTAGCTCCAATTTCACGAAATACAACAAAAGAACATCTGACACATTTTAAATACTCCAATCGATTTCATCATTTTTTTTTTTTTCTTTAGCAACAACTTGATTATTCAGATGAACTTTAAAAACAAACTTTTAAACTGAAATCCTCCATAAAAAAATAAAATTAATATATAAATAAATGAATAAATAAATAAATAAATAAAATGGATAAAAATGTTTCAGTAACTATAATGGCAAAACATAAAAAATAAAATAAAAAGTTTTATAGCATTTATAGTAAAAACAACTTATTTTTATAGCAAAAAAATCCTACAGATAAATTGTTTGATTTTATGTATTGATATAAATTTTAGTCAACTTTTTATGTACAAATTTTCAAATTTGTAAATAAAAATATTAAAATATTCAAAATTTTCCAAATTATGTAAAATTTTGAATATTTTATTTTGTTTCGTTTTTTTTTAAAGGAATAAAATAAAAATAATTTTCACAATTTCCGAAATAGTTTTTTTTAATAAAATCTTTTATTAAATTTTAATTTTTTTATCAAAATAATTCATGTTTAAGCTTTTTTTCTTTCCTGTTGTAAGGTAAGTTTATTTATCGTAGTGCTTTTACTTTATTTAGTAGTGCTCTGATATTTGCCAGATAGAAAGAAAAAAAATCTAAATTTATCTCTCACACACCTGCTTACACGACAACTATTAAAGTCAAACAAAACTCTATTTTACCTTTTTTTATTGTGACGTAACCCCGAATCGTATTTTTAATTGTTATGACAGTCCCTTATTTACTTAAAGAAGAAAAAAAATCATTCCAAACGATTTGTTCAAGGCGTGCCTAGTTCTCAATAAATCTGATAAAATTTGTAAGAGGAAGTTAAAACCAAGCCTAAACAACGCTAGGAAGACAAAAATAATAATCATTTTTCAATGGGTTAAAGTGTATCATAATGCCGTGTTTTCTTTTCGAAGCGGGGATCAGCGGGCAATCAGCTGATGTGATACAAATACCGTGTTGTCAAATACGGAAAACTTCACAAAACCCGGCTGATTGGCATCATTTGGTTTTGTAAACACGTGCACAACGTACACCTAAAATTGCGCGATGATTATTGTTGTTACACACTGTGATATAAGTGCGTGATGCTGTGCATAAATCAATGCTCTTTTCCAAGGCTACGTCCAATGGATATCTTTGACACTTGCAACATCCATGCGCATCACATGTAGAATAAATCAAATTCCCACCGTTTAAACGCGTTTCTCCGACGTCTGAATAGCGTTTTGGCGTGGAAGACGGGGAATTAATATCAGATGCATCCCCTAAATTCAATCGATTTCGCCCAAACTGCTTCCCGCCTTCGAAGAATTAAAGAAAACACAGCCGAACGAACTCTGCATTGGAGCAGCCGACGAAGGCCGCGCCGCTGCAGTCATGTAATAAAAAGGCTCACTTACCAAATAAAATCCTTGCAATGGCTGCAGAACGTCGGCTGTTTGAAAAATCGGGGTATAAACTTGTGGTCTTTAACCATATAGACATTTTTCTTTTTCAAAGCTCCCATTCGGCCACGGAGCTTTTGGCCGAAGGGCGTATTGGTATCCCCAGTACCAAGCTGGTTGTCGTCGTCTCGACCGTCAGCCATTTTCGCAGTTGTGGGCTCACCGAGGTTGCTCTGCTTTTAAAGCGATCATCCGGGCACTTGGCTATGATGCGTCGTTTCTACGGAAACAGAGAGGAGGCATTCACAAGAGGCGGACCTCGCACGACCAGAAACCTAATATTATAATTAATAAAATAGAAAATAATTAATCACTGCTGGCTTTGTCTGACATGCAACAAAAGCTGCAATTTTTTTTTTTATTACGGAAATTTTCTTTTTTGATTTACTGCTGATTTTTTAAGAAAAAAAAAATAAAAATACAATCTTAAAAAAACTTTTCAAATTATTTATTACTTTTCATTTATTACTTTTTAAAATTTAAAATCTTTCAACATTCAATCTAATTGTAAAATGAATTTAATTAAAAATACTTAATTTTTAAATGATTTTTGTTAATTTTGAAAGACTATGCAGACAATTTTGAAAGACTTTTTGTTAAACAATTAACAAAATAAACACAACAATTCATATAAATTGAATAAGCGCCGTAAATTTATTAAATCAGATAAAATTCGAGCATCCAAATAAAATAAATCAAGATTAAAACATTAAATAAAATAAAAAACAAATGTAAAATTCAATTGAAATAAAAAATAAAATTAAGTGTAATATCAATCAAATTGAAAGAATAAATATAAGAAAATAATAACAAAACATAAAAATAAACCTAATAAATAACAAATTATAAAAATTACTTAATTCTAAAACTTAATCCCGAGTTTTCGGGCGACGTCAAGATAAATGAAAAATTGCAAAATTCACGGATTAAAAAAGAAATAATAAAACAAATTATATCAAATCTGCTTTTGTTTATAAGTAACGATATTTTCATTTTATGACTGCATTTATATCCAATACATATTCTCAAATTAACAACACAGTCTCAATCCAAAACTTTCTTGGTAAACTTCTTAAAAAGAATTAAAATTTCTTTATATTTTAAAAGAAAATAATGAGATCGGTGCAATTTGTTTCTTCAATTTTCTTTCTTGTAACTTATTCGAAATTGTAATTATATTAACAGATTAAAAATTATAATCTACATTCAGTCCACATAAATGTAATAAAATTCATTAAGTTAATAAATTATTAATTAATATATAGTTTAATATTAATAGTTAATGTTAGAACTATTAACTGCAATTGTAGAAACATAATTATGATTTAATTGGAAGTTGAGGGAGTTGTGTATAAGTTAAAAATCAATCTTGTAGATTATCTCTCCAAAATAAAATCGAAATAATAAGTACTTTTTGTTTAACTTATTAATTCATGTTATGGCGGGTGAAACTAATAAATGTGTTTTTCTAAATTATTGAATACATTTTTCGACAAATTAACAATCAGAGTAGGATTATTCTGTGTCCTTCTCCCGCCGAAGTATTTGACGTAGCGATCTGGTGCACTCTTCGAGGTCAAGAGGACACACCCCCTAAAAAAACCAATGGGCCGTCCCAACACAACAGCACTTTAAGAAAATTTGAATGTCAGTAATTTTACTATCTCGAAAAGACTTTTAAAAACTTATAGCGTAATTACACCGCTTCATTATTTTTTCAACTCCTAATTACAATATTATTACTGTAATATCTATTATTCAATTTGGGAAGATAGATTGTAGTGTACCTTTAAAAACAAGGCTGTCAAATTAAAGGTCGACATATCACGGTCAATCTCAAAATATAATAAGTGAAATATAAATAAAATGCATATTTTTAAATTTACAAATATGGAAATTATGCGCAAAGAAAAAATATAAAAAAAAGAAAAAATATTTTGAGCTGTAATTTTCGTATGCTGTCGAACAACTTTTTGATTCATATATTTTATTTTAGAATAATTAAAAATTTGAGAATAATCATTTAGTAACTTACTTGAAATTGATTTATATGTTATCGTAGCATATAATAACTAAAATTCAATACGACAACAAATAAAATTTATCAAATCTTCTTATAACAGGAGGTGGCGCCGCCAACGTCAGTCTTACTAACTACGGAAGTAGAGCATTATTGCAAGATGTGAAAACTAATAAATTAGTTTTATTGCAGACTGCAATTAAATGTTTCATCATGAAGATAAGAAAACATGTAACAATAATGCTGTTAAAAACACAGACAAATGAATTTTAAAAAAATAATTACAATAGTCTTTAGGAAGTGCGTAACATCTATAGTTGTTCTTTTCATTTATATATTTGTGGTTTAGTATAGCAGATATCAAAGTATGATGGGGGGAAAAAAGGATAAATCAAGAATAAAAAATCGGCACAGCGCCGTCAAATAAAACGCGGCCATTTTTGATACTAAAATGATGCCTTTCCTTATATCATTATATCTATTCAAGCATGTGCTTTTTAGAATGAAAAATTAAGAAAAAAGGTATATAATAAATTCACGTGAACAATTACAACAAATTTAAAAGTACAACTATTAAAAAAAAAGAAAAAAACAACAACAACTAGGCTTATATTTTACATCACAGTCAGAGCTCGAATTTGACTGAAGATCAATGAATGAATATTATTGAACGCTAGTGGTCATTCGCATGACATTGTTGGGATAAAATTAAAAAAAAAGGCTTCTCACAGAACTTGAAACCTAGTTCCTTACAATAATATTCCTTAAAATTTAGGTTTTTTTTTTAAAAAAAATGAAACTGAAGTCCTGAAGACGACACAAATGAAATACACAGAAGCTCGGTTTTAACGCGATCTTTCGGATCCAAGATCTCGAAGATCGCGATATAACCGCGATATTTTATTACTTCGAACTTTTATTACTTCGCGACGTCAAATGTCGTATATCGCACCCTATTATCGCCCACACGATTCCAAATCGATTTAAAATGGTCATTTCGCGATTACCTACATCATTCAGAGCTATGTGAGAGAATTTTATATTTATAAATACATAAATCACTACCTTTTCAACACTTTGACGGGTTACATTAGCCAAAATCGATTTGGCGCCGCCATCTTGGCATCTTGTACAAACGACGAGTCACGTGGATCGAAACTCGGTATTCATATGCCTATTAGATTACATGGGCCTCTTTACTGGTTGTCATTGGCAGAAAAATAGATCTCGATATTCATTTTGGTTAAACGAAAAAGTCCACAATTCTGGTAATTTTTTTAAAATATATTGTATTTGATGCATTTTCGTGACATTAGGGTGGGTATAGAGTCTCAATTACTGTAAATAATAAGGAAGCATATTAATTTACACCTTTGATTTGATTTTAGGCGAAGAAACGGTAAATTTTGCAATTTTACAATTATACACCTTTTCCAAAATAGAAGGGGTCCAAGACCAATCGCGTTATATCCGAATTCGCGATATAAACAACCGCGTTATAACCGAGCTTCAGTGTATCTACATTACTATTCAAATAATAGATAATAAATATTTTCCGTTTCTTGAAAAAATAAATATAACATAATAAAATAAAATAAAATAAATTAAAATAAAGCCGTGCCGGCGTGGTCGTGCGATCTCAGGCGTCGGTCTACCGTGCGCTGTGTGCCGGTACCAGGGTTCAAATCCCGGTCAGGAGCATGGATGTTTCATCTTTCTTCTTCTGTGTTTAGTCCGTTTCTCCCCTGGGATTTTACTATCTCAGGGTTATTTCTGGACGAGATGTGAATTCTCATCCCCTTCTGGAATTTCCTAGCCTCATCCTGACGTTGTCAGGTAGGGCTAGCCCGTGGTCCATAGTTGGCCAAAGTCGATGAAAGGAAGGAAGTTAAAATAAAGTAAATCTATACTATTTATTTACCTGTAGACCGATTAATTTTAATCACATAAAACCGGGCGCGAATTAATGGATTGCTAAGCGGATTAATATCCTCTGTTAGATATTATTCTTTTTTAGCGGCCCCTATGTTACAGCTTGCCTGTAAAACCGCTCTTGCTTTTATCCTGTCTGGATGTCACACTTTGTAGCGGTTAGATATATTAAAATGAAACCGACATCATTGTGTTCACCATCAAAAAGTAGGTGACCGCGTCCAGAAAATCAGACCTCTAGGACCACTCCCTGACCGGAAGTTAGGGGGGTGGTCAAAAGTGGTCGCTTCCGATAAAATTTTGTTTATAAATTTTTTGTTTATACAATTGTGCGTATTATGGGGCCGCTTTGCTTTTGACACTGTCTAAAAGCATTAATCACCTTGTTTTCCTTTCTACAGCTTTAGAAATTTTTTTATTCTTCACACGCTAAGTTCTCGAAAAGAACTCACATAGAAAGTAAACAAAAACTCAAATGAAAGTTTAGATTGTCACTATTCTTCATGTCATGTTTCAAGGAGATTCATTCAGAGGTTCACAAATTAGTAACAGATTGACTGATTTTGTTAGTCTCTCTATCTTAGGAAAGTAGGCTAAAAAACTTAAAAAACTTAAAAAAAAACGAGAAAAGTCTTAGTGCAGCTAACAATCGGAAATGACGTTTCACTTCGACTTTGTCAGGATGTTCTTTTGTTGATAAAACTATATTGGGACAAAATTAATGTGCTTAGGTCACACATATAATACATCCAGTAACTAACATGTAAAAAGAAATTGTACTAAAGCATAAAATTAGGGTCATCATTAAAACCTAAACTAAGCAGCGTTGGAGGGTTATCCATCGACTGCCGACTGTCCACCGGAAAACGTGAAGTTTGGGAATTTGGATACCTACGAATTCGATCAACTTGAAATTTGACATGCTTTAGTTTAGAGTGTCTACTATATAATCTATATTTTTATTCGACAGTTTCTATAACAGTTTGAAATACAGTCGACTGTTTGTTTGCGGAAATAAACAGTCGACTCTGTCCGCATTTTACAAGGATAGGCAGAAATAAATACCCCGTTCCTACGGTGTTTGGGCATCTGAACACGATGGTGAAGTCCGTTTGCCGATCCGACCTTCCAATCCGGAGTTGTAAGGGGAGTGTAGATACAGACAGACGAACGGACGGACGGACAGGTCAAACGCAAGAGCCTCCACATGGGTCGCTAAAAATAGATTCACAAAAATATTTTATAATGCCAATGGGTCTCCGCGACAACGAAAGATTAATCCTTTCTATATAGGGAATGTCAATATAAAATTGGTGCACAAAGCCAAAAACACACTTGGTAGTATATTATGTTCACATAAAATATCCATTAATAATAAAGACAAGGTAGCGGCTGTTTATGGGATAGAATGTGAGGGAGGCGTAAAAACATGCAGATATATTGGCGAGACTAAAAGAAGGGTCAGTCTCCGTATGAATGAGCACAGAAGAGCCATCGGAAGTAATAACAAGCAATATCTGACCAATATCCATCAAAAAGCAACTGGACACAAAGTATTAATTAACAGTCCTATTGTTTACGCCATAGAGAAAGATGATTATCTACGTAAATTTCATGAATCGCTCATTATTAAATCCAAATCCATCCCTTGTTAAAACACGGAGGTATCCATTCTTAATGCGCTCCAATATGACATCAAATAAAATGTAATGTTGTCATTATTAAATAATTCTTGTTTCATTGTTTTAATTATGATTATGATTATTAATGATGTAACTTTTGCGTTGTTAACTTATTACTTGTCAAATTCTTTTGTTCTTTTGATGTTTAATCGGGACGGTTAAGTTCCGAAGTTTTATTTTATGTTGTAATCTGATGATGGGAGTTTATATAATCCCGAAACATGTTATTTAAATGCTTTTTTGTTGGTTTCCTTGTGTATATGGTCTACTTTCACTACTACTACTATCACTATTACTGTTAAACCTATAAAGCATTATAAATGAAACAATGCTACCCAACAATGAATACGAATTCGTTTAAAAATCTGTTAATTCGCATGCGCATTGATATAATTAGCCTTCATTGGATTCATAATTTAAGTACACTGGAAATAATTTATTTAATTACTTAATTATTTATTTTTAATTTATTTTTTTCACAAATTTGTACTTTTAATTTACAGGATACAGTATAATTTAAATGTACGTTTTTTGTTGTGTCTTTTTCATGACTTTAAAAAAAAAAAAAAAAAAAAAAAAAAAAAAAAGCAAGAAATTTTTTAGCATTTTTTTTTTTAACTAAAGAAGATTTTAAATTCATTCAGAAAATCTGTTTGATCTTCTTAAGCCTTCAATTATTAGAACAAAAAACAAGTTAACAAATGAATTATACAATATATTACTGAATAAACATGAAATCAGTTCTAAAAGAAACCCGACCACTCTACGAAGTTATCCGAGAAATGCCGATCCTTGTGTGAAGTCATTCAGTCTCATGGCGGGAGTTCGTTTTATA
>JAFIDM010000004.1:41594060-41610063 GCA_023159025.1 Thereuonema tuberculata | reverse complement strand
TTAGAAAAGCATTGGAATCTAAACAATGGGTTTTCTATCCTGTTTATGTTAATACCTCCTTGCCTTTAAGCAATAAATATGAAATCCATTTAGCTAATCCATTGCACGAAGAATTGAATTAAACCTAATGCGATTTACACAATTAAGTAAATACTGCGAATCTATAAGTCTGATAGATGAATGTTGTTGAACGAGATTTCTCGAGATTCACGTAAAGTCCGAGACAATACCTTATTTCCGAGGCTTATCACAAAATGTCGACACACACTATTTTACTAAGCAGCGCACACAAAATTATGTTGCAAGTAGAATTATATTGCGAGAAGCCTCGGAAACAGACTACTGTCTCGGACTTTACGTAAGGTAATATCGTTGGGCACGATTCATCTATCAGAATACAATTCAATTTTTTTCTTAATTATATTGTAATCTGAATATAACCGTAGCCATTTTTTTGTTTTTTTTTGTTTCACGATTTTAAAAGAAAAAAATAAATAAAAGAAAGAAATAACCTTTTAAGGAAAGTAGGTTGTATGTTCTTTCGAACTCTCTTTTCCAAGTTTTCATCAATCGTATCACGACCACGAAATTCTCGATAACTGTTAATAACTCTTCGAAATTTCATCTATTTTCTTTATAGACAGGGCACAAGGTAGTGATTTTCAGCAATCTTAGAGTGAAGTACAGTATAGCAGCAATAATTTGAAATCAGAGCGATATTGGTTTTAAGGATTTTTCAAACAACATCTGATGGAAAAACTAATAAAAACAAGATATAGTTGGCGTACCAATTTTCGAATAACCACATGATAAAAGAACATCCTGTGGTTCGAATGTACCAAAAGCAATAGGAATCATACATAGGAAGCGCAGTGGTGCCTCAAAAGAAAAAATACACACCAATGAAAAAAACAGTGAGAAAATCCATGTGCCAGCGAGAGCGGCCTCAATGAATTTTTTTAAAGCATAAGACTTCAAGCTGTGCATTTGAAATCTTATACTTTAAAAAAATTCATTGACGCCGCTCTCGCTAGCACATGGATTTTCTCACTGTTTTTTTTCATTGGTGAGTTTTTCATTGTGTATTTTTCCTTTTGAGGAACCACTGCGCTTCCGATGTATTGTTCATACTAGCCTCAGTACGGAGACCTTGTTTTTTACTGTGACTTCTCTGGCTGATGATCGCCAACGAGCGTGAAACAGCTGTTCCAGGATGTCACTTGTGAATAATTTGGTCTCATCCATTGTTGCGATAGGAATCATCTTTGGTACAATTTACCTCTAAGCAAAACGGATATTTAGTTTTTCAGTTATCAAAGACGGACGGATTTTGTTATTTCGCTTCAAAATTGAATGTAAAACTCACTTCTAACCTTTCTTTTCTCTCCAACCATCTTTATAAGTTTTTATAAACGTCAAACGCTAAACCTATAATAGGCGGCGGCAGCCAACTGAAAATGTTAATTTTAAAAAATGGTAAGCAACAAAACGAGCAGTCAGTTTTATTCAATTGAAATACAAAACTGCAGCAAGATTACAAAACTTACATGTAAATCCTTCATCTGAGGATAATTATCAAACAGCATTATTGTTTTGTAAATACGCTATTTCATTCATGTCGTTTACCATGTGCTCATCATTTCAACTCCATATTCAGTAAATTCAAGAAGTTTCTGTAAAATCTAAGAGTCTATAACATTTATTTATTTATTTACTTTATTTGTAGTGGAACCCCGCTTTTACACTTTTCAAGGGACTCAGAAAAAATGGTGTAAAGTGAGGGAAAGTGTAAATTATGGGAAATGGTTTCCGCACACTAATGTTCAATATATACAATGAATTGTAATCAATGCTTTTACAATATACATGACTATATTAAAGATTACAATTATTAAATATTTAATTTAGAAAAGGAAAATTATCATAGAAATTATTTTGATCACTTTAAATTCTCAAAATATAAGGCCTTCACGCACATTTTAAACGAAGCAAGACGAGGTAACAAGAATGAAGCCGAAACCGAACGAAGACATCGAGTGTCGAGACAATCGATATATCGAAGTTGCGATAGTCTCGCGAGTTGCAATTACAAAGCAGTATAATAAGTGGACATTGGAGGGGGAGAGACTACAATTTGCCAGAAAAGGTACGCATTAGTTTCCATTAAATACGGTATTTCTCCAGATGTCATTGAATCTGCATAAATTGATCGTTTTTAAGACAAAATATACGTTGATAATCGCTATTATATGTTCAATTTTTCGGATGGACACCATTTTTTTTTTTGGGCGGAAACAAAGTAAATTGCGAGAAGTTTCACATTACGACAGCGTAAATACAGGGAAAAAAATACATTGTAATAGGAAAATTGAAGGGACCGAAAAAAAAATGTTGTAAATAACGGGAAAATGTTATTTGGGGGCATGTAAAAGCGGGATTCGACTGAATTTATTATTTAATGTCGTTAAAAACTCTGTTTACTTCTGTATTGTATCAGTGAAAAGCAAACAGTACTGTAGTTACAGAAGAGTTGATATCCATTCTATTGGCAGTTTTAGAAAAAAAAAAAAATTACAAATTCGAATTTACATTTTAAGTCTTTAATTAATATCCTGTTAGTTTTGAAAAGACAATAACAGGAATTAGAAAAAAAGGAAAATATTCAAAATCGATTTTTGTTTTGTGGATTTTCATTAATTCTCTTTTACAGAAATGTGCACCCAACAAGGATTCCTCCTAACAAGTCAACCGTGTGTCTAAAGTTTTGACGTACATTTAATGACCGTATCGGAAATGATTTCCAAAAAACTCAATACTTTAGGCTTATTCATCGAAATTCCAACGCGCGCACAAATTGAATCAGAATTCACAAGTGTTGTTTAAATCAGTATCCTTGATAATTGTTTGCAGATTAACTGTTATTGTTTTGTTGTCATTCGGCAACTGATTGTCAACATTTTCTCATTAATTACCCCTTAACTATTAAAAAGGAGTGAGTTTCTGACTTTCATCTATTTATTTATTTATTTATTTAATTTGCTACACAAATAGTCATTTATTAAACAACAATGAGGATGAATAATTAATAATAGTCATTAATAAACAACAATTTATTAATTGTTTACCAAGTGACATCCTGAACAGCTGTTTCACGCTCTTTGGCGATCATCAGCCAGGAGCAGTCACCAGTAAATAACAAGGTCTACGTACTGAGGCTAATACGAATGATCATTAAAAGCGCAGTGGTGCCGCAAGAGAAAAAAATGAACAATAAAAAACTCACTAATGAAAAATTAATTCATGTGCCAGTCATTTGCCGGTCTCAATGAATTTTTATGCTTTAAAAAAAATCATTGAGACCAGCGAACGGCTGGCACATGAATTTTCTCACTAATTTTTTATTAGTGAGTTTTTTATTGTGCATTTTTTTCTCTTGAGGCACCAATGCGCTTCCGATGATTGGTCATTTATTAAGTCTTCAACATTTTTTAGAAAAAAATCCCAAATTTCTCCCCAATGTAATGGTGAAGCAAATTGGAACTTCTTTCGAAAAAATATAAACTTTTCGCGCTACAAAGTTATGTTCAATTTGCGAATACAGAATGAATGTACAATACAGCAAGAACTGTACCAAATTATAAACAAAAATACAAAATATTCGGTGGAATCGTATTAGCAGGAAACATCTTAGACGTGTTTCACAGCCAACGAAAAATCGAACGAAACATGTCCTGCCAATGAAAATATGGAAAACCTGAAATCACTCTACAGATTCATAAAAAAAAACCTCCGAAACGCAGCTTCAGGTGGAAGATGGGTTCACAAACAGAAACTGGATGATACTTATATCGTTGGGCATGAAAACTTGAGCAAACATTTCAAAATCGTACTAGTCGATCGATCTATCGTCGTAATCAATCATCTCAAAATTAAACATGACGGTTTTGAATTTTCCCTCCATTTCAAGTAAATGACGAGTTATTACAAATTTACTATAATTGCAGCAAAATTATATTTAGATATGAAACAATCTGTTGCTTAAAAGCTTTTCATTTAATGCATCAGAATTTGGCAGAGAACATTGTAGATTTGAAATTGGATTTTTATTGTCGCTGATTTATATCGCGAAGGATTCTGGGAGTGGAAAAAGCTCCTTGAAATTTCGCATCACGTGACTTCGTTGAGCGTCCATTCGATTTGGACGCTGAAAATCTTTCGGCGGAAAACATTTCAGAGAAAATCACTGTCCTGTGAAATAACTGCAAAAGATTATTTTTATCAATCGGACATTTTGGTTCTTGTGAAACACGCCGTAGGCATTCATTTCATTCTTTTATTTTTGTTAATTTACTTTAATTTATATTAATTTATTTATTTTCTTATTATTTTTTATTTTTATTAATTATTATTTTTAGTATTTTTTTAATTTTTATTTGTTTATTATTTTTAAAGAAAAATCACGTGTGTGTGTGAAATAAATTAAAGACAGAAGTCAACAAAAAGAGTACAAAACATGAAACACAATAAAAAGGGAACGACATGTTTCGTCCAGATTAACTGGACTTTTGCAAGTCTTTTTATTATTTTTATTAATTAATTAATTTATTATTTTTGGTAAATATTTCTCTATTATTTTTATTACTTCATTTATTTTTATTAATTTATCTATTATTTATAGCAATTTATTTCTTTATTATTTTTAATAATTTATTTGATTTAATAATATTTAATTAATTTAACATCTGTATCGAAAATTATCTTGTTCTAAGTTCCGTTAAGAAAACTTATTTTCTTTTTCAAATAATGTTGTGCCAGAAGTATGGAATTCATAAAAAAAACTATGCTGATATCTTGCATTCATTAGGTTGGGTTTGTATCAAGGCTCACAGCCCACAGGACGCTGAAGGTGAGGCTCCAGCGTTTCTTTATCCAAATGCGTTAGATCGTAAAAAATAGATCTTACAGAAGACAATAAAAATTAATTTTGTTTCCGTATGAAAACAAGATTGAAAATTAAAAGGCAATAAAGAGAAGAGACCAAAATATCCAGTGACCGAATTAAAAAACGATTATACTAATAACTTCTTATACTTGAAACATCGCTCGGCCTCCCTTCCTTATCAAAAATTCATATTCAAACAACGTGCAGAATTTTTGTAGTCCCCTGGTGCTCAATTCTCTACAAGGATCCATTTGGAAAAGATTTCAAATATACAAGTTAGATCACCTATGGTCGTTAAATATGCATACTAAGTTTCAAGAAGATCCATGCAATGGTTCAAGTTTATGAGAACATATATATATATATATATATATATATATATATATATATATATATATACTAAATTTTTAGTAGTTAGGTGTTGGTTTACCCTTCGCCTGAATTACAGCTTGTATCTGACGTGGGCTCGACAATACAGGTCATGCACAATGAAAAAAGGAATATGCAGACATTCCTCGTGCAGAGCGGTCTCTAGTTCGGAAAGTGTGGACGGAGGTGGAAACCTAGGCCACCTCAAAAATACCCCACAAAGGCTCGATTATGTTAAGATCAGGAAACTGAGGAGGACAGACGAGATGTTCCACTTCATATTCGTGCTCATCGAATCATGCTTGGACACACCGAATGCTTGTGAATGGGGCTGTTGTTGTCTTGGAACAGAGATCGTTCATCAGAGAACACAGTCTTCAGCATAGGATGGAGATGATCACCAAGAATGCTGAGATAATGCTGTGCTTTGACCTTCCCATGCAAGATGCTCTCACCATCACCATCACAGACCCCCTCCATTAACATTGGGAAGGGGGCAGTCAACATGAAAGGCTTCTCCACACATAAATACGTCCAATGGTCTGAAATAATTTAAAGGAAGCTTCGTCAGACCAAATGACTTATCTGCACTGCTATTGTGTCCAGTGTCTGTGCTTGCGGCACCACTGACGTCGCTTCAACGCATTACGTGGTGTTACTAATGGTTTTGGAATAGCCGCTCTGCCATGAATGTTTACAGCATGCCGTTACCATTGGATACTTTTAGTTGATACGAGGTCCTGGAGATGGATGTTCATCTCGGAGGTTACCTGGGTGAACACCCGTCTATCCCTGTCGGTGAGCCTTGACGTTCCCCCACTGTTCTGTTTCGCAGATGACGTCTTAAAGTGTTTTGTGTAGGCTGTCATAACAGTGCTTCTTGCAATACCCACAAGGTTGGCTGTTTTCGTCACTGAAGCTCCAGAGAGACGCGCCCCAATGATCATGCCTCCTTCGAAGTCTGAGAGGTCGGACGTAACTGAATTTCACTGCCAGCACAATATTGTCACATGTACGACTGCTGTTGATCGACTGATATATCCGCCTTCACGACCACTAGGTGGCAGACGTCTGTTCTAGATGGCGTGGCTCTGTTGCATAATTGAATTATGGCCCGTTTTCATATTATTGTGTCCACTCCCTACACATACATACATACATATATACATGCGTATATACATGCATACATATATACATAAATACATAAGCCAGACAGTGATCTGTGATTTGAAACTACCAATATCGAAAAAACAAATCAGTTTCAGAAATGCCAAAATCAAAAAACAAATCATTGTTTCCATGGAGATACAATTTAATTATCCCCACTTCTTCAGTGGCGAAAAATACATCCATAAATACATACATACATACATACATACATACATACATACATACATACATACATACATACATACATACATATTGTGACAACACTCATAAATCCATTATTTTTAATGTAAATAGTCGAATTTTTGAATTCTATTGTTTTTTGTTTTCCTTCTCAAGAAGAGAGAAATGTATTTTGATAATAAGGAAAAGATTTTATTTTTGTTCATGTCACAGCAAAAAACCCCGTAGGCGTGATTTAAGGTTAATTTCCCGAAATTTAAGCTCAGTGGAATTTAGGAATTTACGTTAAAATATTAAGAATTAAGACTTATGTAATTTAGAATAATTGTGCTGATATTTTTTAGTTGATTTAATTAATATCAGATCATTAATTAAAATCGGTTTAACGTGTCGTTATAATAATTAACACTGCTAACGATAAAAAACACACATCCATTGATTAAAAGCATAAAATATATATAACAACGTTTCAAACCCTCATCTTGTTATTATAGGGTCCTTTATCAAGTATCATGCTCCTAAGTTAAAAATTGATCCTCCGTGTTTGGAGTCGTCGGTAAGAATGACCGTAGATTCGCCAAGGATATAGAGTCTCCCCCTGGTGTGGGTGACGTTAATGACTATAAAGGAAATAGCTGTTCATGAAATCGCTCTCTAAAAAAAAAAGCGCCTTTGATAACTAGCAGACAGCTATTTCCTTTATAGTCATTAACGTCACCCACACATCCTTGGCGAATCTACGGTCATTCTTACCGACGACTCCAAACACGGAGGATCAATTTTTAACTTAGGAGCATGATACTTGATAAAGGACCCTATAATAACAAGATGAGGGTTTGAAACGTTGTTATATATATTTTATGCTTTTATTTAATATCAGATCAGTTTAGTAATTTTGATTAATTTTAAGAGTTAATCTTAATTTTAGTAAATTTTAGTTTCAAAAAAAGAATAGAATTAAGTTTCTTTAAAGTTAGTTATTGTAAGCGCTTTTGGAAATATTCCAGGGCAGGGAAGGTGATTAATGATTGGCTGATTAAGTATTCATCGCCAGATGAGGCAATCGGCGTAATTTGTAGTTCTGTCCTTTGATTGGATATTGTGCGATGACGTAGTCAGTGGCGCGTCATCCGAACCCTTTTAACCGTGTGCTTAGCACGGAATCGCTCTCTAAGCCGTGCGCCGGGTATCTTTAAGCCATGTAGCAGTTTCTCCTAGCCACGTGCTTTCGCATTACTCTCTTAGCCGTGGTGTGCCGTGTATTCTCGCAGCCACGTGCTCGTTATACCTTAAACCATGCGGTTTTTCGCTTAGGCTTAGTTTTTAAGCCACTACATTTAGAAGTTATCCGACCACCAAGCAGTCAAATAGTTGACGTGGTTCGGGAATTAGTGTCATACAATATTTAACTTAATTTTCCTAGGCTTGTGAAGGCAACATTGGATAGCCTATTATTTCAATTTCTTCAAGCTAACTGCGTGTATACCCGCAGGGACCGCGTGTGCTACTGTAAGTGAATTTAAGTGAATTTCTTCTCAACTGAGTTATTACATCATTCAGTGGAGTAAATCCTATTTTGGGACAAGTTAATTATTTAGCTGCATGTGTTAATTAGAAGAAAACTTCAGTGCGATAGTCTAGTTTAGTGAAGTGAATATTTTGAATTCTCGTGAATACATGAATGGAAGTTAAGAGTGATTGAGTTAGTGCAAGTCAAACAATTGCAAAAGCGCAAGTGTCTTCTTGGTTCAATTACATTATCAGTTTAGAACGGTGAGCGGGGGAAAGTTAATAAACCGCCGTTTTGCTGTGTGGCATTCTTTACCGTAATCTCCAAGTAGGAGCTATTGTTTCTCCACTTGTTCAGAATAAAAGCTAAAGAGTTATGTTTTATGTTACTTATTGCGTATTGGTCTGTTCATTTTATGGTTGTTCAGTGGACACTACGCCTGAGATTGGCTCGAGCTAAGTACTGGGGTGTGACGACCGAGGGAAAACTTGATGAATACGCGTCTGTGACGTATTCTGGCGCCCAACGAATACAACAAACCCCTTCCTCCAAAAGTCACAATATATACATACGTATATAGATGCATACATACGTACAGACTGAGTAATCTAATGAGCCTTACTTTCTTAAGTAAATAAGCTAAAAGAAAAAAATCATTTATATTATTTTTTACTATTTAAAAAGAGAAGAAGAGAAAAAAGTAAGATTTTAAGGAAGTAAGTTACAAGTTCTTTCGAACTTTTTAAGCAATTCAAGAAGCAGAACTTTATTATATCTAAGCAAGAAAACAGAAGCTCTAACTATAAAAGAAACGGAAGAAATGGCACAAATTAAACAAACAAATTCCCTATTTACTAAAAAGACAACTCATTTATAATAATTCAAAGTTATTTCGTTTAGAAGTTAACTCGAAAAGGAGAAACTACAGATACGAAACAACATAGTTCGCATTCGTTCAGAAATTCATACATTACTGACAGCTACGAACTTCTTATTTGTTTTATCAAGAGACTGCGCTGCTGGTTTTTATAGTTCAGCGACGAGTCAATGATAACACGAAGACAAACATATTCAGTTCCGATAAAATTATCTTTATCAAAATTACAATTTATTCAAGCAGTATATGTTTACCGTAGATAAGACAAAACAGAATGGCAGTCCTTCACTCCCACTCTTCATGATTACACCTCCCTTATGCTAATACATTCCAGAATACGTTTACTATCAGTTAAGTGTCATAACATTAACGCCAATGGTGAAATAAACTTCAAGAAATAGATAATGTTGATGAATTCAAATTAAGTTAATTGTAATGTTGATTAGGAAGAACAGCGTCTGTTTGAAAGCGTTTGACATTGATTTGCTCCCAGTTTTTTCTTAAGCCTTAACTTAAAAAATGAAGTTCCTTAAATAAAGCGGTTTTAAAGCCGTTCCGGCGTGGCCGAGCGGTCTACATGGCTGTCTGCCGTGCGGCCATTGCATCGAAACCTGGGTTCGAATCCAGGCATCGACATGGCTGTTTCTTTCTTCTTCTGTGTTTCGTCCGTTTCTATTTAGGACTTACTATCTCAGTGTTATTCTGGACTTGATGTGAATCTCGTCCCACCTCTAGAACTTTCCTAGCTCCACCATCACGGTCGTCATACAGGGCTAGTGTCCATGGTCCTTAGTTGGCCGAAATCGACAAAAGGAAAAGAAAATGATTGTAACTATTTAAATCCGTTGCACTTTATAATTTCTGCTATCATCTATCAATATCCAACTTCAATTCAAATAGACCTTCCGTCGCATTTGTCTTCATCCTATGCTTAAATTAAGAAACGTTTTGATTGGCTGAAGAGACTGGTATATGAGAGAGAATTTGTTACTTTTCCTGCCAAATTCTTTCTTACTTCTTGAATAATTATATATGGTGGTCTTGGGATAAGCAACAATTGAGAGTAAAAACAGATAATGCAGTGAAAACAAGGTAGGAAAGTTGAATTTACAAGGAATCTTTTAATTTAAATATTTAAATTATTAGTATTTCAAAAATGAATGCACTCGCCTCGTGACACTTTCATTCTTGTGTTGTCTTCATGTTAGATATCAACTTGTAAAATTCAAAAATAGATATAAAAATAGTTCGAATCACAAACAACATAAACAGATGAATCATTTGGGACATTTTTGAATTATAGCAATTTCAAAGAGGTCATAATCGATGCTTTTCCTACGACTTATAAAGCAATCTATAGCTATAAATAGGGTGATCAAATTTTTCTGACGTCAATCCGGGACAAGACAACTTTGACGAATAAAAAAAAAAGCGCCATTTGACGGTACCCGCACAAAATATAATATATGCCATTAATTGGCGTCGTTCGCAATGAAAGAGTTAAGAAAGATTCACTTTTACAATAATCCAATATATACTAGGCTGTTTATCCGACTATTGTAAAGACAGGCCTTAATCCCACAAAAATATGTCCATCCTTATATGGATCGAGACAAGCAAAATTCACGTCAAATATTTACAAAATCCAGGACTATTCAGAATCCGGATTTTCATTTTCCGGAACATATTCTGAAGCTTGACACTAAAATCCGGGACTGTCCCGCACAATCCGGAACGTCTGGTCACCCTAGCTATGAAACTTGTTCGGAATTTGCCTTGAACTTTATTTTTTACAGATATGTAAGGCATATTTTTATATTGATTGGATACATTTTTATCAGAATACTAAGTGCTTCTTCTCTCCTCAATTTGGGAAAATGCCATTAACGATCTGTGTTACGAAAAAATGCGTTAAATAAAAAAAGTATGTGTATTTATGTAGTAAATTAAGTTCAATGTTTAATGTAATGTAGTTCATGTGAATTTTTCAAATTTTAAACGATCACAATGATATATAGAAACAAGGTATTAAAACTAAGTCAGTCTACAAATAATCACACAGCCCATAAATTCTATTCAGTTCATGTTTTTTTTAACATAAATATTATTTCCAACAACACAAAATCATAATAATTTTCTTTTCCAAGAAAATTGGAAAAGAAACCCTACTTCAGCAATAAGTATGTATTTATCTTTATGATTTAAGACGATCTCAGAAATAATATGAGCTCCTTTTTAAAATTAGCTAAACGGACAAGCTTATTTAATGATTGACAATTTAAAGAAATTGCGCATGAAATTAGCCCAGTTCAAATTATGCATCATTAATCAAATTGCACCCAATTAGTTCCCGCTCTAGAGAAAAATTGATTTCTGTCTTTATTTCTTCAGTAGGGAGATTTTGTTGTAAAATCCTGTTTCGTGATTTTGTCGGACTTATGTTCTGATATCGTTTTCTTTTTAAATATGTATTAAAAACATTAGGAGACAGGCTTTTTAATTTTTTTAATTTTTTTTAATGCCTTCTACATTTGAAAATATTTGGAAAAAAAACAAGGCAGAAGCGGTGGAAATTTATATACGTACACCCAGTTGGGTGCAATGAAGACATCGGAAGAAAGATTCGCGAAAAAAAAATAGTTCCAAAAGTCGCCGATAGGCGCTTTTGGAGCTGTAGTTGCAATGATAGCAAAGAGGAAACTGATCTGAAACATCACCTTTTATGCAGCACATTCATTTCCTCCGTCCGGAAATGGCCACTTGTTCAATGTGGCCATCATTCTTGTGAACCAGGAGTTGCATCCTGTGCACAACATTCTCTACAGCCGATGTCTGAAATCTGTGATGTTCATCACAGCCCGTGATACGTTGTCTTGAAGGTAGTCAAGTTCAGAATCCGGACAAGATAAACTTGGAGTTCAAGTATTTCCACAGCCAAAGGTCGCATGGAGTTAAATCCGGGAAAGTGACCGTGCAACCGGAAAGAAGCGACTGATGAATCTTTCGTCTGTGAGTGATGCCGTAGAAGCTGCTGTATCAATCGAGCAATGTATGGTGGTGCTCCATCTTGCATGAAAATTATCTCGTTCAATAATGTCTTTGCTCTGCCAGGCCGAGCTGATAGCGATCCTGTTTCTGCAAACTTCGTAATCATCGATTTCAATGAGTTAACTGACAACGGATCTTTACGCAGGTTCTGACGGGTTCTAAACTCACAAAGAATAGCTGCTGCATTGCACTGGTGAAAGTAACGCACGCTGAGGTAACGGAAGACACAGTAATCGGAATGTCTTTCTGAAGTTTTCCCATCCCTTTGTAGCTCGAAGTGACGCAGTTGTAGCCTACGTAGTCGAGAATGTCCATGAACGGCTTTTACCTGCGTCATTTGCAAATTCTTGAGTATCTAGGCTACAATAGCGCCATATTTCCTCCTATCGGCGACTTTTTGGAACTACTATTGTTTTTTTCCCATGTCTTTATTAGATGCCATTCCGGTTGTTCGATCGAGCAACAGATGGCATTGAATAGTGACAGTTTAATTACGGCCATCTTAAAATAAATTTATACTTATATATAAGAGGTAATTCAAATGAAAGTATATCTATGCAGAGCATTCTAAAGAAAGAACCAATAATGGAAACAACGTCAGACTTGGACTGTATACATTCCAGATCATGGGGAAGAGACTTCTGCAATAAAAAAAAAAATGACCGACAGGGAAAATATGGCGCTGAGAGCTGCACCAGTTCTTGAAATTTGCATAGCACGTACTTTGTAAGGCATCGATTCAGGTATAAATGAAGACGGGTCGGAGACATTTTTCGATGAGCGCCAGGGTTCTCACGTTGCTGGAACGCCCTTACTTTAAAGTTATTCTACCAGTACACACGTCGTAAATCATTGCGGTAAGATCCACTGACATTAGCGCATTGGGCACATAGTTCATTAATTTGAGGAGATGGGTAGCTTCAGAGTCTTAACAGAAGAGGGCGTAAACCTAGAATACCTCAAGTAGCCGAAGACGTTGCAACGATAATCACGCGAGAATGTTGCAGGTATGTGTAGTGTTCGTGCCTTAGCAAGGCGGTCAGTACAGGTACCGTATACAACAGTGTGGAGATGTTTGCGCAAAGCATTGCATATCCTGTAAGCACAGCTACCTCCAAGAATTGCAATCCAGAAACGTTTGCTTTGACATTCCTGGCAAGCATGGAGGTAGACGAGATTTGGCCCTGGAACATCCTGTGGAGTGATGAAGCTCATTTTGTGGAACAATGAACACGCTAAACTGCAAAGAATTCTTGTCAGTTTCAATGTTTTCCCTTACATTCCCCGAAGGAATAGTATGAATAGGTTAATAACCACATTTGTGATCTTCCAGGAAATCTATCCAACCGAAACTGTCACGTGTACGGTAACCGCAACTCGTGGTCAGCCTTTATTGTTGGGGGTGGGGTGGGGGGGTTACGACCGAAAGAGTTAATTTGTGGTGAACTGTGGGAGGTGAAACATCCGCAATTCAAAATTTCGGAATAACTCTCATTTTCAAAAAGTTCTAAGCAGTCGTTTTCCACCATCTTGTGTTCATTCACCGGCCTGCGAAAGAATACCACCTAAAGTTTTAAAATTCTTAAAAATTAGATAACATAGCACAGTTTCCGTGAATATGATATTAATAAGTTCTCCCGAATGGTTTATTTAGAAAACAACGAATATTCGTCTTAATTTCAGCACTTCGCTGTTCTGCGTAATTTCCAGAAGTCCTTGTCATCACATTTCAAAAACTTGTTTGACGCATTTTCGTAGTGTTAAAACTTTATTCTTCCGCAACAATTACAATGCACACCATTATTTCAATGGTAAAGCGGGGGAAAAAAGAGTCGGAATCGAAGGGAAAGATCCCCTCAACTACTTTTCAAAAACACATGGAAAACTTTTCTGATTTTGGAAACTGCCAACGATTCATTTCACAAATTCTGATTCATCAAAATGTACATGCAGGTCGAATGAATGGAAGGAATACAATGAGCAAAAACTGAATTTCCCAGTCACTACTGGATGTTACATCCATTTTCAGTAATTAAATAATATGAAGCTGGATGTTATTATTATTTTTATATAAATGGTCCTATTCTTGGGTTTCCCGAGCTACGACAACATGAATGGCCAAGGACCAAAGCATGTTGCTCAGTGTGAAAAAGTGAGGATGTGTCCATGAATTTCCTAACTATGCGTGTTGTGTTCAGAACCACAGCCTTCTGGAGTTGACTTCACAAAAACACTTAAGTCCTAGTGTCCTGAGGCTGTGATGCAATGTGTGAGGCACCAGACCAGTGGCGGACCAGGACGTTGGGTACAACACGTACTCGTCCTACCCCTTCTGCTTCTGGAGCTCGTGTGCTAGATCGGTGTATTTACTGTTCTAGTCTGTGTGAGTTTTCTGGCTGTTCTTGCTGATAGGCACTGCAACATCAATGAGATAAGTCTTTTGTTGACCTTATCAACAAGTGTGATGTCAGGTCTGTTGTGATTAACCATTTGTTATTGTTTTGTGTTCTGGAATAGTGTGTGCGTATGTGTGTGTGTGTGTGTGTGTTGAGATGGTATAAGACTGTGGAGAGTTGCGGCCTAAATGTGGGGTCTGTGCGTATGCATTGTACAGTGCAGTGTAGAAATGATCATGTAAGGCTTGTAGTATGTCAATAGTTGTACTTTTGGGACATGTATACTGTAGAGCAGAGACTGTTTCTGTGTTTACTATGTCTTCCAGTGGGTTGTATTGTGATGTGCTGTGAATGGATTCAGAGACTTCCTCCCTAATTTGTGCAAGTGTGGATGTGGGAACAAGACTGTTAACTTATATGGAACGTCCCTGATCCGCTACCCGTTGTTAGCTAAGCCCTAACGATGGATAACATGTAGTGAATGAGTGGCGGCTGTCTGTATCCTGGGGGACGAGTCCCTAACTGTGTAATAGTGTAGCAGTCGCGCCACACTGGTTCATCCAGAACTCTGGTTCATTTCCACTAGTTGCAACCCGTGAAATATTTACGGAAGTAAAACAAATACCACATTTTTGAAATACCGTGAAATTTTATATAGCGCCACAGTGCTGACCGAAAGACCATCGTTACACGATTCGTGATTTTTTTAATATCAACATGCTTTCCTGGCACTTTCGGCGAAATAACCTCCTGCCCTAAAATAATAGGCTCCTCGAAATTGAGCCTATGAGATAGTGCCCCACAATACCTTATAAAAATTAAAATTATTTCTTATACCTTAAAATTATTTCTAGTTCATTTTGTTTTATTATTCACTAAATGAATAGATGAAATACTTCCGACCGCGTTCGGGCTAGATGGTGTTGCCCGGGTATTGTGCCACCACACTACAGAATGGGGTGCCAGTTTTTCAACTACGCCTGCGGGAGACTGTAGCCCATTTATTGTTAAAGTTTCAACCCTGGGTTTCCCCAGCAAAGACAACATGGCGGGACAAGGCTAAAGCACATATTGCCAAGTGTAAAGCAGTGTGCAAGGAGGGTTTGGGATATGTGGTTGTGTCTATAAATTTCCTAACTCTGTGTATTGTGTTGAGTACCACAGCCTTCTGAAGTTGTGCATAAGTGTTTTTGTGAAGTCCTAGTGTGCTGAGGCTGTGGTGAAATATGTGAGGCACCAAACCAATGGCGGAGGGGACGGTGGGTACAACACGTACTCGTCCTACCCCTTCTGCTTCTGGAGCTCCTGTGCTAGATCGGTGTATTTACTAATCTTGTCTGTGTGAGTTTTCTGCATGTTCTTGCTGATAGCCAGTGCTATATCAATGAGATAGGTGTTTGTTGACCTTATCAACAAATGTGATGTCAGGTCTGTTGTGATGTATGGTTGTCTGTGTGAATGGGGCGGTCCCAATACACCTTATGTCAGAATGAATAATACGCAGTGTGGTG
>JAFIDM010000004.1:41583718-41594050 GCA_023159025.1 Thereuonema tuberculata | reverse complement strand
TCTGTTTGGGAGAGAAGAGGACAGCCTGATATTATGTGGTCGATCGTCTCATGCGTAGTGTGGCATTCCCTGCATGTGTCGTAATGCGTGTTTGCATCATATAGATGTGTTTCTTGTAGTTGCGTGTGGAGATGACTTGGTCCTGTATCGCGATCATGAACCCGTCGGTCTCCCCAAACAGTTCACCATTCATCAGCTATCTGTTCTACCCTTCCTTGTCAACATGAGGCTGGCTGAGTTCGTGACGATGCCTGCCGTGGAGTTCCTTACGAGCCCATGATACACGCAGCTGCTGAATATGAGTGTCGGGGTTGGCAAGTGCTGGAGAATGGTTTTCGAGGTCCAGGGGTGCGAGGATGGCTGAGTGGAGTGAGGAGAGTTGTGCTCTATGGTGGAAGTGTTCCTTAAGTGTGTGTACTTGTTTTTCGTGTGGGGTTATGAGGTTGATGAGTCCTCGGCCTCCCTTCTTGTAGGGAAGTGTCATCCTTCCCGTAGCAAACTTGGGGTGGTGCATGTGGTGTTTCGTGAATGTAGTGCGTGTTGTGCGTTGTACTGCTTCGAGTTCGATGTTTGTCCATGGAATTATGCCGAACAAATATGTCAGTGTAGGGACAGTGTTCAACAATTCAACAATCTGTTGTTTCGTAGTATGCAACATAAAAACGTTGACGAGTCACATGCGAGGCAGGATAAAAACCAGTGTTTCCCAACCTTTTTTGTGCTGTGCCCACCTAAAGTATCTAAAGTATGCTATGCCCCACCAAATTAGGTATAACTTTCAAAAATAAAAAAAATAAAAAAAAAAAACAACTTTTTTAACTTTCACAACCATGAAAAAATTGCTCCATTTTCGAATTGCCCCCCTTAACAATCAAATTGCCCCTCTGTGGGGCGTGCGCCCCATGTTGGGAAACAGGGAGATAAACAGTTAACAGTTGCATACTAGTGTTGCTAATTGTTGATTAAGTTCAAAACGGTCTACATAATGAAGCTAAAATAAATATGAAGTAATCGACATAAAAATTATGTAATAATTTTAAATCTTTTGTATTCTTATATTTTCAAGGATTTTTCTTTAAATAATTGAACTAGTTCTGTATTACCTTGAAAGCTGACAGTTATTTTATGTAAGGAAGTGCACACAGTTTGAAATAATTGGGGCAAAACAAACAGTAGTAAACATTCCACATCCCCACACAATAACAGGTCTAGCCTTCCGTATGTCAGCTTACGTTTTTATAACAATGTGATTCTTGGCGCCACCCAAAATCATGCCAAGAAAATCTTCCGCGCTATTGGCAGTCATTATCTTGATAACAATGCATGTTTGAGTTTGATCTCTTGTTGGATTTGAAATAAGGTTCATTTCTCAGTTGAAGAAAAACTGCTTTTTTGCTTTTTCTGCAAAATAATTTATGAACTATCCATAACTACTCGGAACTATCCATAACTAGAATAGTGTCACTGCTCCTAACTGATGATCTCCATTTTAGCGTGAAACAGCTGTTCTAGAATCGCTTTGTAAATAATTGGTCTCACCCATTGTTACTTTACTATCATTTAATAACTTTTTTACAATAGGAAATAAATACTATGTATTTTTAAAATTAAAGCTTATTGTTTAATTATTAAAAAATAATAAACTTTAAACATATCAAACTTTAATATATTACGTAGATTGGATGTAAATTATGTAATTTACTTTAGATATTTGCCCTATGTCCTAAAATTGTTATTTATGCTCGATATAGATAAATCCAATTCTTTGTATTTTGCTCCAATAACCTTAGCGATACATAGTTAAAGATAAATTATATCTGAGGATACGCGAAAGGTTGAATACCACTGTCTTATGAGGTCTAGATAAAATCTGTTATCGACATTTTCTCTGTTTGTCCGAAAGCATAAAACAGCTCGATTCTCAGTGGGCAGATTTTAATGAATCTTGGCAGGAAACAGGAATTAGTAAAATTTTTTGGCTTTACCAAATTTGGCGAGTCTTTAAGAGTTATTAGTTCCTTGAATACATTTACATCCATCCAGTTTAACACAAAGTATTACAGGTTTCTCCTTAATATTTCGGAGGGGAAAAAAAAAGGGGGGGGGGTTAAAAAAAAAAAAGTAAAGTCCGTCTGTGCGAGCACATTAACTCAAAAACTATTCTTCCCAGAAAGCTGAAATTTTAGGGACAGGTGTAAGTTATTTATAAGAAAGATAGCTCTAGATTTTGATGCAAATTTGAGCAAAAGGTAAAGAAATAGGGATAAAACCTGTCAAGTATAACTGTACAAAGAAGATTCTTATGTTTTGGTACATATTCTACCTATACGTAAGGAGTAGAGTCAACGACATTCCATTCGGTTTCCGTGAATTCTTAAAACTTAAATAGTTTTAAGATAACGCAAAACTTTTTATCCTAGAGAGCTGAAACTTTTATAGGAAATTTAGGTTCATAAAAGGAATATCCTGTTGATTTTAATACAAACCGGACCAACGTCAATAAACTTCAAAATATTGAATAAGCAACTCTGATGTAAATAACTGCTTGTTTGTTTGTTTGTTTTTTAAAACTTTTAACGCGATCTTAAGTTGCGGGTATCGGAAAGTTGACTCGCCTACTATTTTGTTTTTTTTATAATATCTCTGATCAAGGGAACCAGGAAACCCTTGTTTACGATACAAGTGAATTGATAATGAATTCTTCCCACCATCACTCGCGTTATAAACCCTGATATTGGTTTGGGCTTCTGCTATTTCATCCTTGAATGTGTAGGAAGTGTGAAGCGAGTTTTATTTAAATACGTCTAGCCTTTCCAACAACCAGGAATTACGTTAAAGTTCCTCGTAAAATACCCTAATGGGTCACTTGAACCTATCGCAGCCACTTAAGACACCAACTACGTCACTGCGAGGGCGGACGTGAGATAAAAGATGCTAGACCTCGTAGGTTTAAGATTAAACTTCAGGATGTAAATAACGTTTTCTCTTGTTTTGTAGAATATTAATAGTTTATGTCGCCGTAAATGAAATTGACTGGAATTTACAGCTTTTGTGTGTTTTAGATGAATATATGAATGTTTTCGGTGAAAGAGTTAAGAGCAATAAAAAAAGTCAAGGAAACTTACATGTTGTTTATTGCTCTTTCTTACTTTAGTCATTTTTAAATTCAAAAATCACTTCTTTTCTTCTAAACAAAAATTATTTTCACACTGACAAATTAGGATTCCCCCTCCCCCTGATGACTGATAAAAATATTCCCGTAGTAATTTGAATTTAGGTTTGTTTTTGTTTTTTTGTTTTTAAATTAAAGTTTGTCCTCGATTTACGCCGGCCATCCGATTAATCTTGTTTTGCAGATAACTCTCGAATTATTCGAGACGTCGGGGGTTCTACGCAGAAACCGTGTAAAGAGAACCCTGTTATTTGAGACTAACAACTCTTTTAAAGCAGTTAGGGAACTGAAGTCCCAAAAAATTTGAACAAATAAGAGATGACAAAATGCACCTTTTTTTCAGGAGCATTTTTTTGGAAAAAAATTTAGTAGGCATATATTGAAAAAAAAAAAAAAAATGCATATATTCGCCGTATAAGAGGAGATGCACTTCCGAACCTCATTTAAGGTGATATTCTCGCCATGCTCTAATGATTTTCTCCTTAAGTCCATTTTCGGTGACAATCTTTTTTGGAGACAAGTTTTTATAAAAAACAGTAACACGAAACTTTCTCTGTATATAAATATATATATCGAGTGCCCAGGAAAAAAAAAAGTTTACTTAATTCGAAGTTTAATAATTTCAACAATTCAAATCTTACGCGACTGAGATTTGACACATATTAAGAGATGGATATAATATATAATTGCTGCAAATTTCAAATATATAGAACATACTTTTTTGTTACATATATCTAAAAAATGTCATCTATGGGAAAATGAATTTAAACTTAACCAACGTAAATAATGGTCAGTGTGACCACCCCCTTTTGGCAAACTGCCTTTAATCGTTTCTCCTAAGAGGAGATGTACCTGCCCATGCTCTAATGATTTTTCTCCTTAAGTCCATTTTGGGTGAATTTGTCTTTCTGGTCTCATAAACCTTTATGAGGGAATATCATATTGAATAGTTCATCGCATTACACTCGGGGGGGGATGTGTAACGCTATGATATTTACCGCTATGGTATTGTTAGATATTTAGTATATTTTTAAACTTTTAGCTGTAACAAAACTACAGAACGTATGTACTTGAAAATTGCAGTAATTATAGATTCTATCCATTTGTTAACATGCGCCAAATTTCCATCATAAAAGATTTGAATTGTTATTAAACTTTGAATTAAAAAGGGTTTTTTTTTCTTGCCAACCGATAAGAAAAAAAAAAAAAAAAAAACCCAACTAAAAACAACTGAATTATCTTAGGAGCTGAAGGTTTATGTTAATAGATTCCTATAAATTTCCATACATTCCTAATAAGTAACAATTGGAAAGTAGTTGCAGGCGAAAATTTCCCAAATGCACTTCCATTCAAGCGCAGTAATCTTGATATCTCCAAAACTACAGTTCGCTTCCCCTGTCAAGTTGTTTACATTCTTGCCCTAAAATCTTCAAACCTTTATCTTACGTTACTTCTACTGTATTTCTTTCTCAAATGTAAAAAAAAAGGGGCGTCCCTTCTTTCTGTAATTACATTGTAACTAGTCGTTTAGGAGGAACGGGAAATCAATATCAAACGGATTTTCATAAATAGAGAAAACATCAAATGGACGTTAAATCTTGCTTTTCATTAAACGGGTTTTCACAATTCAATAAATACCACTTAATAATCGTTAAGATTTAGTTCATTTGATTTCATTTCAACTGTCATGTTGTTGAGCAGAATAAATAACTGAAAACGCTAAGATCTCCGTTTAACGTGGGATAATTATCTATATTATAAAACAAAAAGTGTGCTGTTTGTTTTATAATGAAGATGCTAACACTAAAATATAGAGTAATAAAAAGCTTAGTGTAAATAATATGTATATATACATTATATATACACAAACATCAGATAATATAAAATAACTTTCTATTATTAATCTTCGAACTTATCGATCATCACACAAATTTATAATTACATATGTTCTATAAAATATAGATAGAGTATAGCTGTTCTTCTATAGTCAATTGTTATGCTTTAATCGGTAACTGAACAAAACCGAACCAGTGGAATTAAGGTAATTTTCTTTTTTCTTTTTTTTTGGGAACGCAACGATTTCTAAATACATACTAGGGATGAAATCGATGGAAAACCCAATTGGGTTAGGTTTTTTTTTTTTTTTTTTTGTATAGTTTTTAATTAGAAATGTAGGTGAGACTCTGCGGAAGCAGCCCTATAAAATAAGAAAAATGGCGGTCTTAGAACTATTTTCAGATTGACGGAAAAGTTGGAAATGTGACGATCATTCCAAAACGGAAAGTATGTTTTTTTGTTTTTGTTATTCTGTTCTATTTTCAAAGGAAACATCGTGGAAACGATCATACCTTACTTCACCTAACCTAGTGTTAATTACAAGAAAAATGGTTGTTGTTGGTTTTTTTTTCCTGTTTTATTTGTAAATAAAATATTGTAGAAAGGATCTTACAAATTTTTCGAAAGGATGGTTTCTTGCTCGCTTCTTAACGAGGTTGCAAGTTCTTGCCTTGAAAATATCCACATTCGCCGCCCGCTGAAGAAGTCCAATTAAATCTCGTACTTGCTTAAAAAGTACAAAAAAAAAAACAACCCAGAGTTTTCCATCGATTTCATCCCTAGTATATATTTAGGAATCGTTTCCCTCCAAAAAAAAAAAAAAATTAGGCTTAATTCCACTGGTTCGGGGTATTGTTCACAACTATCCTCTAATCCATATTCTTAAGCAGTTTCTGTCTTAAGTTTGTGTAAATAAATATACCTGTTACCTCAGATGTCTTCAGTAATGATTCACTTGATCCAATGTGATAGGCCTAACCACAATGTAATCACTCAGTCGACTTTATCTGATTTGGATTTACCTTTCCTTTATGATAATCCATAGCATTTCAAATATTTATGGTCATCACATTTAATACTAGGGTTAAATTCCAGATTACGGTACGCGGTGTTTGTTTTTGGTTATTTTTTCCGAGCTGAGAAAGATGGCTGATTTGGAACTATTTTTATAAGGAGGAAGCGGAAGTTGACGTCATGTTTCAATTTCCGGTCAATAATGGAAACCGAATCCATGAAATCTTTGTCTTGCTGGAAGGCGGCAAACTTATTAAACCATAAAAACACGCTGAATAAATTAGATCGAAAGCGAAAACTTGAAATCTTTCTCTGGTAATATTTTACGAAATGTCACCTGAGGAATTAGAGCTAATTTAATTGTTTTTGGAAGAAAACGATTCTTTATGACATCGTAGAAATAAAAGTGATGGAAAACCTCGGGTTTTTTTGCTAGTTTTTAAGAAAATTTGAATTTAAAGCTGGACTCTTTTGCGGAAGCAGACATATAAAACAATGAAAATGGCGGTCATAGAAGCATTTGGAAAAGCGAGGGTTATTCCATAACGGAAAGTAAATTTTTTCGGGCGTTTTTCCAAACGAAACATCCTGCAGGGTACTGTACCTAACTAAACCTAACCTACAGTTAACTGCAAGGGAATTTTTTTTTTTTTTTTTTTTTTTATGTTTTATTTACAAACGAACAATCTTTTCCGCCAGGTATTTTTTTGCCCGCTTCATAACGGCGCTACAAGCTTTTGCCTTGAAAATGAGCACATCCGCCTCCCGTGAAATAGTTCCAAGAAAATCTCGAATTTTCTTAAAAACTATGAAAAAAACCCGGGGTTTTCCATCACTTTTATTCGTAATACGTATTAACAAATCGCTTTCTTCCAAAAAACTTTAAATTAGCCTTAATTGCACAGGTGAGATTTCGTAAATAACTATCCTTTCTCTTGCTATAAGGCGGCAACCTTATTAAAGCATAAAAACACGGTGAATACATTAGAAAAGAAATGGGTTAGGCTTACCAGATTCATGTTTAGGCCTAAATCCAGCCCATGTGTTTTGAAAGATATTCCTTTTCTCACGGTTACAAAGATGTGTGAAATGCATATAAGGATTGACGAAGAACTCTTTGGTATTCTCGTTCGTGTATTATGCTGTAGGATCGGTCTGTATTATTCAAAATATTGAAGAAATCACAGAAATCCCTAGATCTATCCTGAGGACAACCAAATGCCGCCATTTTAAAATTCAAAAACAGTCACGTGATCAAAGTATCACTGCACTTACACTTAGCCGGAAGCAGTAACTCGGCCTTATGCAGTGAATGTCAAGATCGCTTCCTATTGGCTAGTACCGAAATCTGGAATCAAGCCAATAGGAGCACTATACGCAATTATTTCCATATCTTTTTGGAAATTTCTAGCACTCCCGAACACATAATTGACGTCCATTACGCCCTACACATTTAATAATCAAAATTCTCGTTATTTTATCCGTGCTTCAAATAATCACTTTTCATGTGTTGTTGAGACATTCACTATTTTTCAAATATTCTTTCAATATTAATTTTTGCTGTAAGATTTCCTTGAATTTACTAAATAAATGTTCAACAATAATAATGCACCAATACAGTTAATCCTTAGATGAGGGGGAAGCCATGAAAAATTTTGTCCCCGAGTGCCAGTGATGCAAAAACCGACCTTAACTAATATCCATAGTTTGATAACTACAGTGGTACTTCGGGTTACGAACTTAATTCATTCCAGAACTCGGTTCGTAACCTGAAACGTTCGTAACCCGAAACATTGAAATGAATGAAATAGAGACGATCCGTTTCAAGATGAAAGAATCGTTACTTTTTCTTAACATCCGGTCGTTTACCTGACAAAACGCAAAGAATACGTGTACTTCACGTATTAAATAAAGAGAAATAAAACAACCAAATAAATTAAATGTAAAATAATTACATTTAATAAATGCATTATACAAATAAATACATTACGATGTATTGTTTACATCGGAAAAAGAATCGTGTGGGCGCGGAGAGATACTTTCAGATGCTAGATGAGACGCCTTTGGTGATTTGGCCTTCGTTTATACTGAACGCGATCATTTGTCTCAACGTTAAACCTTGGTCTCTCTTCTCTCTCTCTCTCTCACCATCGTTCGTAACCCGATGCACTGTTCGTTACCCGAGACAAAAAATTTTCGAAGTTGTTCGTAATCCGAAATGTTCATGACCTGAGTCGTTCGTAACCCGAGGTTTTACTGTATTATACTAAAGTCAACTTGTAGCATTTAAAAAGTTTTAGGTATTTCTCGTGAGTTCACATAAACCGTCAGGCGGAAGAAAAACATGCAGGCATACAATTTTTCGAAATTACAATTTAATAGTGCAATGATGAAAATTTTTAATATTTGGCAGAAATTCTGAAATCATAATCTTTAAATGAATGGTAAAATATAATTTCTCACAATTTCTATAATGAAAACTTGGCTTATAAAATTAATAGATTAGATTAGTTCAATTTTGTAGAAAATTATTAATCGAATGGTAAGCAGTAGAAGCAATCGAAAGAAATTGATCGAATTTAACCAGTTTTTGATTTTGTTGATAAGATTTGTGTAAAACATTTAAGTTAAAGTGTCCCACTATAGGCCTATGCAGTCCCTTGGGGTGTGGGAGATAACGCTTCCGGCGCTTCATGGCCAACGGGACGGTCGGATGGGGTCAGTCCGATGCGCGCCCGCCTTTAACTCCCAGGAAATAAACCCTGTACCTATTCAACAGAGGGCTGGGTAGACCATAGGACCCCGTTTGGAGTAGTTTGAAACATTTATTCATTCATGAATACGGTGTGTAGTAGTATCAAATTAAAAAATTAAAAAAGGGGACCAAACACTAAAGTAAATATAAATGAAATATTTATAAAATATTTATAAAAAATTTATAAAATTCATATTCGTCACATGGACATGTTCCGAGGTATCTTACACAAACCTCTTCTTCAGACTACAAGTAAGAAAGAATACAAATTAGGCTTTTCTGGATTACAAACATTCTTAATATTATTAATGTAAGTCAATTTATTGTTTAAAATGATTGATTAAAGTTAATAGAACTGGTATTTTAAAGCATTTTTTATTGAGACCTCAGTATTATAGCATTTGTTGGATTTTATCAACAAAGATTCGTAAATTTATTGATCAATACTTACGTAAATTTTACGATATCAGAATTAGACCTGATTTGATTGTTGCTAATATTGAAGCTGGTTTGGTTAGATCTAATTTGGATAATTTACAAAAGGATGGCGTCAGGATGAAAATCGGCTCCCTCAGTAGCAAAAGATAAAATAAGTTCCAATCACTAGCGTAGTTTGAGGAGGCGGTCCGCCCTGGGCGGCACTTTTTTTGGGGCGGCATTTTTGTGATCTGGGAAACCCAAAATTTTTATTTTTTCCATAAAACGTAAACTTACCGTGTAAACATAATATTGGTTAAGAACAGAATCTTGTAATCTATTGTAATGTGTGATTAATTATGTACATACGAGTATATATATATATATACAGTCGGACCTCTATTTAACGAAGTCGCTAAATCCCGAAAAAAAGTTCGTTATATGGAAAATTCGTTAAATAGAGATTCACCTTTTGAAATTACTTTAAACTACATAAAACAGATTTAAAACACATAAATAATCAATATTATTAAAAAAATAATAATTTTAATGACATAAAGCATACATTACCACATGTATACTTAAATTTTACTAATAAAGTCTATTAATTTCGTCTGAGTTTTTTTTTTTTTTTTCAAAAAGTGTTTTTGCTCCTAATAGCCTATGTCTCGCATCTTTGCAATGCACCAAAAACCCCTTCAGTATTTTCTCCAAATTGAATTCCGCGTCGGATTGTTTCAAATGATTTTAGCATTTCATCATACGAAGGTTTTTAGATTTCTTCATCATGATCATTTCCATTTTCATCATCATCATCTTCATCGCAATTCATAGCTACATTGTTTTTATTTTTCACACTGTCCAAAATATCCGATTCAGTTAGTGTTTCCGAGGTCTCAACTTCAAAATCAAGTGAAAGATAATCATCAATCAGCACATCATCGTTAGTTTCTTCTTTTTACTTCAGCTGTATCCTCGAAAAAGTTCGTTAAATAGAAAATGCACTTCGTTATTTGGAGGTTATTTTACGAAGAAATTAGCAAAATGTTCTTGGTTCCAAAGAAAAGTTCGCAAAATAGAGAAATTCGCAAAATAGAGGTTCGTTAAATAGAGGTCCGACTGTATATATATATATATA
>JAFIDM010000004.1:41526812-41559793 GCA_023159025.1 Thereuonema tuberculata | reverse complement strand
AACGAAAAATAAAAAAAAAAAAATATAAATGGAAGGAGAAAAACTTTTTGTTAGGGATGAGAAATAAGTTTTTCTCCTTCCATTTATGTTTTTTTGTATTTTTCGTTATTTAATTTAAAGATGTGGGATCTTGAGAAAGTCCTTGAAATAAAGGACGAAATATTGAAATGATGTTGATAGAGTTTGTGTTTATATTCAAGTTTTAGATGATAATGAAAAAATAGAGATGGTTATTTATTAAGCTTCACTTCAACTAAGTCATAAAGCGTACAATTTGCAGAACTACCTGTAATTGGGTAGTATGTAAACACTGGCATTTTTTTGCCTAGCATCTGTCTTTTATTTTTATTGACAGCGATTACTGCATAGATTTCCTGTCTTTTTTTCTTTTGCATTCTTGCTTATGCTTTAATGTAACTTAAATTAATGAATATAAATGGCAATGTAGTTTTGCCCATTACTTTGTCTCGTTCTCCTCAACCAATGGAAATTATTAAACTAAATAAATATCAAACAAAAAAATCTTTGTATAATTTTAAGATTTTCTGGTTCAGCTGTTGAAGCTTATAATTTTTATTTGCAGTCACCAAATTTAATAGCCAAGAAGTTTTGAAATTAAGATTAAATTTGCGAACTAAACAAGTCTAGGGCAATTCTACCTAAAATTGAAGCAATAGCACTAATTATTGCAAGTACAATGCACAAATTCTTTACTATCCATAAATAAAATAATTCCTAGATATATACATAAATTCCTTAGCATATGTACACCAAGGAAACTTTGACCAATTAAGTTTTAGCTCATCTACAGTTTTCTTATCATTTTTTAGTCATAAAATTTTAAAAGCTGCTAACCCTAAAAAGCATAACGTTACAAATAATTCTGAGAACAAAAGAATGTTACAAAGACGAAAATTGTCTGATATGTCACATTAAGGCTTTCTGAAACCATTCCACAACTGAATGGATTCATAGAAGAAAAAGGAAATCAACTGGAAAATGCTTCTACTTACTTTGTCTTCACAGAGCAAGGGCAGATGGAGGAGGATCTCCAAAGGTTCAGCATCGGCAGCAAGGATTATGAATTCTGATAAACCTCTGTTTAGCGTCTTCGTGGCTGAGAAGTAAATAATAAATAGTTAAATGCAACAATTGGGATGTAAAGAAACAGATCTGCTTCAAATTTTAAAAACAAATAATGAAATTATCAACCTTACTGAGCAACATAAAATTAAAATAGATTTTATACACAGAACAGGAGAGATTTTGGGAACTGAAGCCAGGCACTGACTAAGTCCCATTGCACGCCGAAAGTCAGAAAACTTTTGAGAAAAAACAAAGAAAATAATTAATTACAAAAAATAGTTTTTTTAATATACCACGTTTTTAAACGGACTAAAAAGTATAAAATAATTTTTCCTAGCCCCATATATATTCCTAACCTCATACAGATAGTCCTGAAAAATTTGTTATTGTACAGTTTTAATAGCTATGAAAATACTTGTAAGATTTAAAATGAAAAATGTGGGGCGCATGCAATAGATAATTGAGATTGTATGGATGTAGTGTATATTATCTTGCAATAGATAATAATTGAGATGGAATGGATGCAGTGTATATTATCTTGCACCCCACGTTTTTCATTTTAATCTTACAAGTATTTTTATAGCTATTAAAACTGTACAATCACAAATTTTCAGGACTATCTGTATAGGGTTAGGAATATATATGGGGCTAGGAAAAATTATTTTATCTTTTTTGTCTGTTTTAAAAACGTGTTATATTAAAAAAACTATTTTTTGTAACTAATTATTTTTTGCTTTTTAGTCTTGTGTATGATATTTTTCAATCGATTTTAAAGAGTTTGACGAGATTAAGTAAATACAATATCAGTTAGTTGTTAAAAAAAAAAGTAAATGAACTCTCTTCGCATTTTCATAAATGGTGGAATATTCATTTTCACGATAAACCTACTAGCTTGAACTGATATTATAAATTATTAAATATTCTATTGATTATTACTTAACCATTAAAACTAAAAATCCCTGGACATCGCCATTTCTTTCTACCAGCAAAAATGCTAAGTACACTATTTTTTTTTTTTTAAAGTAATGGTGCTTAAGTAACAATATTACTGTAGATTTATGAGGAAACTGTTTTTTTTTAAAAATGTTCATTTCAGTGGACAAGGAGCAATAAACGAGATAAAGGGTTAATATTGCATTGACATCCAGTTCTGCACTGTGTGTAAAGTTTCAAGTCTCTAGATCATCGTTTTAAAATCAATTGCAAAATTTCTATTGAAGAAATTGTCGCCATCGCCATTCGTTGAAATAGTTGTTGACACACTGACATCTACCGGCAAAAATGTTAACTACACTATTTTTTTAAATATTGGGGAGTCTGTATGTTTTGAACACTAGTTACATAAATGTCAATTTCAGCTCTTTCATGACAGTTATTACCAAGGTTTAAAAAAGTAAAAAGCTTCCTTTTGATTTTGTGTAATGAGAATAAAAAGCCTACTTTGTCTACTCTTCCCATGAATTCATTATATAACTTCACTAATGCTGGTCTTGTCTTCTGTTTTGTTATCTTTTTTCTCCGTATTTTATGATCGTATCTGTTACAAACCTTTTACAATTGTACACTGATCAAGAGGATCGACTCCCATCCAATTAAAACCCATACACATGGGTCAGTTAGCATTCAACTTCAAACTAAATAAAAAGTCCAGTAATCAAAAGCTCCTCTTCCATTTTCTTCAAATTCTAATCTGAAAACAGTGGACATCCCCTGATTGTATTCTTTATGCAAGATGCATAAATATTCTCATTTAAGTTAGTGCCTCAAAAGCTCTGGAGAAGAAAAACAGGGACAAATCTTTCGTTAGAATACGTTATCTCTTTCAACTAAATTAGGCTTTCCTGCGAGACAGTTCATGTGCCTTCCTATCATAATTTCACTCCGATACCTGCTCTTCATCACATTTTATAACCCCATTTTGCAGGGTTTTAGGTAGGCACTATGCCTACCTCAAAAAACAACCATTTAATCGATTCACTTTCTGATATATATAAACTGCTTTTGCAGTTTTCAAAGACAGCAAAAAGAACCAGAACTATTTCGTTTGATATCAGTTCCAATCTCATTTTAACTTTGATAATTACTGGTAAGTGACAAGACTGTTCTGCTATTTTTTGTTTTTAATTTTTGTAACCCACAATCTACAGTGCAAATTTCTCATTCAAATCTTAAAATGCAGTGTTAATATTTGCTATCTAGGACTTGTCTGTATTAACTTTTTGTCAAATTGTTTCATCGATGAAACTGCAATATAAAAAACACCGACATAATTTCTTTTAGTTTAGCAAAGTTGTTAGAGTATCTCCATAAAATGCCAAACAATTCAAGCTTTTCTTTTTTATTCAAAATCTGATTAAATGAAACAGTGGAGATGTCAGTTGCCCTTTAATCGATTACGTAAGTTTTATTAATAAAATATTTCCACTAACAGTTTGAGTCAATGACATGAAATTACATTAAAATTTAAAATAAAATTATAATAAAATCAAGAAATTGATGGAAACTAAATAAAAAAATAATTCCTATTTTCTTAATCTATGTAATAAGCCATAATTTACCTTCATTAGCCCCTTTCTTAAGTTGTTTGTAATTAGCAGCTTGTTGAATAAGATTTAAAATCTTAGTCGTCAGGGTTGCGTCTGCTAAAGGGTAAGCTTTGGGGTTAACTTCTTCTCCTTCCTAAAAAAATAAAAAATAAAAATTGTGAAGAATTAGTTTAAAAAGAATTAAAACGGTATCAACAGTAATTAAATACTTGAAGCTCTAATGAAATCCTTGGGTTGTAGTTGTGTGTTAGGTTCACATCACCAAAAGCTTGGGAAAGGTAATTTAATCGTAACAAAAAAAGTGGCTCCTTCAAAAAAAGTAAAGACATAAACTGAACTAATTTTCATCTGAAGAGATTAAAATATGGAATATAAATCTTCAACTTAAACCCTTGCTTACAATCAGCTTTTTTTTTTCAAAATAAATAAAAAAAAAGAAATAAAATCTAATCATAGATTGTTTCAAAACACCACCATTTTCAATTTTATATATACAGGGTGTTTCGGAAATGATAGACAAAGTGAAGAGATACGGGTTCCAAAGTGAGTTGAAAATGTTCTATGACATTTTGTTGTATGGGTCGTAGTTTTGAGTTAGGAAATGAATGCTTTGGGAATGGTCAAATAAGGTAAAGGTTTATTACAAAAAGCGGCTAAGACAGAGAAGAGGATACAAGACAATCGCAGTGTTCGGAAGGATATGTGGCTTGGTCGTCATCGCAGAGCGATCCGAACCGTTATCGCCATTAATTAGCCTAAGAAACAACTTGCATGCTAATGAGGTCCGAAGGACCGAATCGTTGATTCAGATTAGCTGTAGATTCCCATAAGTTAGGTCTGCTCAGCTGCAGGATGTATCTTTTGGTAAATTTCGAAAAAATTTTGGCCCTTTCTAATTTTTTTTCGATTTGGAAAATAGTTTCAAAAGCGACCATTACAACTTTAAAAAAAAATTCCTCGAAGGCTTGTACCTTCATCTCCGGTTTCACCCAAAAAGCAATCCAGATAACAAATGTACGACTGAAAACAGGTTTAATAAAATGTCTTATTAATTAAACTTCCTAATGTGAACTGAGCCTTCTTTGATTAGGGACCATTAGGCTATCAATTCTGTAGTAGATGAATCTTCTCAGTCGACTTTTTTAATTCCGAAATGGGTCTACATGAAAATTACTTTCAAATTTGACTACTTTCTCTACTTAATTAAATACAGACTTATTTCAGTAAATAAATCAATATATCTCGTCATTTACGTCATTTTTATGACAAATGCAGTATACCCAATTTATGCCAAGATTTTATTTTGCAAAGTATCCGATCAGTTTTGAAATTCTACATTTTTTTTACTAAATCCATCAGTGTTCAATTGATATTACAGAACTTGATTTTGAATATTCTGGCAATCAATTTAATTATCTGTGAAAGGTTATTTTTTGCTTGAAATTTATCATAAAAATAAATGTGAATACATGCAATAACTTATTGAAGTCTTGTTTACTTAATTTCAACAAAATTCCGACATAATAAAAAATAAAGCTTAAAACAGACGATATATACTGTTGAAAAGACATTTTGTGCTTAGGATGTGATCGAACAGCCATCCGCCACTTCACAAATTGCCCATTATCTTGTATTTTAAAAATCAAGGTTTTTATTATGATCACTATTACTTTCTTTTTTAACTTCTAACTTTATATCCCACAGATGCATTAAAATAAAAATCACTTTGTATAGGATAAATTCTTATTCTACATTTTTTCCTACACTGGCGTTTGACAACGGACTGCTTTCCAATGTGACAATATTTTTTTTTAATTTTATTATTTGGACAGAAAGCATAAATGCCGAACTTCTGATAAACTCACATTTGATAATTTAAAGCTCTCTGGATATTACGATGTTGCTTATAATGCTGTCAGATTTTAATTATTTGTTCTTTCATTCATAATTAGCTTACTCTCATAATTTGGCAAAATACCGAAAGTAATGGTTTATTTGTGAATGAAATGTTATCTTCAATAAAGTAAGGGCAGAATTACCTTATTTCAAACCTATTCTTATTAAGTAACAGAAAATTTATAAGCTACGATCTCATGAATTTGAAGGATGCTTTTGTATACGGAACGGCGCACTTAAAATCACGTGGAAATAGGCTTAGCGGGAAAACTGATCAAAGCCACCATCCCTTGTTCACAGATCCCGTGTTTCTGGTCTTACCTTTGATACTATATCGTTATAAACTTTAAAATTTAACTGATTTCCATCTATACTCACCATTGTAAACGATAAATATCTTGAATCTCTCGGCGAATAAGTCGCTTCACTGAGAAAAACAGTACGCTTGAACAACGTACACGCGCTTCCTAAGCGGATATGGGGGTTTCTTCCTTCACTTCCGTCCTTTTTTCCTCCACTTCCTGCCATGCGTAGAAGATCCAAACAGCCCTGAGGCGCATTTTTCAAGAAAACTGAGTTATAGAAACAGGTTGTTTATATTTAATTGATTAAAAAAAAATTTTTGATAGTTTTTCAAAGAAATTTACTGGATAAAATATTTTTAGTCACTAACCTAAATCTTTTTTCACTATCTTAAATTTAAGCTTAGTCAAAAAAAAGCAATTTTTTAATGTCTATATTTCACTAAAATAAATAAATGAAAACTATAAAATTAAAAAGAATTTTTAAATGCTGATATAAGTCTTTTATTTCTGTCTTAAAGTTAAGTTTATTTAAAAATTAGCTTTTTTAATATTTACATTTCACTACAAATGTAATACTATGAAATAAATAATGAAAATTGTAATATTAAAAAAATAAATGAAAATTGGAAATCAGAAAAATTTCAAATATTCAACTATTATTAGAAAATAATAAAAATAATGAAATAAAAATGTTGATTAATCCAATCCTTCATCAAATACTTCCTGTAATTATCCTAAAAAGGATAATTACAGGAAGGATTAGATGAAGGATTGGATTAATCAACATTTTTATTTCATTAAACTCAAAGAATATACTTTTTTTATACTGTGATTTCTTCAAACTCATTTCTATTCTTCATCAATTAATACAAGGAAGCAAAAGGACCATTTGATTATCAGAATAAAAATGAATGATCAAGTGGTTGAAGATGATATCAACTATGAAGATGATGAGGTAATAAATATTTTTTTATTCATTTAAAATAAAAATTAAGCTGTTTATTATTTTTTTGAAAACGTCCTAATTGTTCTTTTATTTATATTTACAGGAATCATTCTTCCAAGATGTAGATATTCTTCAAAGCCATGGAATTGTAAGTCTAAATTTTGTTAACCTGAGAATAAGTTGCATTCTGATGTTTTTTCTTACTTCCTTATCTATTCTACTGTTTAAATTTATATTATACAGTATAAAACTGAATAAAACTGTTCAGGTTATTTATTTTTTCTTTGATTCCTATTAATTTATGAAATCATAGAAATTTTATTTATTTATTTTAGCTAATGCTAAGATTTGCTATAGTAGTTCCCTCAGTCTAATTCAATCAAAATTAGACAAATTTTAATTTAGACTGAACTAATACATTTTATAATTTAGTTTTATTTTTTAACTGTTTAGAATGTAGCTGACATTAAAAAGTTGAAAGCTGCAGGAATTTGCACCATTAAGGTGAGTATTGTAGATAGATGTTGGCTTGATTCTTTAAAATTTATTTTGTAAGTGCAGTTTAACAAAACATTGCGCTTGATTAAGTTAGCCATTAATTTAAAATTAGACATTCTTATTATATCTAATAATATTCTATCCAGTAATGTGAAAAATATCAAGAGGAAAAAGCAACTTACTTACACTATTAAATGATTTTATTTTATGTCACAATCAGTTTATAAGTATTATTATTTCTTTTCCATAAGAGCCAATCTACTTTTGAGCCAAAACATAAAATCAGAAGAAACAGCTTTTGGCAATTTGGCATACCTGTGGATGATGAGTAGAAATGTGGCATACATGTAAATTTGTGAATCATGCGCACAGAGGTAACATGGTAGCACTGAAACAGTTAAAAGGCAAGTTGGAAACAGTTAAAAGGCAGTAGGAGAATTGTGTTTGAAGGTACCATTTGACGTGAATAAAACAACTGATGAACGGGAATTTTTTGGTATGTCACAAACACATCATGTTTCATGCGTAGAAGAATTACAGGAAAGCTAGAAGAAGGCCTCAGGGTAACTGATGTTGCCAGGAATTTTGGAATTGCCCAAAGTGTTGTAATGAAAAAACTGATGAATGTGAAATTTTTTGGTATGCCACAAAGACATCATGTCGATGATTTCATGTGGAGAAGAATTATAGGAAATCCTAGCAGAAGGCCTCAGGTTAACTGATTTTGCCGGGGAGTTTGGAATTGGCAAACTTATATTGTACCCAGACTCTGGGCAATGTTTCAAAGCAATGGAATGTGTTCTAAATGTGCGTGATGAGGTCCACGACTTATGAGGACAGCTTTTTTAGCTGTAACAGCAAAATGTAATTACCACACCACAGCTGGTCAGCTTGCGAGTAGCCTCCATTCCAGCACAGGGACTCTGATATTCCACAAACTGTAATGAGACATCTGTGACATCGGGCTATATGCTTGAAGGCCTGTAGTCTGTGTTTCTCTACCCAGAGTACACCATAGCACACCTATGCAGTGGTGTCAATTGCATCGAAATTGTACAAGTCATCAATGGACCACTGTATTCTTCACAGATGAGAGTCGTTTCTATGCTTCCTTGGATTCTAGATGGCAGCTGATATGACATGAAAGTGATATTGCATACCATCACTACAGTGTGCATATGGCGCTGGTGGGGTCATGGTGTGGGGAAGCATCATGATTGCTCGATGCACTTAGCTACAAATGCTGGAAAACAGGTCTAGGACTGGTGAACGATATTGCAACAGAGTTCTTTTATGTCAGGTTGTAGTGTTCCGTGATGCTATAGGCGAAGATTTTCATGGATGAGAATGCACCCCCTCATCGCTGAATAGCGGTGCAGACACTTCTGGATACTGAGGCAATTCATCACATCGACGGGCCAGCATGCTCCCCAGACCTGAACCCTATGGAGCACGCTGGGTCTCAATGAGAGACACATTGCTGCATGAAACTCCCCTCCAAAAACCAAGCAGGGACTCATTCGTGCTCTGAAGGAGAAGTGGACCAATTTGCCTCAGATACTCCTCGATAACTTGGTGCTAAGCATGCACGATGTTGTGCGACATGCATGCAGTTTGAAGTGGCCATATTCCATACATATGGTTATCTGTAGCACTGTACATTCATTCTCCACCTATGTCCTTCGGAAACAAATTATTACAACTTACTTTTTGCTCCATTTATAATCATTTTTTTTTTTGTGGTATCATGTGTTTATATTCTGGAATACATCTATGTCCATATTTGGCTACAGTCCTGAACTGTTTTTTAAGCACAGCTACAAATGTTATCCGTCTTTGGGTTTTTAGAGACATGTATATTCGAAAGATTCTCTATGGTCATAATATATCCATGAAACATATATATCAAATAATGAATAGCGAATGGCACATGAAGGCATTTCATCATGTTATTATTAAAGGATTCATATTCTGTTATATAAACTGTGGAAGTTCTGACAATTTTCTTGACTTATGCTAAATCTCCTGTGTCAATAATCATAAGGTCATCTGAGAGGGACTGCATAGTCATTTTCTGGACATGCTAATTTATCATAGCTTATGTTAGCATGATGAATTAGCATTCCAGAAAGCATTTCTGAATGATATAACATCTGAGCTATATCGTTAGCTTTTGTGATCATCAGTATATATTTTTTTAATAAATAAAGCTTATTTCTTTGGAAAGGATGCCAGTGATGAGGTTGATTGATATGTCTTAATACTTGTGCATTACTTTTTATCATTATTATTTAGCTTTAGGCATATTTATAAATTGAGATACTGTAATACTGAAGTAGCTTCTTCTAGATATGTAATAATGCCACAGATCATTGGGTAACAGTTCCATTGGCCTGCATCTTATTATGCAGTCTGTCATTTCATAGAATCATGACAGAAATAACTCCATGAAATGATAAAACATCTGGGCTACTACATTACTTTTGATTTTTTTCTCTGCCTTTCTTTTCAACTTTGAATGGTCTTTTCTAGTCTCATAGGAGTCACGTGATTATCCACAAACACTTCAGTATGGATGTTTTTCCATCTTAATTGACTGCCTATGCTTCTTACATATTTTTTGATTGATAGTCTGTTATTCTAAATATTTCTTTTTTCATCACAACTTTCAAAATAATTAATGTCAATAAAACAAAAATACAAATAATAAACAAAAATAAAAAATTCAGTAAAACAAAATCAATCATCCTATCAGGCTTCTAACAAGTTTGCATATTTTTAAAATTGAATATACATTAATAATTTTTTTATTATTTTAAAGTGTAATAAGAATTATTATAATTGTAATAATAATAATTTGATTTTTTTTTCCAATATAGGGAATAGAAATGACCACAAGGAAAAAATTGTGTTCTCTTAAAGGTCTTTCAGAGGCAAAAGTAGAAAAAATAAAGGAAGTCGTACTTAAATTAGGAGTAAGCATTTTCTTTTCTTTTTTTTTTTTCTTTTAAACCAAACTTATTAATATTTTTGCTTCAAAATTTTTTTTTAAAAAATGTTTACAAAATCTAAGCTTACATCTTAAAGTTTACAAATGCTATTTGCTATTCTAGTTGCAAGATCTGCCTTTAACAATATCTGGCCAATTCTGAAAAATTCTTATTTTACCTCACAGTCGACCTTAGTTTGCAGAAAACTTTTTTTCACAATTAACATACTGTGATAAGTGTTCTAATTGGACAACTTAAATTTTCTGCAACTGAGTTATTTCCTAAGCTCATTAAACTGCTGCCCCAACTTCAGCTCCAACTGCCAAATACACTGAAATTTACTGCTAGATGACAGTTTAAGACTATTTACACTTTATGTCTTTGGGAAATCGATCATCTAAAATCTAACAAAAACTATTGGATTTAGAATAAAACGGAAGCTTAAATTCAAAAGCTAGTATTTTCTCAGTCTCTAGATCACAGCAGCTCTGATAAAAAATGAAAAAAGAAAATCTGTTTGCAATCATACAATTAATAGGCAAAAAACAGATGTTTGTTTGTCAGCAAAGTAGAGAGAGTCAGAGAGAGATTATTTTAAAGACCAACAGTAGTCCAGTGGTTAGAGTTCCTGACTGCTAGGATGGAGGTCCTCGATTCGAATCCCATGCAAGGCGAAAAAAAAGAAAATAGATAATTTGACTTTCTCAGCAAAGGAAAAAGCAAATAGATCAAATGCAGCAGGGTTTGCACATTTTATTCCTTTTAAAAAATGAGCTTAGAACATCTTTTTCAATCTTGTGTTTTTGAAAAATTTCATGGTATTTCAAAAATGTGGAATTTGTTTTACTTACATGAATATTTCACGGGTTGCAACTAGTAGAAATCTAATGGCTTAAAACTTCTGATGAGGCTGCTTATCACAGTCACATCAGCTAATTGGATTTCCTTATGAATTGTTACAATAGAGAAAGGGAAGAATAGAAGTGTCTAAAAAAAGAACGGCCAAATTTTATGCATGGTACCAAAGTGATCTTTATTTCAGTGATTACAAATGACAACCATAATTGCTATTTACTTTCTCAAAAATAAAGAAAATAGCATTACATTAGTATTGCAATATTTTACTATTATAAGCCCTTTTATCTTTTTTCTTTTTTGTTTTTAAAGAATAAATTAATAAACTTGATCAACATTTTTTTTTCTATTTTTCCAGACAGGAGGTTTTTTAACTGCCTTAGAAGTTAGTGCAAAAAGGAAGCAAGTTTTCAGAATTACAACAGGAAGCCAAGAATTAGAGTTACATGAAAATTTTTAATTAAATTAATTAATCTTATTTGAAATCTTGAAAGAAAAAAAAAATCAGCTCAAAACTTTTAAATCAAGTTATAATGTATTTCAACATAGGCTTTTTGTTAAAATTAACTAAGAAAGATCATGATTTGATTTTAATAAATGATTAATAGTTTTATATCTAAAAATGCTTTTAGCTATTTATATTTAATATGGTATTTATTTTATTCTGAACCTTATTGTTATTATTTCATTTAGTAATTTATTGGGAGGTGGCATAGAAAGTATGTCAATAACTGAAGCATTTGGAGAATTCCGAACAGGAAAAACCCAGTTATCTCATACATTTTGTGGTAAGCCTACTAAAACTTTACGTTTTATCATCAAGTCTCTTAAATTTACTTATTAACATTTCCATGTAATCTGCAATTAGGAATGCTACTTATTTTTAAGTTTCTTCCTAGTTTTAGCAAATAAATTAATAAAAAACTTGTTTAAAAATTTATTGATCACAAGAATTATTTCTTAGCCATCCTTCTATTCAATGAAGATGGAATCCAAAATTAACATTAAAGGCTTATTATATCTGCTTTCGGAGTGAGTCTGGTTATAGAAATTTTAGGAGTAAAATAACTGCTACATAGTTCCCATTGACAAAAAATCTTATTAACATAGTTTGGTTCGAAGGAGGAATTGGACATGATACTACACATCCTTTTTTTGAGGGATTTCCCCACTCCGGATTGAGATTATCTCGATATTTTGGCCCAGTGCCTCGGGCCTTCTTCGATAGATGTATATATATTTATATCAATTACATCAAGGTGGGCGCAAATCTAACAACTTCTGTTGTTAGTTTCTCGGATGAGTTGTTCATTCCGAGCTATGGTGAGCACACGGCTAGACTGGGAGGAGACAGGAGGGGACAGTGAAAAATTTTGTAATTGCATGGGGGGGGGGGGGGGGGGGGGGGGAGATGGAGAACTCAATTGGTTCCCTTTGAATTCAAAGACACCGTTGTACTGAGGGTAAGCTACAACTACAAAGGGAAAGAATTTTAAATGAAAATAACAACAAAAACAAAAAAATTTCCATTTATATATATATTTCATTTAAAATTCTCTCCCTTAGTTGTTGTAGCTTACTCTCAGTACAACGGTGTTTTTGAATTCAAAAAGAACCAATGGAGTTCTCCATCTCCCCACGCAATTACAATATTGTCCCCAAGGGACTTCACTTTCACTGTCCCCTCCTGTCTCCTCCCAGTCTAGCAGTGTGCTCACCATAGTTCGGAATGAACAACTCATCCGAGAAACTAACAACGGAAGTCATTAGATTTGTGTCCATCTCGATGTAATTGATATATATACATCTCCCAAAGACTGCCCGAGGCACTGGACCAAAATATCGAGATAATCTCATTTCGGAGTGGGGAAATCCCTCAAAAAAGAAAGGATCTATATAGTATCTTATTAACATTTGTTGAAAGATACTTTATAAGACTTCCTCTGCTAAAGCCTTGAAAATTTCTCCTGTATTTTGCAGAGACATCATGCAATGCGGGTGTAGTTTTTTTTTTTTTTGGTACAGATTTTTTTATTGGTTTTGCTGACAAAACATTAGATGTCTTGTAAATAAGTTTGTCTGTTTTTTTATGTACACTGAAAAATTATTATTTGGTTGCAAGTCAGATCTCTTTCTCTGGTCATCTTTTCTAGGCTAACCTTCTGATCAATCATATGATCATCATTTTCAATTACTCACTATCTCCATTCGGGTATATTTTCCATTGATCTTTGAAGAGCCTGTTTTTCAGTCTTTACCTGTTGGATGTGCCTCTGACTACTTAGCAGTACCGTAGCTAGAGGATTGGGGGCCCTGGGGCAACAAGTGATTTTGGTTTCGTAAAAAAAAATCCCCCTTCATACGGGGGGGGGGGGGCCTTTGCTCGGGGGCCCCGGGGCACTGCCCCAGCTGCCACGGTGGTAGCTACGGCCCTGCTGCTTAGGTTTTTTCCCTCTTTGGGAACTCTGAATTGCAGATAATGAATAGTTTTATAGTAAGATTATGCTGTATAAGATATAAAGGTATCTAGAATGTAAGCCACAGTTATTACTATATCTGGGGATCTGCCTTTTGTTTGAAATAGCAACATGCTAATATGGCTCATGTGAATGAGCTGTACAGGAATTGAAACAGGTGGGTACAAACTCACTTTTTGTTGATTTTTTTTGTGAACAATCATTAGGACTGGCAATTATATGATAAGAGTTCTCATATGATATTAGTAATTTCAATATCAGCTAATCTTTATTTTATTTTACTTTTTTTAGTTACAGCTCAATTGCCTGGTTCTAATGGTTACTCAGGAGGTAAAACAATATTTATCGACACAGAAAACACCTTGTATCCTTTTTTTATATGTACAGTATATATTTTAAACTTCTATTATAAATTGAACTTTAATGTGTGGGAATGAATGCTTATAAAAAAACCATATTAACATTAAATAAATAAAAATAATGTCATTACCATAAAACAGAACATTCTCGGCTGAAGATGACTTTCCAGCATTCCACAGGTCGAAATGTCCTGTTTTTCTGATAATGTAGTTTTTATTTTATTTTTAAATGTGTGTGATATTTTTTAAATGTTAATATGGTTTTTATTAACCTTCAATTGTTTAGAAAAGGAGTGATATATATTTAGTTATTTCTTTAACATGTGAATCCGACCTGATCGCTTGAGAGATATAGCAGATCGTTTCAATTTAGACCATGAAGCAATGCTGGACAATGTTCTATATGCTAGAGCTTATACAAGTAAGAATATGTTTTTACTTTTGAAAACTAATGACAAAATAATTTTGATAGCAGACAAAATAGCTTCTTTTTTTTTTTACCTGAAATATTTAAAGGAATAATTTCAGTCAAAGTTCAATGGATCCTACCCTTTTGTTTCAATAACTTATTTAATTGAAAATTATCATTGTATCTATCAGCAATAAATTCTACAGTCAGTTTTTAAATCAGTTTATTGAGTAAACATTATATTGAATTCTGACTCCACAAATTTATATCATTGTTTAATATTTTAATTTATATATTTTTGAAAACGTATTTGGAAATTTCACCCATAAAATCTGTCTTACAATTTATATATCTGTATTCATGTTAAATATAGGCTGTGTTATTTTCATTGAGGTGGTTTTGTAATGTATTTTGTGAGAAATCAGCTACTTTTCTAAGACAATTCTGTATTGTTTTCCTCAAGGTATCCAATAAAGTTAAGGGTGTAGGTTCAAGGCCAGACTTAAACACCCAGGGCCCCTAGGCACTTAATATTTGCCCCATCCCAAAAATCTACAATCAAAAAAAAAAAAAAAAAATCCAATATGGCTGGGTCCCTCGGCCTAGGCTCAACTTAGTCTTATCTAAACTAATCCATTAGTGCTCAATTTTTAACACTAATTTCTGTCTTCAATGTTTATCCAGTTTCACAATTCATATGCCTATTTAAGGCTTTCAAGACCTATTAAAGTAAACTTACTGATGTTTCCATTATCATATGATAAAAGGACATGTTGAAAAATTCCACCAATACAGGCATAGCCTACCCTACTATACGGATCTTCACTTTATTGACACTTGCAAATACCGACATACAATAATATCATTCCCTTTTCCTTTGCTTGCTTCGCAAGAACAAACACTTAACAGCATGAGGCCACTGCTTAATCAGTTTCCAACCACAAACTTGCATAGAGCCTATACTGTTTTTGTTGCCGTCGATTTGTCTTCAAACATGTCTCTGTGAAGCATGTTTGATAAACTGATTGATTAATTTACATTTTACTGTTTTCATATGTTTATTTCAATTGTAAATGTGTCATTTACATCATTTATGATCTTATATGACAATTGCAGTGTAGTACATTCATTGATAAGTGAAAAACAGTAGTACTTCACTTTAAGTATATTTTTGGTTTACGACCTATTGCTTATGTTAATGCAGATGTATACTTATATACTGCATGCCGTGATGTATTCTTCAAAACTGTTTCTTTGTTTGGGAAAGAGTAGACTTAAAAAACTTTTTTTTTTTCTTTCTAGTTAAAATTTTTACTTTGTGAAATGTTATAATACTAATATTGGTTTTTGTATTTGTAAAGGTGAACATCAGTATGAATTATTAGATTATGTAGCAGCCAAATTTCATGAAGAAGCAGGAGTATTTAAATTGTTGGTTTGTAACTTCAAAACTCTTGAAAATTAGAATATGATATTCCAATTTAAAATAATAATGCACTCAATTACACTGCATATGAACTTTAATGGTTGAAACTATTATCTCCTAATTGTGGTTATTCATTTTTTTCCTTCCACTCAATTGTAGATTGTTGATTCAGTGATGGCACTATTCAGAGTCGATTTTAGTGGAAGAGGAGAATTGGCTGATAGGCAACAAAAATTAGCACAATTGATGTCACGCTTACAAAAGATTTCTGAAGGTATTTCTTGATTTTGTTTTACATAAATTAATTATATTGAAATCAGTTATAGTTTAAAAATAAATGTTGCCATTTGGATCATCTTTTGAATAAAAATCAATAAATGTATATACCGTATGTATACTTTTGGATACCAACAGAAGTTCAAATTCACTTACAATCCAGAATTATGTTGATTTGCATAATCCAATGAAATTCCTGGGTAAATATTCCAGCTCTGAAAATAAAAAAAAGAAGATAAAATTTCATTCCTATAAGAAATATATAAAAACAGTTCAGTACAGGAAATTGTGCAATATCAGATTGTAATTCATAATTAAAACAAACAAACATTGTTTTGCAATTTTGTGCAAGTTTTTTTTTTTTTTTTGCTTTGTTTTACTTTTCAACTTCTTTACATAACCCCATTAAACAAAATTTCTACATAACTTTTATTGTTTTCTGTATATGAAGAACAGCAACACCCAAGTCAGATTGAATGTTTTGGAGATTTGATGATTCCTTACTATGAATTCTGAAAGCTGAATTATCTCCTCAATTAGAATCTTGTAGGCTTTTAGCTATTTCTTACAAGGAAGTGCGTGACCTCGAAAGCTGAGAACCGCACAAAAATGTGCTAAGAATATAAATCGCTCATGCCAAAAACAGTGGTATGAGTCATTCTCATGAAAAAATGCACGTCTTACGACGAGAGACATTTGAATGATCACCTATTGAAGGTCCAATACAGGAACTTTGGTAAAGCGAAGAAACAAAATATCGTTATAATAGGACCAAAAACACACATATTTCAATGTTGCTATATTTCCTTCTGCTTAAAATAATTACGCTATCTGGACAAACTTTTCCTACTAATCTGATAGTGTTGCACAGCTATTCAGTCTTCAAAGTGTGCTAGCAGACAACAGCTGAGTTTTTCATGGGAATGACTCATACCACTGTTTTTGGGATGAGCGATTTATATTCTAAGCACATTTTTGTGTGATTCTCAGCATTCAAGGTCACGCACATCCCTTGTTAGATTTAATATCAAGTCTATAATTTTTTACTCATAATCAGAAGTATATCTCCCCTTTTCCTGTTTTGGCTCGAAATATTATTGTTGTACTACATCTATTAATGCCGTTTTATTTTTTTTTTCCTTCATATTCTTTCTCACCTACAAAATGTTAATGCAACCTAATTTTTATTATGTTCCAGAATTTTTACTATAATAATTTAAACCTTCATTTTTATTTAGCACTTTTTATCAGGGAGCACTATAAAATTTGCTCTTAAAAATCGTTTTCTTAATGTTTTCCATTTCTAATTGAATTGCATTACAAGTACCATATAATGTCACAGAGCATCACCTGGTGAGATGGTCTCATTCTTTAGAATTTGTAAAATTACATACCTTTGCTGTGAAAAATCAGTAAAAAAAAGTTTTAGTTAATTTATTATCTTTTGTGTTTTTAATTTTGGAACATGTGTAAAGTCAAAACGAAAAGCTAAATTAAGCAGTTTCTAAGATATAAAAAAATTATTTTTAAATTATAAAGTAATTTATAAAAAAAAATTAACTATATTATATTAAACTTGTTTTAAATTTTATTTGATTTTTAGTTCAAGATGTACAAAAATGTAATACAAATAGTAATAACTAAGAGAAATTCAACAACTAATAGTGTATATTAAATTTTGTATTTCATCTGGAATACACAACATTGATCATAGTTGCTTAGTTTCTGTGAAAAAAAAATATATTTCTGACAAAAGATATCTACAGCAATAGGGATAAAATCTGAGAGGAAATCATGTACCAGACTTGAATTCTAATAAAGGATCAGCCTGGTACGTGATTTATCAATAGCTAGCAGGGTATAAATTCCGAGCTCTGGATTCATTAGTTTTTTAGTCTTCTGATACAAGTATCAGAAGACTTATATTCCCGTTTTGTCGGGGACAAGTATCATTAAGATATCATTAGCAACAATTGAGTCTTTCGCAACAATCACATTTATATCAATAAGGAAATTAAGGCAATATCAATTATGTAAAGTTCCCATATTTTTTTAGTAGATCTTTTCTCCTAAAGCCTCTACTATTGTATTAACAATGAGGTAAAAATTTTATATATTGAAAGAGACACCAAGATAAGAAAGATAATAGAAAGTATGTGTATCCGGAACACAAAAAAGAAAAAATATGAATAGGAATGATGGTATTGAAATAGAGAAATATTTCATAAGATTAGCTAAAAGTTTTGTAGATAAAATGTGCACAAAATGTAATAATAAGGTTACAATCAAGGAACTGAATTGTTAAGCCGTATCATATATTGTAAGTAAATGGTATTGGTTTCAAATATTGTTAATATTTTCTCAAGGAGTTTAATGTAATTTGGAGTATTGTTCTTCAACTAAATTGTTAAGCCGTATCATATATTATGTTAAAGAAAACAAAGATTGTAAGTAAATGGTATTGGTTTCAAATATTGTTAATATTTTCTCGAGGAGTTTAATGTAATTTGGAGTATTGTTCTTCAACTTATTGTTATTTAAGGCTTGAAAAAGAAAAGACGTGTGATCTTTTCGAAAATTTGCTTTTTCATATTAAATGTAGTTTTTACATTTAAATTTGGTGTGATGTTACAAATATCAATTATATTTTCATAGATGTATCAGAAGACATTGCAAAGCATTGTGATTGGTTTACTAATCGCTATCCCTACCTTGTTTTTTTTTTGTTGTTTTTTTTTGGCGGAGTCACATTTCCTAAATTACTGAAGTTGGAGCTGAAAAAAGTTTTTACTACTACATAACATTATCGTGAAATCGATAGTTTTTATTTTTTGTCAGAGTCAGAGTTGAAAAATATTTTTCCCCAGCCTCACAGCCATGTATAATTCTTTTAGTTACATTTACTGACACGAAAAGTCAAATGTTTAAAATATTTATTTCATTTTCAGAGTACAATGTAGCTGTGTTCATTACGAACCAAATGACATCAGATCCAGGTGCCACTATGTCGTAAGTTTTTAAAAATATGCAATCTTAGGAAGACTAATGAAAGTACTAAAATTAAATCTTAGCATCCAATTATAATTCTGATAATTTTAATCATAGAGCAAACTTAAATATAAATTTTAAGGAAAATTGAAAAAAAAAAATTACATTAAAACGATTTGTTGCAAATAAAAAGAAAAATAATTTTTTTTTTTCATTATAGTCACCATCAAGTTGTACACATTTCATTGTGTACATGTATTGCTTCACTAATGATAGATTCCTCAAGAAAAGACTTGATATGGAAACTTTTTGTGTACTGGCTTGTTTGATCTTTTCATCCTCTTACAAGGAAAGGCTTCGATCGTGCATATCGCAATTTCATTCATACTTGGCAGGTACATAGAATGTGACCTGCCATTGCACAATATACCAGTCACAGGTGCTAATTGGACACTGGTCAAGCATGACAGCTAACCAAAGGTTTGAAATTAAAAATAATTAAAAAACAGAACTACACTAAATGTAAGAACCTCAGTGGTCTAAGGTGTGCGAACATAATCCATTGGCTCCGGCTCACTTCCATTTGCAGGCACAGGTTGCAAATATTTTTCTATATTTTGTTAATTGTTTCTTGATTAGTTTTGAGCTTATTAAAGTAGTTAAAGTGTTTTTAAAGTAATTTTTGATACGTTTTCAATATCTTGTCAATCATGTTTAACAATTTTCAACTTTTCGTTATTCTAACTCAATTATTAATTTTAAATTAACTTGAGAGTACTTTCGAGACACTTCGATAAAAATGCACAATATTCGATGGTTCTATGATAGCAAATGAAATGACACTGGTTTGTAGCGAGTATTTATTGCAGTTCTAAAGATAGAACACTTTAATTAGTATGCCCAAACTGAAAAATTAAATGTTTTATAAATATGTATGTCATGCATAGACTTACTACAGCATCAAAATAAATTAAAAACCCTTAATAATATATTAACAACACTTTAAATATTTAAAAATGATTATAAATAATAAAATTACAGCAGTCAAAAAATTTACGACCGGTGCCTGCAACTGGAATTGAACTGGAACCAAAGGATTACATTCATATGCCTTAGGCCACTGGGCCACAGAGGTTCTTATATTTATTCTAGTTCATGTTTTTTATTTATGTTTAATTGCAAACCTTTGGTTGGCTGTCATGCTTCAACAGTGACTGGTCAGCACCTCTGACCGGTAATATTGTGCAATGGCAGGTCACATTCTATGTACTGCAACAAGTATGAATGAAAGTATGCACAATCAAGACCTTCCCTTGTTAGTTATGATTTTTAAAAGTCAAAAATAATGTCTAAAAAAAATTAGGAAATTAGCCAACATTTTTTTTTTTTTTTTTTTTTTCAAAATCTTCCCACCTTAACTGAATTTGTATGAAGATATATCGTCGCTGTTATATCAAAATGTCGTATGTCAAAATTACCAAAAAATTTTTATTAAGGAAAAACACTTGTATTTGTTAGCTACATCTGCTCTCAAATTGTTGTATGTGATCAGATGATAGAACATCAAGTTACAGATTAAAAACAAAACGCATGTTTTGTTAAAAGAAAAAAACTATTGCAAAACATTGTATGTAAGTAACAGACCACTACAAAAAAGAAATTTGTTAAACCCAGTACCTAGATATTGCATGATGTGCCAACCAAAGTTTAAAATTATGGTATCAAGTATTTAGGGTTAATACAAAATGAAAACAGAAGCTTTTCTTAACTACTGAAAAATGTAGATTTTGACATATGACATTTTGATATAAGAGCGACGATATGTTATTTTTGTAGTAGATAAATATCTGAAGAAACAAAGTATGTTTCCATCAAATTGTTGACTGTGAATGGGTTTGCAGATTATAATGGTTTTTTTTTTACTGTTTGTTACATCTATTTCTACATACAATGTTTCATATTCACAATTGTATGATCCAGAAAATAATGAGCAATATTATATTGCTAGCCCTACTTTACTCCCTTTGGCCCAGCCAGCACTGCCAGCTAAACAGCTGACTTCCTCAAAATGCTGATTTATGACTGAAGGCTTCTTCTCCTGGCAAAGGCAGCACAAGGAGTCAGTAGCTGACCAAGTGTACTGTCCTTGCTTATTCTGCACTTTCTTTTCTTCTCTTTTTCTTCCTGGTTGTATGGCTGGACTCTAGGACAAACTCAGTTTAATGGAAATCAAGAGATCTGTCTTCTTAGAACTGATGTCCAAATTGAACGCTTCTCTGGAACTGTAGATTACCTATCTTCAAAAGATACTGTCCATGTCTCTTTGACTCTTCTCTTTAATGGCTGAAGACAATCTGTCTTCAGAGGACGGATACTCAAGTCGCTCTAACTCTTTACTAGAAATGAAGACTGTCTGTCTTCATAGGCAGTCAACCAAATCGTTCTTCTTTTTTTCCAGGGCTCAAGACTATCATCTAAAGGCTGCTGCCCATTTACACCTGAAGATGGTTTGTCTTTTTTGGGGCAGATGCCCAGACCACTCTCTCTTTACTTTACTGGACTGGACTGATCATCATCTGTTGTTTGAGGGCTGCCTCCCAAACATTCTCTCTCTTCACTGGAGCTAAAGACTATCTGTCTTCAGAAAGCAGACACCCAGGACATTCAGTCTTCACAGCCACAGATGCCTGATTTTATGCATCAGATCACGTGAGTTGATCTGCAGGGTAGGGGGATCATTCATTATATAATGGTAGGTAAGGTGGACCACCTGTCACATAAAGTATGCTTGCTCTGTCCTTGGAAAATCTTCAGAATTTCTTCAAAGTTTTGAAGCTTATGGACCATTAATAGATTTTCAATTGTCCCATTCAGGCTCCACCCATCTCCATCAACATTCTTTAATAGATAACCATTGATTTTACACCTTCTACATAAGAAATTGAACCGAAGATCACATCTCTTGATGCCCGTTTTATAATAAGCTGCCTGTTTTAACAACTGATTATTTTCGTTCTGATAATAGACAGGGCTACATATTCACTGCTACCCATAGACCTCTTAATACCATGTTCCAATGTTCTTACCATTATTTGACTGCAAGTATTTTATTTAAGTTTTTAAGTTATCATTTGAATAATATATTTTACATTTATCTAATCAATTTGCAGTATATTTCTTACAATTCTTATTCTTCAGTACAACATATAACACATAACAACAAAAGGTTCTTCTGCATCAATGAAATTAAATCTCAAAGACAACATCACCATTTCTTTTTATAATTTCCCAAATAAACAATCCTAGCAATGTTAATTCCACAGAATTTCCAATTAAAAATTATGTCAGGCTAAAAATATCTTTGTTACTAATAATTTTATTTTTATTTCTTCTGAAGTTCAGATAACACATCTTGGAGACGTAACTAGAGCTATATATACAGTATATATTTCCTTCTTCAGTTCATTGTTACACATTTTCCCCTCCATTATATTCATTGTTTAAACTTCAAGATCTATCCATTCATTTCTCAGATCAACCCTGAAAAATATTATCTTGTTTTTCCCTTTTTATTATTATGATTATAATCTTCAGTTTTCTTTCTCATCCTTCTCTCTTCACGAAATGTTTCATTTTTTTGTGTGACTATTTATATTACTTCCTTGTTTTCTATTTCTCTTCCATCTATTCATTCATTTATCAAAGGTCACTGAAACATTGGTTTTTTCGGGGGTTTTTTTTGGTATTTTATAAGGATTTTCATATGCAAATGTAATTTTAGTCTGTAAAGTTTCCATACTTTTCTAGTAGATCTTTCCTTCTAAAGCCTCTACTATTAATTATTCTAAACATCTCACCAAATTTAAATGTAAAAAAACTACATTTAATACTAAAAGCAAATTTTCGAAAAGATTGCGTCTTTTCTTTCTCAAGCCTAAAATAACAATAATTTGAAGAACAATACTGTAAATTACATTAAATTCCTCGAGAAAATATAAATAATATCATTTAGTTTCAATCTTTGTTTCTTTAACAATAATATACGACATGGCTTAACAATTTAGTTCTTTGATTGTAACCTTATTATTACATTTTGTGCATATTTTATCTACAAAACTTTTAGCTAATCTTGTGAAAAATTTTAGTCTTTTCATATAAATTAAATTTCTTGTTCAGTTCTAGAAAATCTAACAAATTAATTATTTTTTTCCCAGAAAAATATTTATATATTTTTAAACATTTAGTACGATCCCTCAACTTATGTCCTCTCGAGTTACATCTGTTCGAAGATACATCCGTGATCTTATAAAGGAATAAATGATTTTTTCGACCATAATTTCAAACAAGATGCAAGCGAGCATAAAGTAAAAAGGTTTCTATTTAGCAACAATTTATCATGAGCATTGGCAACAGCAACTTCCCTCAGCAGTCGGCAATCAGCACGTGTCTTGAACAGTTCCTGTGTTGATTTTGTTTGAGAAATAGGTTATTTGTATATCATTAAATATTTTGTGATATTTTGTGCAAAGTGGCTCCTACACACCCAATCATAAAACCTAGTGAAGAAGTGATTTCGCCTCAGAAAAAGATCTTGAAGTGAAGTTGCAAGTTATAAAGCAACAAGAAGCTGGTAAGCCCGTCAATATGATTGCACGTTCTCATTCTACAGAGACGACCTTTTCGAAAAATAAGGATAAAATAGCATAGGTTTTGAAAGATCAGCTTACATTAAATCAACGATAGTGACTAAGCAACGACAAGGTCCTTTTCTAATCTAAAGCTACAAAGTTCTGCATATTACGATTTCTTCTTCTCTCTTCATCATTACGAATGTTCTTGTTTTTTATCAATAATAATTGTTAATAATCCAATATCAGTGAAATATACAGTATTTGGGACTGTATACTAATGACGATTAAGTCGCTAACCCTTTTAACTGTTGATGGAATGGAACCTGGACTTAAGCCGATGGATGAGTGTATTTATAATTGATATTGATCACAGAAATAGGCCAACACTGGTCACAAATTTTAACATCTGATAGTTTATACTGATAAATTTAACTAAACCTTAAATTAAAAGTTATAATAAAATTTACTAGATACTAAGTTTCAAAGAATTGGTTTTCTTTTAGAAATAATCAACATTGTATCTATTTTGTATCTAAAGCTTCCAAGCAGACCCTAAGAAACCAATTGGAGGCCATATTTTAGCACATGCTTCTACGACTCGAATTAGCTTAAGAAAAGGAAGAGGAGAACTGAGAATAGCCAAGATTTATGACAGGTATTTTTGTTTCAGTTCACATTATTTTATAATTTCAGTTATTATTGTAGGTACAGCAAAAATGGACGAAGCATGGTATCTAAAATAACAGCTTCAATTTAACATTTTACTTTCAGTCCAGATCTACCTGAAAATGAAGCTACTTTTGCCATTACAAGTGGAGGTATTGCAGACGCTAAAGAATAATACAGCGGCAGTAAGTTTGTTACAAATCCATGTCTAACAATGAAAAACAATAGAATGGATTTCAAAATGAGTCTTTATTCTTAAATTCAGGCTATTCATAACTTTTTTTTGTGAAAATAGCTTTTCGAATTAATCAAAAAGAAAAAAAAATTGCTCAATCAATGCTTGTTTGATTTTCTGGGCCTTTTCTTTGTTATTAAGAGAAGAATAATTAGACCTCCTGATATTTTATGCTGTGAATTATGCCAGTGCCACCACAGAGGCTAGATAATAATAATGTCTTACAATGACTAAATTTGGAGTATTAAAACTATACTACTATATGACTTTTTGGAGGCCATGCAGTAAAAATCATTGAGTGGTCTGTAAATTAGATATTGCAAGCAACAAGTGAATAGGCATATAACAAAAATTTGTTTTACATTAAAAAAATGTTTTTCTGTTATAATAAATGACAGAGTTAACTTTTCAAGGGAAAATCAAGCTACTTCACATTCATGATGACATAAAAATTGTTGTTATATTCTGTAACTATCAGTACCAAATCTAGTACTAAATTGATTACTTGAAAATAAATTTTTTGAGATATGTCTTTTTTTTTTTTTTAAGTTGAAAGCGATAACTCCATAATAAATCCAGCTCTGAGCTAAGTACGCAATGCCTGGATGTTCACAATAAATAGATATACTTTAGATTGTTATAGAAATAACCCTTATTATATTAGCACCAATATATTGTAAAAATTCAGGGAATCAAAAAAAAAATTTGATAATTCGACATCTATTTATTTGCATATTGGAAAACTACAATGTTGCATTTTTGAAATGTGAAGCAGTACACGAGTAATTATCAGCTACAACAGCTTAAGAATAATCATCCAATGGAAGTTCACAAGCTAAGTTTTTTTGATAAAACGTCTTCCATAGATCTAAATTCTTCTCTTAATGCATGTATGATTAAGGAAACCAATAAGTAACAGATAATTGACAAGTTGCACTGTTCTATTATTGTTTAATATGCAGCTACTATTATTTTTAGGAATACAGATTTCATATATGACTGAAAAGCATACTCTTAAATTTCTTTTAAGATCCGTGACCTTCAACCATTCAGTTTGGTCCCTGCTTTTCTTTGATGTAATTGTTTTGATTATATATGCAGAGTTTATTTATCTATCATTTTATTTTTTTACTTGTTGTCAGTTAGCATGAAGTATTTCCATTGTAAATTTAGAAAATATCTATGCTGTATAACTAATTTCATAAATAAATATATTTTTTTTGATATACCCAAATCTGCTTGGTGATTAAAAGGAAGATAATCAGTTACTTGGTCATATTTGTGCTACCTATTAGAAAATATTTTTTTCTTTCTTTTTTTACATTATTTAATTTTACTTTTTCTTTATCCATAAGAAAAATCCTTAACATTACATAAACTCAAAATTTTACATTACGTTCTTTGATAATGTCTCCCAACACCATTTTCTAGCTGCACTTCTACATGAAATGCTTGTTTTATGCATCCTCTTAATTGTTCTAAATCGTTGAAAATTAGCTTTGCCATTTAGAGCTCATACGCACTTTGTATTTTTTATTCCAAAACAATAAAGTGGTCATAAAATTTCACCCCAGCGCATCTTGTGGTTATGAGGGAGAAAGCCGTCTGCCCCCACGAGCGCCAAAGGCAGAATTCACCAAGAAATTCGGGCAGAGGGCTATTCTCCGAGACGGAGGAAAAATCCTGTTTCTAACCACAACAATTATTACCTTAACCACGCACGCGTGCGCTGAAGTGAAATTTTATGACCACTTTATTGCTTTGGAATAAAAAATACCAAGTGTGTACAAGCTCTTATAAAGGACATCCAGTTAGAATTCCAAATAGATCACTGTAGAACCTAAGGTTATACCAGATATCACATCAATGAAACTTTTCAATTTACTTCTGTGAAGTTGTTGTATGATTAAGCATCTTTCTTGTAATCTCCTAATCAGGAAGAAATTGTCTATTTCCTCTAATCTCAACGCAAGCCAGAAATTCTCTGACTGGCGTTAATTTTAATTCAGCAATACACTTAAGCACCGAGTTTCACAATAAAATGGTTTATACTTTGATTTTAAAGTTGCAAGAATTTTTTTTTTTTACAATAAGAAATAAGAATGATTACATATTTAATTTAAGAATACAATAAATAAAAGCACAAATATTTGGAAAGGGAGGGGATGTTAGCTATAATTGCTGCCATTATAACTAACAGTTCCATCCCCACGTTGATGTTCTAAGTTGTCCAACTTCCAGATCCTGAAAAGCAGATTTGTCCTTTCACATCATTGAAGAAAAGTTATTTACGTTCTCTGTAGTAAGTGCGCTTTTGACTATTCTTTTGTTTCATCAGTTTTGCAGTTACATCAAACCCTCAAGTTTTGTTTTTGAAGCATATTACAAAAGCAAAAATCAAATCTAGTGCGAATGATTCAGTAAAATCTGATAACATTACCTTAACTATTTTATTAAAACCATTGTGACTTCATTCAGAACAGTCACAATTTTCTAGTCATTATTAAATCTGTTTTATATTTCATTTTTGTTATATGTATTTATGTCATTAAAATTACCAAAGCTGTTGAGAATAGTAACTTGGGCAGCAATTCATTTCAGCTTTCCACAATAGAAACTAAAACCCTTTTGGTAATAAAACAGATCCCAATAATTGATTAGATGTTTTAAAAAAGAAAAGATAGATCTTTCAAAATATTTAAACTAATACAGTATACTCTTGACATCTCGAAGTCGAAGGGATGCTAAAAAAAATTCGAGATAGCGAGTTTTCGAGATAACAAGGTCATAAACAAAACATAAAAATTCACGTAAAAACACAAGATACGGAATAATATCCTAAAAATTAGAGTCTTGATAGATGAGAATAAGTATAAATATGTAATGATAGTTGACAATAAGTCTAAATACAGCAATGATAAATTTTAATTTTTAAAAGTAGTCGAAAATAATCACATTAAATTGAAAAGAATTAGTAAAATACAACGAACTTACATTGCTAGCATTTCTTAAAAAAGTCCAGTATCGTGGTCTGGCGACATCTCTTTCGAAATTGTTTTTCAACCAATTTTTTCTATTCGAAAAATAGCAGCAAAGTCATCGAAAAATATTCGACATAACAAGGTTTTAGTGAAAACTCTTCGACATTAAGAATTAAAATTAACATTATATGAATATGTAATATCAAGGGGGAAAATAATTTTTCGACATATCAAGGTTTTCAAGATATCGACAGTATACTGTACCAATAATTAGTATATTCTAGAATTGAAGGGCTTGGAGCAACAAACATGTATCCACCAATTTAGTGTTTTTGGATATTTAAAGTTTGAACCTGCCCGACCCCTACATAAGGCATAAATATGTTTCATTATTTTTGTATGGAAGTTTAAATTCTAAATAATGTATTGATCCATTACAATGGATCATTGTTGTTTGTTATCTTAAAGAAATGTGCACTATAAGCAGTAATTTGGTGCTTACACGTTTGTTGCACAATGCTTAACTCAAGTTGTCAAGTCAACCTTCACAGCATGTGTATGTATTAAATTACCTCCTTTTTACCATTATAACTATTTATTGGGAATGAACATAATACATCTGTGTATCAACAATACATTGCAATATAGTGAGGCATCTTCATCAATATCTTTGGCCACGGGAAGATTTGAATAAAAAGCTCTGTCACTTTGCGGAATATAGTCTAACTAGTTGACCTGTGCGAATAATTCGCAACAAAAAAACCACCTTTGAGAAATAATATAGAAATTCAACAGCTGTCGTACATGTTAGTTAAATACAATCCCAATAGATGGCGCCTTCTCCATTTTTTACAAAAACAAGGTTGACACGTGAGAATAATTCGCATGGTATCTTGATCAGTCAACGAATGGTAATGTGGAAATAAGTAAATGAACAGATTGTCAATAGATGGGATTGTCAATAGATGGCGCCTTCTACATTTTTAGAAAAAGATTTTTAAAATAAAGTTTTTAACGAAAACATTAATTTTAAACAATTTGTTTATTTTTCGTCATTAGCGGGGAACGTAATCTTCAAAATGATGTCTCAATCATTGATTTTGATGAAGTATTAAGGGAGATATGGCGCACCGACACGAAAACACCTTTGAGAAATAATATATAAGGATAGATCTGTCAGATCTTTTTTCTTTTTTGGGGATATTCCACAAAGCCCAGAATACTTAGGCTGTGGGTTGTTGGGCACGACAACTCTTCGATTAGCACGCTGCGGAATGAGGCAAACCTTCTTCCAATCTTCCAGCTCATTGAGTGTATACCGAAATTGGTAGCCATCAGCGTATTCACACGAATAACGAAACCAAGAAATGTCTATGAATCTACCTTTCTTATCACGTACATCCTGTTTACGATTGACAAGGTTGGAGGCCAAGTTATCAGCAGAAAGAAAATTGTGGGTGGCCATTGGTAAAACAACAAAAGGATTACGCAGCCTGGCTTTACGGACTAAATCATGGTAATCAGTTGGCAAGTAAATTGCTGTTTTCTTGGGTTTTGCCTTTTCGATTAGTCCGAAGTCTCTATCGCAAGGCAAGCAAGTATGTCGACATACAAGAAATTTATGGTCAATTACCTTGAACCTCTTACTCTGAACAAGATAAAAAAAGTAAGCAGTCATGCTTATGTTCTTATTTTGTCCTCCACAGTTGTCCGAATATAACGTTATATGGCTGGTGGTAGCGTCGGTGTGATCGAAGTATCTTTGTAAACAACTAAGTATCTTATCAGATCCTCTTTTCGCTGTGGCTTCATCCCAAATACACATATAGGAGTTATTTGTGGCACAGTCATGAATCCCTAGGTTATAAGTCCACATCTGACATTTGTAGAATACAATGCTGGTTGAGATGGGTGGACTTGGCAATGCTTATAGATCAAATGCTAGGACTTTCATGTCGGCTGTTTTGGCCTTTTCTCTGTCTGCCTTCATGTGTTTCAAAGCATTCTCAGCTTTCCTTTTCTGAAGTTTCCATTCTTGCTAAGTTTGAGAACGACTTTACCTTCTGCTTCCACCAATCTTTTCTTCACAGCACGTTTCGGGCGTTCATAGGCAGCCTTCTTGTTTGCCAATGTCGCATACACGTTTCTTGCACTAGAATATAAGCGGCTTGGCGCTTACACCAAACCGCACAGCAGCCAGATAGAACCACTGGTGCCAAGTAGCGCCACCAAACTAAACTAAATGTATAGAAATGGTGTTTACACATTTGTGGCAGTAGAAAACTTGAAATCTTAAAAATGGTAGATATACGTTTGTTGCCCCAAGCCCTTCAATTGTTATCCTAATTTTCAATAGTACAAGGGTAAGGCTGCATCTTCCAATATTAATAGTTATATTGTATAATGGCAGGCATTGAATTGGCTTTCACAAACATTTAAGAAATAAATATTCTTCAAGTAACTATCTTGTTTTTTTTCTTTTTTTTTATCTAAAAGAAATTACAAATATTAATCCTGCTAATTTTTTAAACTATTTAAAAAAAAAAAAAAGACTATTAAAACTAAAACTATCTGAAATCAGCAGCACAGCTCCTTTTTTAATACTTTCTAATGTTGTCAAGATAATTGAGAAATAAATTAACAAATACTGTGGGAGCTGGAGTGAAATCAACTGTAGAAGTCTATTATTAACTGGCAAATAAATAAACCCACTGTTCTACAGAGCAGTTGTTCCCAACCTTCTTTTTACTCATGAATCTCTTCCGACATTTTTCCCCACATCCTCAACTAGCAAAAAAAACAAAAAACTCTTAGGTCTTTCTGTCCAATCATACTTTAAAAAAAGAAGCACCAATATTGACCCTATGACCAAAAGAAAAGAAGTATCTTTCCTTATTTCTTATTCTAAACTGTTTGGTTCAGCAAAAACTTTTTTGTTGCTACAGAGTTAGCAACATTGGCTCCAAGAAGATTCTTCTAGTTTCTTTACAGTTGAAGTAAGAAAAGTTCAGTAAGAGAGGAATAAAAAGAAAGGAAGCAATATAGTTTGGTCCTGAAGGAGGAGTGAGACTTGATACTATATAGATCCTTTTTTTTTTTGAGGGATTTCCTCACTCCGGAGTGAGGAAATCCCTAAAAAAAAAAAAAAGACCTATATAGTAAGGAAGCAATCCATGAAATTTGTTTCAAACAATCCATTTATTATTTTATACCTAAAGGGTTGATATTATTTAAGATAAATGGCATATTGATTAAAAATAATATTTTAAAAATATTTTGGCTTGGTTTTTGCTAGGCCTTTACATAAGGTCAATTATTAAATAGCCTTAATGATCTCAGGTACTTTATAAAATAATACTCTTGAAATAGCTTACCCATTAAAACAAGGAATTTTATATCTGTTCAGTTATTCTGTTTTGTTCAACTGTAATAAAGAAGCGCATTGAACCAGTTCTGCAATCGTTATAAATTCTTCAAGGCATCCCAGTTTTTCTTCTATCGTACTGCCACTACATTGTGCAAAAGTAAATTGAGAACTGCCAGAGAACATTAAAATTTCTGATCCTTTCATATCCATTCTTAAATCAAATATGACTATCACTTTTTGCTTACTGCTTTTTTTTTAGCGACCAAAATCGGTAGCTATTGCATTTGTCCAGTCTGTCCCCCCTAACAACTCCCGAACAGATCAATAAATGGATTTCACCATAGTGTTCAGAAGCCCAAACAGCATAGAAATAAGGTATTTTCAGGGGCCAATGCCCTAACCCCCTTAAATCAATATTTTTATTATTTATTATGGGTTACCCTTAAATTTATGTTTGAGCACAAAATTATATTCACTTGTACCATATTTTACGGACTAAAAGACGCACTTTTTTCTTCGAAAAATTGCCTCCAAAATTCAGATGAGTCTTATACTCGAAATTAATATAAAAATGTCCAGTCTTTCATTTAAAAAAAAAAATTGCTTAAAAATTAAGGTGCATCTTATAGTCCGTAAAATACGGTAGTTGTTGCTTTAATTTGTATTCTTTATTATCCCATACTTTTTAGTCAATTTCAGTAGCTCTCTTTTTCAAGTTCACTTTACTCTTTACAGCTTTATTTTATCTAATAACATATTATTGAACTTTAATCTTCCTTCATTATCTTGTTCATTGATAATATTTACAATATAGTCCTGCATAGTCCTGTAATATAGTACTGTACAAATTATAAACAATATAGTCCTGTCAGAATAGGAGAATGAAGAAATTTCCCTCATATTTTATATTTATAACCCTTCTCATTTTATAATTGAACAATTCATTTTCCTCTTCTCCCACCACCGTTAATAAATTAATAGGAAACTGGAATCTCATTTTGAGTTTATGGAAGAAAAATAAAAAGAGTGCATACAATTTCTGCAAAGATTTTTCTCAATTTAGTGAATCATCATGAATTCCCCTACTACTTTATTTGAATTTACCCTTTTAAATACAACTGCATCTTCAAGTCAGTATAGGGCTCCATTCCATCTAGTATATTACATAAGCACTTGCTTCTAAGTCAGAATCACTTTCAGCAAGTTGTATATGCAAAGAAACCTTGTTTAACAGCATGTTTTAAGTGTGTAATTTGATATAGATGCAAATATGCCATTTTGCCTTATCTATTAATTGAATGTTAGAAAGATAAAAAAAAATAATAAAATTACATCTTTATGCTACTAATACAAATAAGGAAATTGCATATGCAATCAAATTTAGACATTGTAATGGATATTGCAATGCTGTATCCAACTTTAAAAAAATAAATATTATATATATATAAGTAATTCCACATTACTGTACGGCTATATATATATAAATCCAATATACAAAACTTGAAGCTGGTGGTCTTCAAATTTCGTAAAGCAAAGATTTCAATCAATCATTTGCAATTTAGAATTCAGAAAGTATAGAATATAAGAATAAAAATTAACTTACATTACTAAACCTATATATATATATATATATATATATATATAGTCGTACAGTAATGTGGAATTTGAAAAATGCCAATATAAAAACCATATTACTATTTCTGTGAAGATACAGCCAATTTATCCTCACGTCATCAGTGGCACAAGTGACATAAGTGGAAATTAAAATTTTGAAAAAAATTATATTGATAAAATTTTTGTATTGGCATTTTTTAAATTCCACATTACTGTCAGGATTTATATGTTTAGTAATATCAGTTAATTTTATTCTATACTTTGCTTTGTGAAACTCGAAGGGCTTGCTTTCGATATATGTAGTCTCCACTGTACTGGAAATATGTCTCATAGCTTTCTGATCTGTGTGTTCTTTTAAAATGCAATGAAGGACGATGGCCAAATAAACATAAGTATTTGTAAATTTCCAGCTGCTCTCTAGTTCTGTGAA
>JAFIDM010000004.1:41475991-41516870 GCA_023159025.1 Thereuonema tuberculata | reverse complement strand
TAGATGTCATGCGGACATCTTTTAGTTCTCTTTATATTTTTATTGCCTTTCGGTAGCTGCCAGGAACCCTCAGTAACCCTTGAAAAATGTCGAGAGAAAGTCGTGCAGGTTCGTCGCGCGGACCCCGCCCCGGGAAGAGACCATTTTCGTCACGAGATATAGTGTCTGTTCTTGATGAACTCAGCGATGAAGAAGAAGTTTTTTCTTCAGAGTTTGAAGATAGTTATGAAGACGTTGAAGATCCTGTTGAGTCATCCAGTGAAGATGAGACAAGAGGAGAGAGCCCCGATCCAGTCTTCGAGTGGAAGAGCGGACGAAATTTTGTGCCACCGACATGGAACTTTGACTTTACAAGCGCCGGAATAAGTGGTGATTTTGTTGTTCGCGATGAAAACAATCTGTTGGAATATTTTGAGGCTTTTTTGGACAGAGGTATCGTGGAACACATTGTAAGTGAAACTAATCGTTACGCCAATAATTGTATTGAGTCACAGACATTGTCACAATTTTCCAGAATGCGCCGTTGGCATGATTGTAGTGAGAATGATTTGTATATGTTTTTGGGCTTGACAATGTTGATGCCGCATATAAAGAAGCATTCAATTGATGAGTACTGGTCAAAGGATCCATTGATAGAAACGGCAGTTTTCGGGAAGTACATGTCTAGAGACAGATTTTTGGCTATTCTTTGGTTTTTGCATTTTTGCAACAATGATGCCGCAAATGTAGAAGATCCCTTGCACAAAATTGATTCGATTTTTTGCATGCTAAAGGAAAAATTTTGTGGCTCCTTCAATCCCTTTCAGAAGCTCGTAATAGATGAATCGCTCATGCTTTTCAAAGGTAGGCTATCATTCAAACAATATATTCCTTCAAAGCGGCACAGATTTGGAATTAAGTTCTTTGTTTTATGTGATTGCGAGACGGGAATCATATTAGATATGATTACATATACAGGGAAGACAACTAAAATTCCTAAAAGTGACTTAGGCATATCTGGTGCTGTCGTAATGAAAATGATGGAGAAATATTTACGTAATGGGCACATTTTGTACACTGACAATTGGTACACTAGTCCACGATTATGTAAATATTTACTTGATAATGGTACGGGATCATGTGGGACAGTCAGAATAAATAGAAAAGGTATGCCAAAGTTCCCAGGAAAGTGCAAGCCAGGAGACTACCATGTCAAAAGTTCGAAACAATTGTTAGCTCTCAAATGGCACGATAAGCGCGATGTGACAATGCTAACAACGGTTCACCGAGGGAAACTGGTTGCAAGCGACAAGAGAGATTGGAGGAATAATGTATTTATACAAAAACCTGACGCAGTTCTAGACTATACAAAAAATATGAGATTGGTAGACAAGTCAGACATGCAAATCAGTTCAGTGGAATGTATGAGGAAATCAGTCAAGTGGTATAAGAAAATGTTTTTTCATTTGATAGATATGACGCTTCTAAATGCATACCGATTCCATTCCGTGAAAACTGGAAGCAGCATGTCACTGAAGGAATTCAGTCTAACTGTAGTGCGCCAAATATTCACGAAATACGGCACTCTGTCTCAACCCCACCCTGGTCGTTCGACCCCCACTAACCTAGCACCAGATCGGCTCTTGGGAAAAGACGTCATTTTACGACACTACCTGGAGTTCGTCCCACCCACGGAGAAGAGAGCCAAGCCGCAGAGACAGTGTCACGTCTGTATGAATACGCAGCGTAGGGAGAAGCGCAGGAAACTAGTGAGCACATGGTGTCAGGAGTGTGGAGTGGGACTGTGTATTGGGCAGTGTTTTCGTGATTGTCACAGTAAGAAAACATTTTAAAAACACAGTTATGGTGAACAATAAGTGGATTTTTTTGTTGTACTGGACATAATTCCAAATGAATAGCTGTTTAAAAATATATTTTTGAAAAAAATTTTTTTTCGTCTTTTTGTAAAACACGTCCTGAAGTTCATCATTTAAAGTTAAATCAGCAGAAGTGTAGTCATTAAAATATTTTTTTTTAATTTTTTCCTTAAGTAAAAGGTTATAATTAATAAAATTATGCAAAATTAAAAAAAAATAAAAATTATTTTTTTTTTGCGCCTGTGGGGAGCTCTATTTCAGCTTAATTGCGCAGTTAAAGGGTTAAAATTCAATAAAAAATTTACTAAGATAGGATACAAGGCAGAAGATAAATACACTTTCATTATAGTATTAAATGATACTAACTGCAAAATTACAAATGTCTCTAAACTCAACTTTGCCAAAACAATACGTAGTTAACAACAACAGATCAACTACTACACTAAAATTTTACAGAAAATTTCTTAAATATAATAAATAAAATTTATACCTGCAGATTCTAAGGCATAATCGGTTAATCCTGTCTTGTCGGCGTCATACAATAATAAGGCATCTTTGACAATTTTCTTAACATAATCTTCACTAATAAAACTCGATTCACCAACAGAAGCATTTGCATACATGGTTTTCTCTGCATATTAAAGATAAAAATAATTTTAGTATAATGTTTAATAAAGAATAAATAATTATTTAATAACTTAATGATTTATGAACAAATTTACAGCCCTCTTTCAAACTAAAAAGTAACTCCAAGCATTAAGTCTTTGTTCCCCCAAAAGATGCATTCTCTAACTCCTAGGATTCTGAAGACGACTGTCAAAAGAAATATTCCTAATCTATTTTACCACCCTAAATAAAATAACAAACTTAACATGTTTTTGTACGTCTGACAAATTGGGACAGTGATACATATATAATAATTCCTCTCTGATGAGGCAACTGTATATCTGGAAATGGCCAGTGTGCATCAGAATGTATACTGTATTTACCCTTGGCAGAAAAGAATCCTACACTGATATATAACAATGCTAAAGATAATCAGGCATTCTCACAAAACAGCTTGCAACCCGTATGGGTTTTTGTTTAGAATAGCTATTCTTCAGCACACAAAACTAAATAATAGCACACTGTTCGGATTTCCAAGGGTTTGCTATTTGGAAGGCAATGTTTAACTTGCAGTAAATATTCCTTTCTTGACAACTGTTAAAAAGATAGCTTATGCAACAAATATGCCCTTGGACAAGTTGTGCATCTCCTTGCAGCTGCCATGTTTTTTGGACTGTTGAAAAAGGCTCTTAAGGGCAGAGATTTTGCTCAGATGCAGAGATGACTCAGATCATAATGAACTGATTTCAGGAACATAAGGAAGTTTTATGCACAAGGTATTCTTTGACTTTTGAAACAACAGGACTTTCTCTCCCTCAATGCCTACAAAACAGCTACTAAATAGGAGAAAAACAAAACGGAAAAACCAAAGGATGCTTTTAAACAGGAACGTTAGTGCAAATCCAATGTTGAGCAGCCATTTAATAGCAAGACTCTTTATTACATTTGTCAATGATCCGTTCTTTTATAGATAGTTACTGGATAGGTACTGTGATGAAGTTCCACAAAGACACAATATAAACAATGTAAGCACTAACTAGCAAGAAGTTGATAAACAACACATGTGACAATCTACGACAATGACAAACAGTTTTGTAATGAATAGTTTCAAAACACTGCACCTTCTTAAATTCAGTGCACTGAATAATATTAACACATTCAGGTCAAACCCTCCGGTCCCCTACTTTTCCCTACAGGTTGTGCTATTTTGACACATTTTCAAAGTGCATGTATAACACAAGCATAATTGGAAATGGACTTTGGATCAGTGATAAAGAACTAATTTTTGTCTTAAAAATGGTGTTTATATTTATTGTTAGTATTAGAGTGAACAAGAAATTTATTTACAAAGAAGGGTAAAACTTGAGACGAAAAAAAAAAAAAAAAAGATTTACAAGAATTCTCTGTAAGGATGAAAATTATAGATTATAAAACACAAATGTGTTACTAAATATCCTGTTACACAATATAGAATTACTTTCCACTGACCAACATAATGTAATATTGTTTGATACTCTCTAAAGCAATCTGGGAGTCAAAGAGCTTCATTACATTCCTCACACCAAACTAAGTTTCCTTTCTAATCCTCTTTCCTGGTTTATCAGCAAACTCCATCTAGTGGTTTCTTTATGAACTACATTAGTAAACGTATTCTCGCATGGTCGCCCCAGCTCAGATAAATTCCTTCCAAAAAGAAGCAAAGCAATGGGAATTTGCCGAACAATGTAATTTTTGAGAAGGCATAGCCGCCAGTAGAACCTACATGCAGCGACCTGAATGTGTTAATAAGGATCATCTCATAAAAAAATAAAAACTTTTCAGTTTTAATTTATAGCCGATTTTCGTAGTAGATAACAAATAGTATTTCATTTCTAAAGACACTCCTCAATCTATGAAAGAGGGCAATTTATTTGTTTAATTTTAATAATTTATTAACTTATCAGTAGTAGTTAACAAATGCTAACAGCAACTTAAATTAAAATCGAAATATAACAATGAATTCTATTAATACCTTGTTTTAAATCTTTTGCAATTTTTGCTGTTGATACTGATAGCTTGCTATCTAAATCTTTCTGTGTCACAAAGTAAGCCTTCAGCCAGTCAGAAAATGCCATAAACTCACTGCGTTCTGCTCGAGACCCAGGACCTTTACCCATTACCTAAATTAAAATAAGAGATAAATGGCAGCATTATTTTTCACACTATTTTAAATTTATTTAAAAATCATAATGCAGAAATTTAAAATTTGGAAAAATTTACTTTAATCTGAAATATCATTAAAATTATTAAAAGTAGATTTTCAGTTTTCGTGTCTATTACTTTATTAACAAAACAAATTCCCATTTATGTGTAATTCTAAAAAATAAAGAAGCAGATGGAAATGGCACTAGAAGAAAAATAACTGCAATTTGTCAAATAGCTTCAACCATTATCATAACCATGAAATGATCAGTATTTGTTGCCAATATTTTACCTCCTTCATGTAAAAATCTTACACTTTCACTGAATTCATCCTTCACATTTTTCAATGATATTGTTTAGTTCCTGCAAATTCTGTAACTAAATTTACAACTGCTCATAACTTGTGAACAGTTATTAATTACCTGCATTAGAATGCTTGCGACTTTTTCCTCAACAACTGCCGATTCATGGGTATAATTTCGACAACAATTTCTCATTGACGAAACCAAAGCTGCTTGTGTCTCTTGAAGGTGCCGCAAGTTATCTTTCAAAGAGTCCAATTCCATTTCTAATCCTTGAAGTCTGCTCAGACTTTCTTCTCTGTCTGTCTTTTGTTCCCTTTAAAGAAAAAGAAAAAAAAAATACTGGTTTAGCATTTCACTTATATCACTGATACAAAATGTTTTATGTTTTTTTGCCACCTTTAATTTAATCTTCTGAATAACAATCTCGGATCTCTAAGCAGAAATTAAATAGTTGTAAAAAACTCTTTGATCCCATTCTCTGAGAAATTATAACATTTAAAAAAAAAAAAAAAACAAGCTTTATTTCCAATTAACTCTCCAATCTAACCAAACTAAATATATTAAAAGGGATTTTACTTCTCTTTGCTTTCTACTGAAAGCATTCAGCAAATGAAAATTGCAGCCGATGAAATACAGAATTTTTGTAAGCATTTTTTTTTTTTATATGAAACAATTAGAGCAAGTATCAAATTTTATTTTTAATCTTTTATCTTTTAAATACAGTAAACTCCCGATTACCCGTGGGCGGATTATCTGCAGACCTCTCCTGTTTCCATTTTTTTTTTTTTTTACTGTACAATAAAAATTACGGAATTAAAAAAAAAAATTTAAATTTACAGTAAGGTAAACAATAGAAGAGGCTAATGAACTGTTGAATGTGATCTTATTACAGTAGTTTTGTGCTACAAGTTATTAAACAACGATGGACAAAAGGAAAAAAGTGGCGTTATCAATTCGAAAGAGGTGTGCGGAGGAAGAAGAGGATAAACTCCAAAAGCGAGTGAGTCACGATGCAGCTTTAGTACATTTTGATGGACTCATTCAGTATCTGGAGGAAGAAGATGACGCAACGTGACAAAATGTTATTGAAGAAACTTCAGTCACAAATAAAGAGGTGTTTCGACACGAAAAAATAAATTAACCAATTAAAAAGTTAAAAAGAAATAAAATAAAATAATTGTTTATAATGTATATACTGTAACTGTGTGTTACATTTTAATGTAAATAAAACATGTTAAAAGCATTCTTGTGTTGATTTTCATCCTTTTTCGTTCTATTTTGGATTATCCACGAAATTCGCTTATCCACAGTTGCCACACCACCGAATTCCATGGATAATCGGGAGTTTACTGTATTATGTAATGTTAAACTAATCTATTAAAAATAAAAAAGACAAATTTCTTGTAGATATGATTATGAAAATATCCATAAAAAACAATATTTAATAAATTAACACAGACATAATTAACACATTATACACATTAAAAAAACTGACATTTTGGGCACTTATTATTTGAGGTGCCTTTAGTGATAAAGGTACCTAAATAAATAGATGCTGAAATGCGTATATTTTAATTATGTTAATATGTAACATATATTTTTTTAATTACGTTCTGTGTTAATTTTAATCTTTAAATGCTCTGTGTAATATTTCAGAATTATCAGAGCAAATTGGTTTGTCCTACTGCAAGATGATATGGTTATTATATAACCATCATATACTAAAGACATAGTTTTTCTGATGTAATTCTTCACAATACTATAGATATTGAAAAATACATGTTTAATCTGCCAGACAGAAAATAGGAATGAGGTTATATTTAGTTATCATTTGAAAAATGGAGAACACAGTTAGGAAATGATACAAGTTGTTTTGTAAACATTCCCTGAAATTTACATAAAGTCGAGAAAGTAGTTGACTATATTAATTTAATGAAACTATCTTCTGAAAAATTACAAACGACCTTCTGTAGAAAACTACAAAATTCTTGATAAATGTTATTTATGTCGCATTAAGCATATGAAATAATTTCACTTCAACAAAGATAAAACTACTTTCATATTACATATCTTGAGATGAACATGAGATTATGGAAGAAATCAAAACAAATCCATTAATTCAATACTTACTGTAGAATTTTATTCTTTGCTTGTTTCAGCTCTTCTGCCAAAGTCTATATAAACAAAAGAAATAAAAGCCTTATGTAAGAAGACTATGACTTTCTATTTTACAGCAAAAAGTTGAATTTACCGTACAACTTTGCTGTTATGAAGCTTTAAAGAATAGACCTTGAGTTTAATATTAAAATTACAAAACTATCAACAAACTTTATGAAGTTTCCATTCACATTTTAGAAATTAATCTTTTCAATTGTATATTGAATAAAAATAAAAATAATGTATTTGTAAGGGAAAATTCTTCTAAATTATTAGAAGGCTATGGAAATTTTATGTAAATGATAATTTTGAATTAATTATTGTAATGATTTTACCTGTGATTGAGCCAAAACAAGCTGGACTTGATTCTGGAGTTTAGCTAATTGTTCATTCTGTGCTGTGAAGTTCATTGCCTGTTTTAGGAAGAAAAAAAAAAGAAAAAGATTATTCTTTGCATATGATAGCATAAAACCTAATATGAACATTAACAAGAAAATTCTCATTAGAAGCCCAGAGGTTTAACTTTATCTCATAAGCCCAGATTAAACCCAATATATATGTTGTACTAGATATTTATAAGTAATTGCCAAATGAACATACTGGAATGAAATATACCTACTGATAGCGAAAAACTACATCTCTGAAGATAAACATATTTAAAACGGAATATTTTTATGGAAGAATCCTGAGTTATGTCAGTCCATAGATTAAGATGTTGGCAAATGTCTCAATAGTTCAACAGTGTTGATAGCTTTCTTTACCATGTAATTTTACTTAATTTGTTAGACAGCATTAACACAAGTTTTTATGGAGGACAGCAGAATAACGATATGCAACTCATAAGTTTATAACAAGAAAAAGAACTAAATCAACAGCCTTTAACAACATCTTTTAAGTAGTGTATTGCCTTTTAATTACAGCACAGCAGCATAAAAGATAGAACTTATTCAAAATGCAAAATAGTACTTCAGGGCAATTTTTTTTTCCCCGAAAGGTTCATTCAATTGATGAAATATGAACTAGGATAAATGTTCCAGTGATTATCAAAGTTAAACCAACAGCCTTAAATTGAGCTTAAAAGAAAAATTAAGAGCAAAATCTTGGCATTTATGAGATTAAGCCAAAAAAAAAAAAAAATAAGGGAACCATAGTTTCCTAGATAGCATATTCTCTTATTCCTTCCTTGTTATTGACAATCATCTTTTACAATGTCATACGATAAAGCTCCAAGATTTTCAAACTCATCACCATCAAACATGGCAACAGAGCCAAAGTGAAAGTGGATCCAATCTACGAAAATTAAACCTATGAAAATTCCCTTACTAAAGTGATTTTGAAAGTCTTTGGCCAGTTTATTCTCAATCTTGATATTATTTCGAGTGAAATCAAATTATAGGGTTTTAATGAATTTCTTCTGCTCAAAATGGGAAGGAATATGACTTGGTCTTTAGGATTCCAACAATGATAAGGATTATAAGGTTTGTTATGATTATATCTTTGATAGTAAAGTTATTTGTGCAAAATTTCAACAATTTTTTTTTTTATCTATTCGACATATTTATTATGATAGTCGGGTTCAATCCCCGACCCTGGCAGAGGTTGCGGATTTTTCCATGCTGAATTCACCTCCAGACTTATCCTAAGGTCTACCCATCCATCTGTTAAACGTGTTTCTCTCCTGGGATTAAAGGTGGATGGGCGTCGGGCTGACCACTCACAAGTCAGTCTCAACTTACAAGTCCTGTTGGTCACGCAACACCAGGAGCTTTACCTCCTGCGACCCAAGGACTATTTATGCCTCAGTGGGATACTTTCACTTAACTTTCTTTCTAATTATAGACGAGGGCATTATTTTTTCATTTTCTAAATTAGGATTTGTTTAATCAAAATCAAACACTTTAATATTTCAATTAAACTTATTGATACATTAAATTGTAATGAAGAACAAATTTGCTAAAAGTATTAAAATGGACATCACAAAGGTGAAAAACAGAAGAAATCTTTTCAAACTTCTTAAGACATAGAAATATTCTAAAGCCAAAGGTCTTATAAATTATATATGTCAGATTTTACTCATTTTACATTTCAGTTGAGGAATAAATCCTTATTAGAGTAGAGAGATGCCTTTAAACAATCTTTTATTGAAATCTAACTCTTATATAGATATAATATTTAACTTTTCTATTAGCTTATAGTAAGCCAAAATGAAACCATATAGGTCCTTTTTTTGAGGGATTTCCTCACTCCGGGATAATATTGAAATAATATCTCATCCCGGAGGGAGGAATTCCCAAAAAAAAAAAAAAAAAGGACCTATGTAATATCATGTCTCACTCCTCCTTCAGGACCAAAGCCAAAATGAAAGTTCACTGATATACCACTTTGGTTCCAATTGATTCAAATATTTCTTGATAATATATATGATGGCCAACCGTATTTTAAAAAAAAGGCTAAAAAGGAGTCTAAATCATCAAGGTACTGTTATTAAAATAACATTATTCACAATAAAAATTATATTAATGATGTTTGCTGGCAAAATATAATTCAAGATCAGATGCAGTATATGTTGTAAAATTACTCATTTATCCTCTAGAATGAGTTCCTAAGTTCCCTTGACGCAGATGAGTTTGTCAAGAATTGCAGTAAGTCAATTCAATACAAATCTTTGATTCTGAGAAAAAGATACAACTTTGTTTCACATATGATTCCAAATGAAGATCAAGTTTTCAAGAAGAAAACACATTAAACTGCCAACAGTAGGATAAATGTTCCTACTGGATACAGCATCCAAAATATGTGACAATGAATATTAGAGCATGCACCAAACATATCTGCAATATTTGTTGAAAATTTTGTTTTCAGTAAATTTGGAATCTTGATTAATAGTACTTGTAAGTTGTTTTGTTCTCCTGATTCTCCTTATTTGTAAACTCAGATCCCGATTTATACTTAATTCTAGATTAAAAAAAAAAAAAAAAAAGGAATGATAAGAATTACCTGATATTTTAATTCCTTAACATCTGTCTTTTTTTCTTTGCCAAATTTTTCCATTTCTTGTTGAACAACTGAGCGAATTATACCTTCCACTTGTTCTTGACTTAACTGCGTTTTTTGATTTTCAACGATATTCAGAATGAGCTGATGTAAATTACTATCAATTTCATTTGCCGGTAAATTGTTACAAGCCAATGGAATCTAAAATAATAAAAATGCCAAATATTAACTATATATTTTAAATTGTTCAATGTTTTTTGTTTTTTTTTTTCTTTTAAAGTAGTATACAAAAGGACAATGTCAAAATGTATAAGCAGGATGAAATAGTTAAATGTTCTTTGTTAACTGCAAAACAGTGAAATCTCAAGGTTTTGCTAGCTAATTTCATAAATATTCATTATTTGAGAATTGAAAAAAAAAATTGGAAAGTCAGCATTGAGATTAGATGAAGAAATTCTAAATTAAATAGAATTTAAATTCTGAATCCTAATATAGAACCTAAAAACAAATGTTTTTAATGATTAATATTGAAATGCGCTTGTCCACAAACTTTTTGTTTATTTTTCCAGTAAAATTCAACTGTTATTAAAATAACATTATTTACAATAAAAATTATATTAATTATGTAGAAAAACATATGGTTCTTTTGAAAACAAGATGCAAATCTTTTTTTTTTTCTTCAAAATGTCTTATTTCCAGTTAAATTTGAAAGACATAGCTATTAAAAAATTACAGATAATGGCTCATGAACTCAAAGTAATGTGAATTTGCTTTAATATGGCTCACAAATATAAGACGTTTTCCAAACTATTTAAATACAGTTATGTGGCAACACAGGACAATAAAGTTGGACATCATCAATCTATTTTTCCTTGAGTAAGCAAGTGAATCCTGCACTTCAAAAGGATTTTATATTCCTTACTTACAAAATTTTTAAAGAAGAACAATGTTTGGTAAAACATAGTGAGCTGATAGGAAAAAAAAAAAATATAGAGATAAACCCAAGCACAATAAAAATTGAAAAAAAAAAAAAAAAAATTTTGCCTTATTTAATCTATGTGCACTAGCAAGATATCAATAGATTAATAATAAAGTATTTCTGGGCCTACCAACATCTGGCTTTCTTCCATTTACAAGACATAAAAAATGAATATTAATTTTCTGTTTTCCTTGCTGCTATTTTTTTTTTAATTAAATAACTTTAAATAAATGATGTAATTAAAAATCCTCAAACACTACACTAAATATAACAAATATATTAACCAGAGAGGTTAAAAAAAATGCTGGAATATCTAATCCTCTTTTATTTTGATGTCTTACAAAAAGATTTGGCCGAACAAAAGCATTTCAACTTATGATTTTCTTTTTTCCAGGAATTTTATCACTATACTGTTTTGAGACTGCTTGAATGTGATTGTGCGTATTAAGTGGAAATATTTAACAATTAGAAAAATATTTTTGTCAAGTTAGAGTAGCCGTTTTTTGGGAGAGAGAAAAACGATATTTAAGAATATCTTTAAAACTGCTGTAGTCTGTTGTTTTCCACTGGAAATAAAAATGTGAAATGTTAATACTTATTGTGTTTTTTCTAGATTACTTTCCCAATTACATAAATTAATCTTTTAATAATTGGAGAGTTCAGCAATTATGAAAAATAGCACTTCATTTGAAATCTCCAAAATGAACTTTTAGGCCACATTCGATTGAGCTCTTTATGAAGTTCTAAAATGTAAAAACTAGAAAGAGTATATTCAAATTTTATTTTTAATGTAGAGGATTTTTAATATTCACACAATACAATTTTCTGTGTCACAGACACACTTGTTCATAAATCTTTTCTGCACAGCTGGACTTCAAAATAGTTGCTGTAATGATACGAGAAAATCATTACACTCTTGCAGAGGGAAAAATATATTTTCAGAGTACTGAATTGTTAAAAGAACCCGACAAACTAAAACTGAAATTAGCAGCGAGTCACATGATTTACTTTCTGAAAGATTTTGTTGGCCAATGATAAATATTTTTTATATAAGCTTTGTGCAAAATACTGGAATATACCTTGAAAAGATGCAGACGTGATGTCCACCATAGTAGAATGTCATAATGGTTAAAAATCTGGTTATTCTAAAGATAAGAAAACTAATGCTGGCCACAGCATTAAACTGTCAACATTTAAGATTTCGATAAAATTATTATTATTTATTTCTCTTTTATCTTATCAATTAATGCCAACACAGTCGCTTAAAAATATGTTTCGATAAAATGTTTAATATTTTCTTTAGATCCTACAGTCCTGTGAATATCAGAATGTCCATCTCATTACTTGTGTAGTTGCTATTTGCTGCTTATAAAATAAGATATTGAAATTGGAAATTGTAGTCCTTGCTTATTGAAGCTTTTGGCATTTATTCATAATTATAGGAAGATTTTCATTCTAAGCCTGCAGCAAATATGAACAAGTATTTGGCATCCATCACTTTAGTAGGATTTGTATGGAAACTGTATCTTCAAGTAAAATAGGCTCTTTCTAAAATGTTTTTTCGTCAGATTTTTTTTCTTAAAAAAGCTATTTGGCTAAGGGAATTGTCTCTTTTCTAGCGCAACAGAAAGAAAGTTTAAAAGAGAAAACAACATGAGACATATCTATGGATTTCTCTAGCAATTCTCAGATATTTTAATGCTGTGAAGCAGGCAATTTAAACCTACTTTCTTTATTTTGGCATTGTATTTTTTATCTTTGTTTAGCATTTATTAAACTTATGTTCCAATGCAATTCGAACTTTACTTATTTCAATAAAAACATGAACAAATAAATATGCAGCAATAGGAGATGTTCTTTTGTTGCACAGAAAGGACGACCAAATTTAAGTTTAATGAATAGTAATAAAGACCTTTGTATTTTATTGTAGTGAAGCGATTTTTTTTTTTGTTTTTTTATTGGGTAACTTAATTGTGAACTAAACTATGAAAAGCATGAGAATAAGCAACAGAATACAACCACTCAGAACTTACTTTCAAGCATTTTATTTTCAACTGTACAATTAGTCATTCTAACATTAGTACAGCTGTAAACATATATTTTGAAATGCTTTAGTTACATAATATATATTTTTAAAATTAATTATTAATAAGTTAGTTAATAAAAATAAACATTGCATGGTTTAACAGGAAGGCTGATAGCACTATTACACAGGAAGACAAAGTATTACTGCCAAAGAACTATTTCAGCATTCAACTTTTGAATTTTAAATACTGTTATAATTGAATAGTTTCATCACCTTTTGGACAATCTTAAAGGCACTTTTGAAGGTCGATGTTCAGTCAACTTTCCAGAAATACAAAGATCATTTTTAAGTATTTAAAAAAATAAATTTTCTTTTTTCTTTTCTGTCTGTATTATTGCTAGATATGGCACAGTTTTGAAATAAAAACATCACTTTAAATACAAAAATGGGCTGTAGTATTAACAAGAAACAATATTTTAGAAAAATCTTTAATGTAAATGTAGACTTATAACACAAGACTGTACTTAAAGACTGCCACTCTAATTTAGTGATAAGTTTTTCTCCTGGACTTTTTATCAACCCCAATTTATTATTTCTCTGACAAGGATGTACAACTTTCTCAACTGTGAATATAGTTTTGATTGTTATTACAATACAAAACCACAAAGATTAAATTTTTTAAATCAAAAATCAAGAAGCTGAAAAGTAATAGCTTTAGAAATGAAGCTTTTCTGTAATGCAACCCTGGAAAATTTTGCCCCTTTTTCTAAATATGTAATGCTGTGACCCTCTCATGAATTATACTGTGACTATGTGGTTGATTCAGCACTCATTTGTGAACTACCAATTCTTCTGAAATTAGAAATTGCCTAAGGTTGTATCATAAGATGAATGACCATAAAAATAAATTTGTCTTTGCAAATGTAAAAGAAATATAAAATATAATATAAAAACAATTTTTATTCTACAATTCTTGCAGTCATGTGACTTTACCAACTGTAGAGGCAGGAGAAGAAAAACTTCCTGCAGTAAGAATATAGGTAAAACAAAAACCCAGATAACTGCTTCCTGATAGCTTTAACATTTGGATTCTTCAGTATTTATGATTGAAAGACTGATGCCTTTACTGGATCATTCCATGTCAGTTTCTTTAAATGAAAGAAACCAAGAGGAAAAAAAAAAAACAGAATAGGAAGTACAATGAAATCTATATAGTTCTATACACAGAACACTGTGTGTATGAAAACCTTAAGCACACTCAAAACAAAAATGCTCAATCTATTTTTATGGAAAATATCTTTGCTAAAATATGCCCTTTGAAATGGGTATTGCAGTGTCAAACAATGGATAGTATTTAAAAAATATTATCTATATTAAATATGTTATCTTTCAATAGATATCAGCAAGAAAAACAGATTTATTAGCAAATTATTGCACAAATTATTTTATTAGCAAATTACTGCAAATGATTTAACAATCCTACCCTTTAGAATACAGGCATTAAGCTTAGAATACAGGATCGATATTAAAGGCAATAGTCCAGGCTTACAGTGGCTTATGTCAAGCAATTTTTATCGTATAAAATGAAAGAAGCAAATTACTTTCCTAAACTGAAGAGAGTAAGTAAGCCTTATTAAAAGAAACTCCAAGTAACTAAGAATTACTGTTGATCAATTCTGAAGCAAAACATCACTTTCCATTGAACAAAAGTTCTTATACAAATGAGGCTGAATAAACATGACTAGAAGTTAAGTTTTTTGATCTTGGATGTTAAGCAACATACGATACATATTTTGAAAAAAAGCACAAAGTATCACAGGATTGCATAAGAAGAGTATCAAAAATGTGAAAACTTTAATTAAAATAAAATTGATTTTTTTTTTTCTTTACTGACATGAAGATATATCAATATGAAAATTACAAGATCCTAATACAGATACCCAGGTAAAAGTAGCAAAACTAAATACATTTCATCATCACTTTTATATTCCTAATGTATTAAAAAATGATTAGGCTCTTAAAATCTATTAGTAATTAATAAGTATTAGAAAGAACACAGCAACCTATTAAACTATTTTAATAAATATTAATAAATTATTAATAAATAAACTTTCAACTCCCTGTTAAAGATCTCAAACTTCCAGAACATAAATAATTAAAAACTACTCTAAGTCATTAGCAGCAGTATATATAAATACACTGACATACAACATGGTTGAAATATAATCTTCAACCACATGTAGCTAAAACGTTTGACATATTATAAAATAACTAAACAAAAATTAAATTTAGTTTTCACTAAGAAATTAAATAATAAAAACTGAAATGGCTGAATTGTTTTGGACTCACTCCAAATACTTTGAATGCATAGTAAAAAATAAATTAATAATAATAAAAAAAAACAAAAAAAAAACAATACAAGTTTCAAAACCAAATCTCAATTAAGTAATAAATGACATGGTGAAAAATGAATGAATTCTTAAAAATATTCAGTTTATTGTGAATATTTTATAGTAGCACCTATACTTCGATTTGTACTGCTAATAAAAAAAAACATTAATTAATTAATTTTAATAATATGCTATTGGCTTTTTATGACTATGATTGTCGTTATTTTTGAAGAAGAGTTTGATTTGTACTCAATGATAATGTGAATAATTACAGATCAACGAAATCATTTTGTTGTACGATTTGTTGTTGAAGAACTTATGTTAACGAAGTATATTAAACACTCAAAGATTTCCCATATCACAATAATTTAAAGCTAAATTAAAAAAGAAAAAACAGCTATTTAATAAACCCAAAGTAATAGAAAAAAAACCACCTTCAATCAATTCAAATGATTTTACAATTTACAAGACGTGGGAGATTAAAAACCTTCACTTCATAACAACTAAATCGTAAAAACAATAAAAACAGAATACATATGACTAAATAAAAGTAAATTCATTGCTACAATCCATTTAAAAAAAAAAAATCAACTTATAGTGTACACAATGCATTACAAAATTATTTTACCTCAGTTTCTGCCGCACTGCTACTGAAAACTGAACTAAATGAACCAAGAGAAACAGCTGGAAGGGTAAAATACGATAATGTGTTTGATATATCCAATGAATCTTCTTCAAGTAAGGCTTTTCCTAAGGAAAGAAACAATGAAATTAAGAAGTCTCATAAAAAGGCTAATTTTTTTAAACATAATAATTAAAGTACATTTTCTACCTTCTTTATATGAATCAAAATTTTAAATAAATTTCATCTCGTGTCTATAACCAAAATTTATGTTTTTATTTTGTTTTGTCTTTCAAGAATCAAATTTTCCTAATGCTCTCTTTATAGACGTAACTACATGTTAATCATAGGTGCACCAACACTGCTACATTTCGACATTTCTATTTCAGCTATGCAAATATCCATGCTTCTTTACATACTGTCTGTGTCAGCAGCTGGGGATGGACAATCTTTCACCAGGATAAAAAAAAAATTCAAAGTAATTAAACTATTTGTTGTGATGATACCCATCATCCATGCAAAGTTTTATATATTTTTTTCTTTTTGTTGAAGCATAGTGCTTAAGCAATCTGGCTAATGCAAAAAATTTTGCAGACAAATAAGAGAGATTGTTAATGTTTTTTTTTTTAATTAATGCTCTATATAAATAATTGCATTCAATTCAATTCAAAGATGCCACGTATGCCATAGGTTGACTGATTCACCCTATTGTTTTTTATCTAGGTCCAAGAAGTTATTCTTAGTAAAGCTGAAGTGGCCGAAAGAGTCACTTATTTGACAAATATATTAAATAAAATGAAAAGAAGGATAATTCTATTTAGTATAGAGTTTCAATAGTGATGCTGTGATGTCAATTTGATTCTAATATACATCAGATTTCCATCCTTACAGCATATGGGTTATGTGGCTCAAATTTAGACATGTACGAAGAGGTTGTCATCCTACTGTCATAGAGACCGTTCTCTTTCCTTTGATTAAAGGCAAGGAATCCTTCAACCTTAACAAATATAGTATGGTAAAATTATAGTACGTAACAACTCTCAAAAAAATTATGCAATGGTATCAACTGTTGGAAGCTGCTTATGAATCAATTAAAATATCAATGTTATCATACTGCCTGTATTTGTACTAGATTATAAAAATTTTGTTTTTGAAATTGTCTTATTAATAAGAATGACATCATAGAGCAAGATTCCTGAAAATTTATTAATTTTAATTTATTCCAAAATTTTCCATTTAGAAAAACTCTCAGATTTTGTCTTATATCTTGTAATAGCTCAGTATATAAACTCAGTAAAAGGTATTCATTTTTGATCACAGCCCACTGACATAAGCAAAATACTGAAAATTATTTCCTTTATTCCTCATGATTGATCGTTACTATAAAGTTTTGTGATTAAATAATATCCTTTTTAACAAATGTTAGAGAAAATTTCAAACAATTTGACTTGAATCTCTGATGATTTGAGATGATCTGGTCCTTGATTCACAAAGATAAAATACTATTATTCAGAGGGTTATATAAATTAGCATAGTACTGGCTGCTATGAAATGTACAATTCTATAAGTATTATGTATTAGTCAGAGTTAAGAATTTTTTTTTAAATTTTTTGTTACATGTTTCAATTCTATTACTACTCTTGAGAAAACTCTTCTTAATATTCAAAATACTTATCTTCTGCTCTTTCTTTTTATTTACAATATTTCAATCATGCTTTTGCCAATCTTCTTCATGTATTATAAATCCATTATTTTGAAATTTACAATAGTAAGTTTCACATTTAACATCTATTATATTTAACTTGTTGATAAAAAATACATTCAAATTAATATGCATAATAACAATTATAAAAATGTATTCTTAAAGTTTTTCTTAAATAAATGGATTAAATAATCATTAAGTTTAATACCTTTGTCTGTATTCATACATTTAAGCTATTTATTACCTATGCTTCCATTATGAATCTTTCTTTATCATCTTTCATTTTATATCGAATTCGCATTATCAAGTCTAAATTATGGTTATTAACTATATAATGTTCTGCCCATTCTGAAAAATTTCTTTTATTATTTTTCTTCTTTCTTCTTTCTTCGAATTTGGCCATCTGAGGACCACGTGAAATAGCCCATGAAGCTCAACGTTTCTTATTTCTCTCGCTCCAGTATCTTTTCATTCTTTCACTGTGTTCTTTCCTTCTCTCATCAGTCCATAAAGCTCCCGTTTTTCTCCTTTCTCTTTCCCGGAACCCCTTAAAGTCTTTGATCTTTTTTCTAAATTTGCCCCTATCCACAATATCTTTCTCCGTCAAACCAATCTCCTCCAGGTCCACTCTAATCTCCTTAATCCAAGTAAGCTGTGTCTTGGGGTTCCTGTCGAAATAATCAAATATTCGTCTGGTCAGGCTTCCCTTCTCCATTCTTTTGAGATGCCCATAGAAGGTTAGTCTTCTTTTCCGCATAGTGTCCGTGATTTTTTCTATTTTTTTATATATATCTCTTTATTAGTTCTTAATTTCCATTTATTGTTTTCATATCTCGGCCCTAATATCTTTCGAATTATTCTTCTCTCCCTCTTTTCCAATTCTTCCAGTTGATTGTTTGTTTTCATAATTAGGCACTCCGACGCATAAAGTCCTTCTGGTTTAATCACGGTTTGGTAGTGTCTCAGTTTGGCATTGATGGATAGACATTTTTTATTATATCTGCCCTTTGTCAAGTGAAATGCTGTTTCCATTTTCCTTTTTCTTGCCATGATTGCCTCTCTATCGAGTGCATTGGGTTGTATGATTTCCCCCAGATATTTAAACTTCTCCACCCTAATGATCTTCCCATATTTCGTTATCATATGTTTCGGTGAGTCCTTTCTGTTTGTCATATAGGTTGTTTTTTCAAATGAAATTTGAAGTCCTGTCTTCTCTGCCATTTCCTTCAGAATATTAATTTGTTTTGTTGCATCTTCCAAACTTTCAGCGAAGATGGCCAAATCGTCCGCAAATGCCAGACAATCAACTTCTATATTGTCCTTCTTCCTGCCAATTCTGATTTTCCTTATTCCCTCTTCTTCAGTCCTTTTCCTCCATTCTCGTATAACCTTTTCCAAGACACAGTTGAAAAGCAATGGGGAAAGACCATCTCCCTGTCTTTATTATTTTTATATACTCTATTATACTAATTTACTCATTCAATTAGTGCCCTTCCTATTTTTCCATAATATACCTTCCCGCAATCCCTACATTTAGTTTATATACACCACCTCACCCCCTACTACATAAATTTATCATATCTTTATGGTTATTAATATTGTAAAATAATGGATTTGTAATACCCGATGATGATTGGCAATAGTACAATTGAAATATTGTAAATAGAAAGATAAATAGCAGAAGATACCTATTACTAGTCTACGCAATATCTATTAATTTTTTGAGTTTCATCTAATACTGTAAATCAGGTCTGTTCTCTCTTGCTTGTGTGAGGAGTAATCTCCTTTAGAATGTATTTTATTGTTCTTTTTTTCAACTCATGATAATACGTATAGTGTGGTGATAAGATGCTACTTGCAGAGTTTTTACATAGTTCAATGTGAAATATTTTGCAACATTATCACATTGTTGTATTTTTTTTAAATAACCACTTTGAGCCAATGATGTAATCAATAGTCTTGCTAAATCTAATCCATATACATTTATCTTTTTATAGCATAATCTTTATTATTAATATTATTATTAAAGTTCACTTTTTTTTTTATCATAGTAGTTCTCTTAAAAATGATTTAAAGGAAAATTTGCAATCAATCTAAAGATTCTATAACTTTCAAAGTAAATTAAGATCCAAAAGAGATTAGAAAGAAATTTTGGCAATACTTAAGCTGTGTCAGGATGTAAATAATGAATCTAAAAACAACCTCCCTTTCTTTGCTTTCAAACCAAAAATTTATATGAAAAAACACCAAACAAACATAATGACTAATATGCTTAAGAATTGCTTTTTTTTAATTTATTAGATAAATATAAACAAAAATAACTTACCAAGAAAAAAGAAAAATGGTAGCAGTAATAAAAAAGCCCATGGGAATGCTTTTTGGCTAATCCTTCTGTAATGAAATCAAATCATGGAATCATTTCTTTTTTACTGAATTTAAACATACAAATGCTAATTCAATTTTTTTTTTTTTTTTTTTTACAAACCATAAAATTCTATAGAATTGAAAACAACAATCAAATATTTGTATAACTCAATGCCTAAGAAAATTTCATAGACTATAAAATAAAAATACATACACTATTCTTAAAACTACTTTTTCTTCACAAAATTTTATGCTTCACATAATTTAATATGTCTATTCAAAAAATTGTTTTTAGTGAAGATCCGGATATTTTTTTTTTTTTTTTTTTTTAAAGTAAAAAAATTTTAAAGTTGATCAAAACTCTTTCAACAATTGTAATCTTATTCCTGATAATTAATCCTTTTTAAAACTATCTTATTTATTGGATCTCAATTTTCCATTTCATTGGGAGGTAAGCCTTTCCTGTTTTATCTTTTTGCTTTTATAGTTCCGAATACAGGCATAATACGAATACAGGAATACAACTTGTGACACTTCCCATTTACAACACTTTTCAATTGCCACACATACTCAGACTTGAGACACTTGCTTCACAGTTTTAAACCTTAGCAATATCAGTTTTCAATGCTAACCTTGTAAAGGATTACGTCTGTTATGGTTACCAAAATCTACAGGGAAAAGAAAAGGCAGTCTAGCATGCAAACCACGTATGCATATCGAAATTAATATCCAAAAAAATTATTCGACTGTCTCCCAAAAAAGTCATTTGTCAGAATGCATTTTCAAAAAAAAAGTTGTTTTTTTTTAAAATTAAACAAAGGAATTAATGACAAAAGTATTTAGATTAAAAATTAATTTCCTAATGATACAGTTCTGTATCATTTGAATATTGAATCCAGATTTTTAGAGTTTAAACAACATCACAACAGTTATTTAAATATACGATATATTAGGGGTGTTTGAACACAAATTAATTTCAATAATAATGAATAAATAATAACATGAAAATATAACTCTTATATGTTTGACGATTTTATATAAAAAGTTTCAGATTTTTATGAGCAGTAGTTTAAAAGATATAGGGCGGTGAAAACCACCAGTACTTTCCAGTACTTTATATATATACTACAATAAAGAAATTAAACAACTTCCCATCACAGTAGGATTATATGAGCACTTACAATATAAAAAATTATTTTCACTGAAATGTGAACTTCTTACCTTGAAAGCATCCAAGTATCAAGCAATACTGCAGAGGAAATAAACCAGTAAATCAACTTCCACAGTCCAAGCCATGCAGCAACAACAGAATACCTCAATTTTTCTAAATAAATAAAAGATAGTCATATATTAATATAGATCGAAAAAATGTGTATAAAAAAGATACCATAATATAAAAAGTAAATAAATAAATAAAAACTTCCAACACCAAAAATTAGTCAAGTTGCAATGACTTCAATTAGTCCGTTTCTTTTTAGAAAGCAAGAAGGTTTGACTGGGTATGTGCTTTGGATTATGGCAGGAGTTGCTAACTTTTTTTATTTTCATTTTTTCAATCAGATCAGTTCTGAGAAATAAGTTTCACTTTGTAGTTTAAGGATCTAGAAACATTAAATATATACATACAACAGTATCATTACATGAAGTAAGTGATGCTAAATTTTTCTCTCATTTCATAGATAATTATTATTTATTGGAAACTTTTGTAAGACAATTTTATTCATAGTTACTTTAGTTTGGTTTCTAATTTTATTCTCTATGTTCCTTGATGTTTCATTCAAATTGTAAAACTTATGTAAATTCTGAATAATACCATGAATGCACAGACTATTTACACTATCATCCACATTGGTATTTGAGGACTTGCCTGTGAAGTTCTCTACTCCACTAAGATTGTTAAAGTGGTCTCCCTTCAAATGTCTATTTTAAATATTTATGCCAAATTTTGACATTTAATAGTTATGATAATTTTGAGCTTTCATTGTGGATTTACTTAAATTTATCTTACAAGGAGGCAGAATACACTGTATTATCACAGAATTTGATGCCCTTTTGGGAGATGAAAGTACATATGAAGTATTTCGAAATTATCTGAGTTTGGAAGCCACACTCCCTTCCATTTACAGATTTAGAGATAGTTAACATTATTTTCATTGGATTTCCTATAAAAACTTAAATGTTAGAAATGTGGAACTTCTGTTACTATTGTTGGCAATACCTCATGTGATGGCCTCGTGTGGTCATGATCCTGGGATCAAATCTATCCTTATTTTTTTCTTTTTCTTTCTTCATCATTGAGGTTTTTATTTTTTTTCCTTCTTTTCCTTAGGTTAACATAATTCTTTTATTCTTATTATTATTTTTGTTCTTTCTGGCTTACATTAGTAATGTGATTAGAAATTTGAAGTACAGTCAAACCCCGCTATAGAGAATTTCAAGGGACTGAAATTTCAGTTCACTATAACCGGGAGTTCACTATATCCTTTCCGCTATATGTGCATTGCACGGGACCAAACATTTCGTTCATTATATCCGGGAGTTCATTATATAGAATTTCTTCTTTTTATTTCTTCATAGTTTTACTTCATACTTTGTTTTTCTTTTTTATTATGTTAATATGTTTTTAATTATTTATATTATTAATATAAGCCAGAAAAAAATACAATTTAAGTATGTACATGACAATCCCATTAATTTTTTTGATGTAAGTAACAAACAAAATGCATTAGCATAATGAAGAAGAAAGCAAAAGATGAAGTAAAAAAATAAATGATATTTTATCATTTACATAAATAAAAAAGCCATATAAATACAGTAATTTTTACTTCATCTTCTAATTAATATTTGAAGTTTATAATCACAATACTAATGTAAGCCAGAAAGAACAAAAGTAATAAAAAGAAGTATATAAAACATAAGGAAAAAAAAAAAAAAAAAAAAAAAATCAACGATGAAGAAAGAAAAAAAGGAAAAAAAAAAAAAGAATGCAGTGGATTGTATTCTGCGATCTTGATTACATTATCATATGAGCTATCATCGATAGCAATCACAGAACTAACTCATTTTTAACATTTAAGTTATTACAGGAAATCCAATGAAAACAATGTCAAATATCTAGAAATCCATAGATATTTTTTAAGTACTTTGTGTACTTTTATCTTCCAAAAGGAAATTAAATTCTGTTGTACATAGGTTATATTGTCTCCTTGTTAGTTTTCCTTGATACTTATCTTTAATTTTAACTAAATGATTTTTTTCATTCTTTATTCATTATAATTTCATGTATTTCTCAAAATGCAGCGATTTACTTAAATTTTGCCTTTGTCTACTTCACGACATAAAATTATTTTCATTAAGAAACGCCCTGCATATTTTTTTAAAACTTTAATTTCTAACTCTCATAAATCACATTTAATTAATAGAATCACTTAATTTACGAGTTTTCACACAAAGGGATTTATATCTTGTGGAAGCATGCAGAGGACTTACTATGTAGCCTTCTTAAAGTTTTTAAGGAACTTTGTTCTTTTGGTGCCCACTTATGAAGTCAGAGGATACATATTTTTCAAGGCATTTGCCATTTTTTGCTTTTATTATGCTTACTTTAACTTTAGTTAACTTTAGCTGCAAGTTTTTTACAACTTAATCACAGGCTCTGCTTTTATTCTTATGCTGATCTTTGTAATCTGTGAGAAAATCATTTGCCTGCACATTAATCAGTTCAGATTCTCAGGGAAACAACATTCGTCTTCTTCTTCTTCCTCCTGTTCTTGTGTATAGTGGGCGTTTTGTTTCTGTTTAATTTTTATTGTTGTTTTGTAATTTAAGTTATGAAATTTTTAAATGCCTTGTCAATTACAAATCATTATTTGTAAATTCTTATATTTATATTTATTTATTTATTTATTTATTTTTCACTGAAGAATTCAATATTCTTCATCTGCAATTATGTAAATATTAAAAAATATTGCCATACAATAGTCAAATGAAAACTAATTAAGTTTTTGGAAAGGAGTTTATTGTCTTCGCTAATTTTAGTCTTTTATAGTAATTGCGATTTTATTTCTTCTTGGATCAATATGTTTTTTGACTTATTCAATTTTTATCATTTTTGAAATTTTAAAATATAAATTAGGCAATAATTTGTAATTTTATTTGTGTAAATTCCCATTTTTATACATGCTCACCATTCAAGTTGTAAATTCTTAAATAAAACGATTTTTCTTTAATTTACTAAGGAGTTTCAAAATTATATATCAAGGGAAAGGTGCTTTTATTGAATTTTATTCATTAATATTCTGCCCTTATTCCCTCGCACTGGATTTTAGGGCTTTAGTTGGATTCCAATTAAACAGGTATGTGACAGAATTCTTGCAGACAATTACAAAAATGAAGAAACTTCAAAGCACATATAATTAAAATTAGCATTATAACTCCTTATCCTGCCAATTTATCAGGACATAAAAATTAAAATCCTGATAATGTTTTACTTACCTACAAAACTCCTTGAAATAGTCTGCTTTTCAAAAACTCTTGCATTGTAGAAATTTGTAATTTCATCTTCGTCAGATTCATAATCTAAACCTAAAAAAATAAAAAATTATGGTAAATGGTAAAATGGTAAATTATGGTTAATGATCAGTTTTTTTAATTATAAGTAAAAATTTGGCTCAAAATAAATTTGGAAGTAATCAGTTTGAATAAGCTTCAAAATAAATAGAAATAATGAAGTAAAAGCAATTTTTCCAAAATTGATTTCACTAAATTAGTTTCACTAATTCTTAGAAATGAATTGTGTATAATATTTTTACGTGTCTTAATTTTAAAAATAGGAAAAGTAGACAGGAATTAAATATAATTAATTATATAGTATTATATAGTTAATATATATAGTATTTTTGTATTAATAATTACAGAAATATTAATAACAAAAACAATAAAATATTAAATTAAAATAACTTTTAACATTTTTGAGAATCAAAAAAGATAATAAATAATAAGTTAAACAGCTATTTATTAAGTACTGGACTGGTCTTCCACACATATGCCTTTAATTCAAGAACTCTGCAAGTCCTGCTTTTTATTTTGCTTTGTCGAAGCATCAAAAGTTTTTTTTTTCACTTTTTTCCCCAATTTTAGATAGTACTTAAAGTGTTTTACAAACTTGATCTATTCGTTTTTGTTATAAACTTGAGTATAATTGTAAAAAGAAAAATATTTTTTCATTTCTTAAAAGTTAATTTTGTGGGACTTGTGTACAGTTTGCACCAATCTCTTCAATTAATCATCTTTACTTATAACTTGGATTGTTTTAGATATTTACAGAGAATAGGAAGTGTCAAATTACTTCAAGTATTCTCTTCCTTCTGTCCATACATAAAACTACCATGACAAATTAAATGTTAGGAGGGAAATATATTAATTTCATCAGTGAAATTAGTATTGCACCAATATTCTATCTGCATCTTTAGGTTTCTCACTCAATCCAGAATCATCTCCTCTCTCTTCAATTGGAATTAAAGAAGTGTTTGAATGTAGTCTGACCACAGCAGAGCCAGAACACCAGATTCACACAATTTAAGTGTTTGGGGGAACTCTGGGAAACATTCTTAATTATCTTTATTTATTTTATTATTTTTTTTAAATAACTTACAAGGAGAGGGCACACCCTGTATATTGCCAAAATCAATGCCATTTTGTACACAACGAGTGCTTCAAAAATATATATAGGTTGCGGGGCCAACACTCAACCAATTGGAAGATATTTGGCATTATTTTCAACAATTTTTGAGTATTAGCTTACTGTTTTTGATTTCAAAAGAAGTGCTCGTGTGGCATAATGCACTTGCACTGGAGATATAGGGAGCTAGGATTCAAATCTGCTGAGGGCAACACTTTTTTTCTTCTTCTCCTTTCTTTCTTTCTTTCTTTCTTTCTTTAAGATAATAAATAAATGTTCTTTTGTTTTTTACAGTTATGTTGAGAATATTAAGCAGAAAATAATATATGATTAGAAATAAACAAATAGTATTCTCTTTTAACTTATTTTTATTAGAAGTATTTAATTTATTAACAATGGATTAAAAAAGACGCAACTTATTTTTTTTATCTCATCTTTTTTCTTTCCTATACTAATATTCGTTTCTCTTGATATTCTGTTAATATTAATACTTGGCCCATTAAACTTGATGGATAAGAAATCTAAAAGTATGTTTCTTTTTTTTAATAACCAAGTTTCATAGCTTCCACAAAATGAGGTATTTATCTTGATAATTGTACCTTTTAATTTTTTAATAGAAATTATTTTAGTTCTAATTTAATTTGTAACTAATTTTAATGTGTATTAAAAAGTTTTTTGATTCATGAAAATTAAAGACAAACACACTTTAAAAATTACATTTAAAGTGTGTTAGTCTTTAATTTTCATGAACCTAATTTAATTTAAGGTTCATGAGTTAAGGTTGGTTTTGTTTTTTTTTGTTTTTTTGCACAGTTTAACAATTAATATACACTGCCACAAAATTTAGGGGATACTGCGAAATGAATATAATACACTCAAAAAAAAAAAAAAAAAAAACCAGAGGCATTTGAGTTTGTTTATTAAAGAACATCATCAGAGAAGCAAACGACACGAAAATCGAAGCTGTCTGAACATGAAAATCAGGTGCCGAATCAATTTATCAGGATTGAGCAGGATGTGACACAGGGACAGTGGTTAACATTCGCCTGTCAAACAGTAGGGTGTATGGTCAGCTGAGACTGCTATAACAAACTGCAGCGATGAGACATGGAGAGGATCAAGCTGTCTAGCAGTTCCTGTGGGATTTGTGGCCACTTGCACACTAGGGCAACTTCCAGCTGAGAAAGTATTATGGGAGGTGATTAGTGACTGGCAATACGTCTTCCTAGTGCATCCCAAGCGCGGTCGATGGGATTCAGGTCTGGAGAACGTCAAGGCCAATCCACGCGCTCGATTCCAGCCTCTTGCAGCATGGATTTCTTGCCTCTTGTTGAGGAGATACACATGCTTGTGGGGTGTATTATTGTCCATAAAAAGAAAGTTGGCCCCAACTGCTCCAGCATAGGGTACCCCTATAGGCTGTAGAATTTCATCCCAATATCGTACAGCATTCACCGTTCCATTTCTAACATGGAGGTCAGTACAACCACCAATGCTGATGTCTGCCCACACCATGATTCCACCTCCACAAAAGAATGTCTTTCTTGCACGTAATGTGCATTCTCCAGTGTTTCACGTTCACGCCAGATCAGGGCACGACAATTGTCAGGCTGCAGGCCGAATCATTATTCGTCACTGAAAAAAACTGTGGACCACTCTTCATATGTCCAAGGAAGATGCATTTCAGCCCACCTTCTGCAGGTTCTGTGATGTTCAGCAATTAACGGAATGCAATCCTCCGTGACGGGGTCGATTTCGCAAGTCTGAATACACACACCCTTCCTCTAGTAGCAGCGAGAAACTGCCCCCGCAGCTCAGTCGCATTGTTTTGCCGGTTCCTTCGTGCTAGTCGTGTCAAGTGGTGATCATCTCTTGCAGTTTTGGCCCGAGGGCGGCCCTGCTCTGGTTTTCTTTTTACTGTGCCAGTGTCTCTGAAGCGATTCCTGAGTCTGCTAATCAAGCTTTGGGAGGTTCCAACTGCTGCTGCCACTGCCATCTATGTTTGGCCAGCTTCAAGACGCCCTATGACACTCCATGCTTCAGATTCGGGTAAATCACGGCCATTTGCAGGGCCATTTATATTCCTTTTCTATTTAATATTCATAAAATAACTGAAAAAACCCACGTTATCTTAAAGGAAAAAAAAAAGCTTTATCCACAGTAGATTGAACCTTGGCTCCTTAGTTCTCCAGTCCGAATCTTAAACATTACACCATATGAACACTTCCTTTGAAATCGAACAGGAAGTTAATAAGCCAACACTAGAAAATCTAAAAAATAATGTCAAATATCTCGGAATTGGCTGAGTGTTGGCCCCATGACTATATGTATTTTTGAAATAATCCATGTGCATTGTTATCTTAAAAAATGGCATTGATTTTGGTGATAATAAAGGGTATACCCTGTCCTTGTTAAGTGTAAAAAGAAACACTTTACAAATTTTTGTTGAATCATTTTTTGCATAGTAGATATTTATATAAAATCTCTTCAAAAGGCAGTAAAACATGCATGAAAGGGTAAATGAAAATTATTTAAAAGCTTATAAGTACAGTATTATTTTTTCTTACATTAAATTACATTAAAGAAAGAATTAACTACCAATTATAATAATTCAATATATTAAACTATAATTACCATAATTTAAATTAAAAGCATCATTTTTTTTATTGTTATTTTCAGACCAAGTGTTCCGATTTGAGTAAAAGTTAGAACTGGATGAATTTGTATCCATAGTGCTTAACTTAGAACTGGATGAATTTGTATCCATAGTGTTTAACTTAGAACTGGACGAATTTGTATCCATAATGTTTAACTTAGAACTGGATGAATTTGTTTCCACAGTGCTTGTGTGTTTATTTAGAAACTGTGAATTATGGGCATGCATTGCTGAATTTGAAAAATAGCCATGATTGTGAAGTTGACGAAGTGCTGAGTTTCCTGTGCAAAATAAAAAAGCAAAAAAAAAATAAAATACATGCACATTTAAAACAAAATTGCAATTAAATTCGCTAAGCAAAAATAATATACTTTTTTTATATTTAAGTGGAATTTAGAAATAAAATATAGTTAAAATAGCTTTAATACAAACTATTTAGAGGAGGGAGTGAAGTGTGACATGTCCAGTTAGAATGAACTTTACAATCATTTATGAAATACATGGACATTTAAGTAGAACTACACCTGTGTAGGATTTTGTAATACAACACCAATATATAAATATTAAATGTATACTATTTATTCTATGTACACACTGTTGCAAAAAAAAAAAAAAAAAATCGAAGCACCATGAAGGACGTGTGTGTTTATTGAAATTAAATATGCGTAAAGCTCATACACAGGTAATGAAATGATTACAATTTCAAGGCCATACATTCCATCACTGGCGAGCGATTGCACATTGAATGTTCAAATCAGTACTTGGTGAACCCCCCCCACAGATGCGATGCATGCTTGTATATGTCGAGGTAAGGAGTGATAAAGATTCCTAATCTCATCCTGCGATACATTCTGCCAGGCATTTTGCACTTATTGCTCCACCAGAGCTGCGACAATTTGGGGTACCTGAATCTGGCGGCTTACCCTGTCCCATGCATGTTAGACTGGTGAAAAGTCTGGTGACCTTGCTGGCGAAGGAAGAGTATCAACAGCACGGGGTACTAGAGATATGCAAGCCGTATGGGGCCTGGCATTATCTTGTTGGAAAATGGCTCCAGGATGATGTGCCATGGAGGGTAATGCAAACGGCTGCTGGATATCATCAACATATCATTGAGCTGTTACAGTTGTACTGAGAATGACTAGCGGTGACCTGCTATCGTAAGAGGTAGTATCCCACACCATCACACCAGGGGTAATGGTTGTATGCCTCTGTAAATCAAAGGTGCTCGGGACCTCTGGTACCGGCACCTCCAAACACAGAACCAATGGTTATCTGCTCCAAGACTGAAGCGGGATTCATTGCTGATCACTATGCGCTGCCAGTCTGCTGGCAGCCATGTTGATCGGCTACAACATCACTCCAGACGATACTGTCGCTGTGGAGTTAAAGGCAGAAGTCGTAAAGGCCGTTGTGCACATAACCCAAGTTCAGCCAAATGCTGTGCGACGGTGGAATGTACCACGGATGGTATGGAAGAGACTGTAGCATGTTGGATGGCGGACAATGATGCCATTGGGACAGTTCGGGCCTGTCGCTCAATCATCCGATCTTGCCTCGCAGTCATGCACCTTGGCCTTTCAAAGCCTTTATTCCGCCGATGAGTTCCTTGAAACAAACATTGCTGCCAGCACCTTTGCACAGTAGTGTCCTTACTGTGCAGGTGGCGGCCTATTGCTCAATACGACCATCCAGCTTCATGCATCCCGACTATGCGACCACGTTCGAAGTCGTCCAATTGACAATCAGATCTTTGACAACATCGTAAGGGCATTTTTAGTTTTGCCTCCAGGGAACTGCAACACTGACAATGAGAAAAGAACCCAATCGCAATTGTTACCAGTTTTATACGTTGCTACTTGCGTGGCAGAAACGTGCAGTATGACCAACATTAACACTCATTGGTTTTGCAAATTTAATCATTTGCATACATGATATAAAGGAATGTTCATGCACAATTTCGGGATGATCGGATAGTTGTTTAGGGGCTTTGATTTTTTTTGCAACAGAGTGCATAATATGTATAGTAATTCTGAATAACTTTCACCAAATTAAAGTTCAATTTTATTGTAGATCTTCTGATAATTTATTAAAATCAATAAGATGAGTTAACAAAATCAACCCAATTGCAACACCAAAACTGATATAGACATTTTCATCAAAAATGAGATCATTCAACTGCTAAAAAAAAAAAAAAAAAAAAAAGGAGTGCTAGGAGAAGACACTGTAAATTGTATAGCAATTGTTCAAAAAAATGACACTGCAATGAGTAAATGTGCTTTCCGTAAAAGAGTTTTCTTACTCTTAGTTGCAAGACAGTTGTATACCATAAGAAATTGATATACACAAAATACTTCATATTAGCCAGAAAACATTTCTGCTCATCAATAATGGTTCGTCATTCAGCAGCACATTGGTATCAAACTGATTGTTCAAGACAAGGAAAAAAAAATGTGAATTATGAAGAGGCAGTAGTAATTTGTGCCTTCAAAGTAGTGAATAAACGTGATAGCGTATGACTTAAAATAAGCACAGTATTATGTACAAAACCTAACTTTTGTTTTTAATAATTATTTTCTTATTTTCAACTTTTAAAATAATAATTAACTACAATAGTAACACTTAATTTCTAAAGTTTAATTTTAATGCTACTCAAAATCTTACATAAAAATTAAGTATCCAAGTCATTTTGAACACTACACTTTCAGCTAACACTAACAAAATAGACTGCCTAAGTTTATATTTGTCTTATTTGCAATACTGTGATAGCTATTAAAGAGCTCTCATTGAAACAATGTCATGTGTTCAAGTCATAATTATAATAAATTTAAAAATGATGATTATCCCATTCTAACTTGTCGTGCTACAATAAAAATCAATCATTTTGAAACTTGTGTAGAAGGGGTTGTTTGTCCAAAAGCTAGGCCACAAATTAAACCTAAGGCAAAATTAAGAATGAAAATCTCAATTTTTCATTTGTAGCATTCACTTTTCTAAAGTTCAAAACCAAAAAAATCTCAAAAGCTGAAGAAATTGGCATATTGCTTGTGATTATGTAAAATCTTAATTGTTATACACTGTGAAGACAAGAGGAAGAAAATAAACAAGACTAACATATTAACTAATTCTATTAAAAGAGAAGAAGCAGTAAAATTATATACCAAATAAAGCTTCTTTGTAAGATAATGCAAGTGATCTATTAACAGCAGTTAACCGTACACGAGACATGTTTGGGCTTGGAACTTCGTATGGTACCTCCAAAGAATGTATGTAGCTGGCACTAAAAGGTAGGAAAAATTCAATTACAATTAGGCTTATTTTTTCACCAACAAAGAAAATGAGAAATTAATCAAACAATATTAAGTAAAATAGAACTACTGATATATTGACCTTACTTATATTTCCTATAGATATCTCAATCCCACAATAAAAAAAAATATTAGATAATCTGAATATATATATAATCTATATGTGAGCATGCAAGGGCCATTGCTAATAGAAATACAGACTACCTTACTTATATGCATGGTATCAAATTCAGACACACTGTTGATTAGATAAGCCATTGGTGCTGGCAACATGTCAGCACCAATTTCAAAGAAGATGCATAGAATCATTTTTCATCCTTTCATTGCCAAATGTGTATAATAAAATGTTATCAATGCCTGCTATACAAGAATATGGTGTAAACTGCGATAGAAGAGGAAAAAAAAGATTGAAAAGTGAAACATTTACGTACTTGTCTAAGGAAAAAATGTGGTCCCCCTTTTTTCTTTTTCTTATATATGCAATTAGTTCTCCTCTTTTATATGCATATTTAGTTTATTCGCAGGTTCCCAGAATCGTACTTTATGGATGTAATATGATCGCCGCAGGCATGTGTTGTGACTGATAGTTCATCAACTCACCGCGGTAAGGCACCCGGTGTGACGGATCTGTGTGTTTGGTGACGTCCTCTCACGGAGCCTCATCTAGAACTGTCATTCCTGGAACTGTTCCTATATATTCAAGTTATTTCATTGTGTAACTTATTGCTTGAGAAAGGTCCCTCTCGGGACAGAAACCGGTTGTTTTAACTGTATATAATTTTATTTTTATCATGTATACATTTTTAAGCAGATGCAAGGGCTTCATCATTTTATTCATAATCTTATAAATTTAAGAATTCTAATTCATCACAATTCATTTTTTTAAACATTCCTTTTCATTCAATCTATCATCTCAAGACTGCAACCATCAATAATTTCTTCTACCAATTGGTAATTTAAACAAAATTCTGACAATTGCTGTTCATTACTTTTAAGGAAAAAAATCCTTTGTATATTCAGGGAATGGCCCACTAAACTTTCGGCCAAATCCAATTACAGACTCCTTAATTAAGAGAGAAGAATGCACTCCATCTGCCTTCTCAGAATCAAGAATTTTGGATTTTAGGCTACCATTTTTATTATGTTGCAGTCTTAAGTTTCAGAGTGCCTCCCACCCTCGCACTCCCTTAAAGTAAGGATTTTCACAGATTTCATTATTCAAATGTGTCTGCTATGATTCCATTACTACTGTGTAGCCTTAACCCTATGTTTCTGTGCTATCTTTTATTTGTGTTGCCCTTTCATTAATGATGGAAATTACAAAGAATCTTTGAAATTACTCCATTGAAATATTTTATTATAAGGGAATAAAAAATTGTAATATCTGCTGTGTCAAGTATTCTAGAATCATCATATGCCTTATCAATGAAAAGATGAAAACACTTACACATTAAGAGTGTGGATACTCTTAATAGAACAAACACCAAATTCAGAAAGTTCATTGTTTAGTGGACAAATTCTGTCCCATTGTCTCTAAAAAACATCAACCCATCAGAAACAAAATAAATTGTGCACAACTTAATCTATTTTTATATCTAGTGTTACTTTCATATACGAATTTTAGTTTACTTCCTGATGGTAAGGATGAAAGAAATATAATGATCTGTATTCATGAAATCAACATTTGCATTTATGATGGCTCAAACCTTAGAAAATCTTCGATAATCTGCGTAATAAAAAAAAAAAAAGAAAACAAAAAAAAAAAAAAAAAAAATCATGTAATTCTGATAGTCACAACACAATGTGGTTTCCATTCCCACATACTCAATTTTGGTGTATGGAGAAATAATAAATGCTGAAATGGGTAAATTGATTGAGATATTTACAAAGTAGTTTTATGAAAACAAAACATGATTTCTTATTGTCAAATCTTATGAATTATGCATTAAAAAAAAAGGAAAACAGAAGCTATACACTTAAAAATCCCACTGTAAATTGTTTTCCATTTAAGATATAAAAAAAAAAATAGTAGTTGTAGTAATAATAATACCTACCTTCTGGAGTAAGTATAATCTGTTTTTGGTTTTTCTCTGAAAAGATACAAAATAATTTAATTTTCAGAAAAAAAAGTAAATTAGCTTAAAATATGTTTGTTTTTTTTTTTAATGGGAGCTAATCAATAAATTCATTTTCTAAATAATGTTTATCAAATATATACTCCGGTTCACTAATTTTTATTCATGAAAAATTATTTTATTCTATTTTGTCTTTCTTGGGGTTCTTAGACTAGCTCTTCAATTCAATATTCCTATTCCTCTTAATAAAAACAATATAATTTTCATAGAAGTGCTAGAAGTATTAGTCGTTAAAGTTCATGTATTTATAGAAATATATTTTATTTTTTAATATAAAATATGACGTTCAACTACAGTTTAAAAAAATAAAATAAAAAAAAGATACTTACTCAAAATCTAATTCTTCACCACTAGAATAATCACTGAACTTATTTCGAGTTCGTGACTGAGAGGTATTTAAAGTAGTAGTAGTGGTTTCTGTGGTTTTAGAAACCCTTGTTTGTTTTGAATTGTATCCTTCCAAACCACTGTTCAAATTATAGCTTTGTGTTGCTACTGTGTTTGCTGCAGTAGTTGGTGTTCCAAACACTAACTTCTGGCGAGCTCTCACATCTTGTGAGTTGGAAGAATCAAGTGCATTTGTTCTTTTTCTGAAACAGAAAAACATTTAATTTCAAATTCTGTATCGTCAATTTTTTTTTTAAAAAAGAAAAATGAATAACTCACGAACTTAATACTGAATTCTACAATAAACAAATAAAGCTGCCCAAGTATGGAGAAATTTTCAAAACATAGGAAAATAAATAAGTAATCATTGAAATTACGATGTTTTTACTTGATTAATATGCAGAGAAGCCTAAGTTGCAAATGGGCAAGATTAAATGAAATTAATTCAGTTGCAATTAAATTGTATTTAAAAAAATTTTCAATTATTTAAACAGAAAAACACCAAAACAAAAGAAGCATAAAAGAAGGTCCGCAAAGCTGCAAGGGAGCCACTTAATCAGGCAGTCAAGAAGCAGTATCAGCAGAATAGAGAAAGACAAAGGCAACAGAAGTTGAGCTGAGACTGCAAATGTACTGTAATAGACAAAAGAGCAGAAGAAACTGAAGTTGGAAGGGAGGTCAATAAGCCTGCCATTATTAGTGAAACTCTTCAAATAATTAGTACCACTCAGGAAACATACAGCAGTGTAGCCGAATGCGGAGAAGAAAAACATCATACATATATGTAACAGATCCTAAAGAAAATTTGCCTAAAATGTAATGATTCCATTAGAATTGAAGAGCTTTTATTGAAACTAACAACGATTTAATTCTTTAATGTATTTTGATTACTTAACAATTTTAGCAATTTAATTTTGAAAATAAGCCAATAATTTTCAATAACCCTATTACTTCAGTCAGTCAATCGTTAATTACATTTAATGTTAAAATTATTTGTTCATTAATCTATTAAGAATATTAATTTTTCTCTCCTGCCTTTTCTCCCAATCATGATGTAAGACATTCCAACTAAAATCAATCAATTATTTTCTTGATAATAATTGACTATTATATTTGTACACTTTGATTCCATTTGATGAAGTTTTTTACGATTTTTCTCTTATCGACTTTTTGTAAAAATTTCTGTGATATATAATGTTATCAAGGTGAATGGGTACTGGAAGTTTCTTTCCCGGGGGTTAAAGGCAGGCAGGGCATTGGGCTGACCACCCAACCCCAGCTTAGTCCCTTTGGGTCACAGAACATCGAGAGACTTCCCTCCAGCAACCCAAAGGGTCACATAGGCCTTAGCGGGACATTAAAAAAAAAAAAAAAAAAGCACACATTAAATTCAGTTATTCTTTACTGAATAACTAAATTTACATTTACAAAACTTGGCCTTAATCAGAGTTGATAATATTTCATCTTTAATTTGAACATTAAGCTGATTGAGTCAATTTCTAAATATTAATGCATCTAAATTAAATTTCCAAATACTACTGAGCCTCAGTTTAAAAACAAAATGAAAAAGAAATCATGAACTAATAAAATTCAAGAGTCAATTGCTGCCTATATATTCTTTCATTGTAAATTCTCTTATTATTCTATAAGATTTCTTGTTGACTTCCTTCTATGTTATCTGATTAAACCCTTTTAGTTTAATCTGGACAAGGAAGTTATGATAGCAGCAATCATAAAAACAACATAATGTAGCTATGTATAAAATCATTTTCACACATCATCATTAATTTGTTATCAAGAAAACTGGCAATAAAGAAAAGTAAAGAAAAGATTTGAATTACGATCCAATCAAATACTAAAGTTGTTTATTTGTTATCCCTCAAAAAAAGGATCTAAAATAGACAAAGGAAGGAAGGTTGAAAGAAATACAGCTCAAAAGTAGAATGCTATACATGAAATTAACGTTTGTTTTGTTTTTTTCTTCTGAAAAGGCCAAAAATTTAAACAACTCATCTTAATAATTAGAAGCTAAATATAATTTATGTCGTAAGATTCAAAATTTAATATTGCAAGAAATATTACATAAGTATAAAACAAAATATACAACAATTTGCTATAAAGCAATTGATCATCTGCAAATTTAAAACGGATCTTTGTTAAAAAAAAAAATTTAAAAAAAATAAAGCTGAAAGTATAGATATTTTAATTCTATGTCTTATAGTTTTGATTACTAAATCTAAGAATCAAGATTTTATGCCATTATTATCTTCCACAAATCAAAATCTTGTTCCTTGATAAACAGAGGATTCCCTTCTTAAGGAAAAAAATACACATTTATATTAAGATGGTGAAATTTGTTTATACATATGATCACCCATGGAATTTTTGAAGAAAAGAGGAGGGGGGGTGCAAAATATATTTAGCAGTGTAAAAAAGTCTTTAAAAATTATATTTTATATTATTCCACAATATAAAATGAGTAAACCAAAATTAATCTACCTATATAAAAAGAAAAGTCCTGACGCGCTCAGACACTGACTCATCAACACCCAGCCAAACCCTTGGATCTAGAAAGCTGAAATGTTGCACAGAGGTTCCCTTTATGATGTAGACAAGGAATAAGGCCAGATTTTTCGAAATTCCCATGGGATAGGGAATAAAGAGGATTTATGTTTTTGCTTTAAAGTTGCCTTAGCGATATATAAGTGTGTGGCACCAACCCGCAATATATCTGAGTTGTGCGGAGAAAACCTGGGAACTTGTATATTTTCCGATCTCAATATTAATTTGCTAAATAAATAAAGTTGATGGTTTTTTTTTTTTTTATGCTATGTATGCAAGGGTTCTGGAGCAAAGCGACAGTACCTGGCTAATTAGTTATAATAAAATTTACAGTTTTCTATCTTGAAGTCCTCATGAGAAAAAAAAATTACAACTTTCATTTAAATTGAAAATTCCAGGGTGTGGCAAATACCCCCACCCCCCCACCCCTTATAGGAGGGTGCCAATGTATATACAAAGAACACATGAGCATTCTTTTTTATTATATATTCTAAATTCTGGTCTGAATCTGTAACTACTTCTGTAGACATAATAAAACAAATTTAATTTGTTTAACTTAAAAAAATTAACCAGAAAAATAAAATCACAAGCTTACAAGATTATAACTCATATTTAAACTATCTTTTTTTATACAATATTCTTTTTCTTTTAATGACCTCTCTTACCCAAACTCTGCTTTCTATACTATCAAATTACAGCATAAAACTTGTTACTTCAATTTACTTGACATTATTTGATAAATTCATCTCATGCCTAAGCACTTATACATACAACTATCATCTCTGTTGACATCATTTCATATTTTTGTTTGATTACAGTTTTAAAAAGTACATTTAAACACACCAAAAACTGCCCTTAATGAGTTTTGTGGGAATTTCTCCACTTTTTTCTTATGGAAGCAGTGCGCTTTCTTCTTCTTTCATTATTTACTTTGTTAATTCATTATGCATTTTTTCATTATTCATTACATATTGTTATATGTACAATAAATATTAAGACATTATACATTCTTTCTCCTTGAAACTATATACATTTAACGAATATGATCTTGTGGAATTATTTTGGTCAAACCTGTTGGAAGTTAAAGAACACTTTAATGAACATCGTCATAATAATCCTGATAACTCAGATTGAACTTTTAACATTACTGAAAATCATATTCCCCAACCCTATGGTTCATGTTCTGTTCCAAGAAAAGGGTGATTACATTAGAGAGATAAAATTTCTTTAAACCATGGATTCAATTAAGTTCAGAAACAGAAACCTTGCTTTATCTATTAATTCAGAAATTTTTAAATTGGCTAAAAACGTTTTAAAAATTTAATTTACTAAAAACGTTTGAAAATTTAATTTACTAAGTAGTGTTCTCTGAAATCTATCATTAGGTTATGTTTTCATTATTTTTGTTATTCTGTGGCATTATTTGCCTGATTATACTGAGCATGACATTATGAGTGTTTCTAGTAATCCCTTGTTTTAGAGTAGGTTACTTTCTTTTGTTTATAAACAAGTCTATTTATGCAAATTTTGTATGCAGTATCATTCTTGTACTATTTCCTTTGTAATATTAAATTTCCTGATTAAGTGGAAGGCATTATTTCCATGAAATATTGATTAAATGTGTATAATTTGAAGGAGAAAGTCTGTATAATATTTTGATATATCATGTGAATTGGTTACTTAATGTTTTTCCTTATTCATACCTTGTTGTAGTCGATCTACTGATCTCAACTCTGCTTCTGCTTTGTTTCTGATTTGTGCTCAGTGATTTATCTGCTACAGACACACTTTTTTCTTTCTCTTCAAGAGGATGATGGTGGTGGTGGTGATGATGATGATGTCCTCTGAAACAAAACAAAAAAATTATCAGTTCAGCATTGTTATTAAATCATTCTTAATAAATGAAAAAAAAATCATTATTAATAAATAAATAACCTTAATTAATCACCTTAATTAATCAGAAAATGGTTTAGTTTTGCTTCAACTTATTGAACATTAGAAAAGTGAAATAAAAATTGAAAGTGAAACTATGTAGTTAATTACAGAATAAATGTCCTATACTTTATATTAACAATTAAAAAAAAAATCTAAATGAGATAAAAAACTATAATCTTCATTAATCACAAACAAAAACTCTGGTAAATAAATAAATAGTGAATTTGGGCCTTCAATTAACTCAAAAATAAAAACAGAATTGCAGTTAACTTTTTTTTCCTTGAGGCTTCATAATGGAAACCACCAACGTATTATGATCCCTAATAAAAGTGACTTAAATTAATCTATTTTTTCCCCATTCAGTAACACACTTTAAACAGGAAACAAAATTCTCACACACAATTTATTTCTTCCTCACTGGAAGCGTAATTGATAATACTGGCATATTTTTATTTTATTCTGGCAGAACATTTGTCACCAAAAGATTGGGATCAGATCTCTTACGTTAAAAAAATATGCCAAATTGTCAAATAATTATTAATTTGGAACTGTACGTCTCAAATTCAATATCTTAACTTGTTTGATGTTGCAAATTGTTAATATCAAATTAAGTTTAAACTATTTTTAAGGTTTGTTATTCTGTACTTTTAAGTGTAAAGAAAATTGTAAGTTATTTGTGTTTTTTCTTGATATTCGCTTTATTACAGGATTTAAAAAAAAAAAAAAAATCGCCAAGTTATTATTAACATGTGAATATAATACACATCACACAAGAATCCCATATTACGCTTATAATTAAAATATTGAATACCAACGACGATTAATTTATTAATTTGATAATTAATTTTCTTATTTCTAAATTAAATTGTTAAAAATTCAAGTTTATTTTATGCAAGAAAATTAAGTAAATACTATAGGCATATTAAAAGTGTTGGTGCCTAGTCAATTAAATAATAAATGGTTTTGTCTAGATGCTCTAATACGTAGATTTATTAGTTTTTGGTTTGTATTTTCCCTAATTTAGAAAATAATCATTACAGTGCTCGGATCTTAACTTCGTTGCTTTTGCTGTTCCACTGACGATGGATCGAATTTGCACCTGATAAAAAACGGACGTCAAGCGGCTATAATTAATAGGTGGCTTATATCAATAACATACTGATTATTGGCCTATGATTAACAAACCATCGTCGGCTTCTACCTCATCCAAAGTCTACACGCGTTGCCTTAAAAAGTGAAAGCAACCATAAATCAGGAAAGAAAAAGCATGGGTATGTAAATCTTTATTTTATGAAACGCTGAAAAATCAACCTAGGATCTTCGGCAATTGTAAAAACACCGCGATCTGGCTGAAAACAGCCAACACGACTTTAAAGAAGGGACTGGCCTTATTGCATAATCAACACAAATAAAAAGTATAATTTCAGATCTCGTCGAGTCGTTGAGAAAAACCTCAACCCGACCGAAATATCCAAGCGATGTTTAAAACCCTATTGAAAATAAAACTGCCTCTTACCTCGATCCCCTTTTCTCTGTGACGGACGACGACATGTCCATCATTGACGATTTTCAGCTGTAATCAACGAAAAAACCTTCATCCCAAACACTGGGAAAAATGGATCAAACGCTCGAATCCAAAATAGCTGTTAGTCGACAACAGCGATCTGTTAATTTTTGTATGAATACAAGCGATGCGAGACGACGCAGATAGGCTGCTGGCTCACTCGCTAGCGAAAGCACTGATAAGTTATTTCGAGGAACCTGCGCCGCCCAATGGATAAATTCGCAAATTACGTTTGGCGATGAATCACAAAAGCTAATGGTAATAATAATCGGAAATGAACGAGTATATTTTAATCGATGGAGGTTTTTATAGCTTTTAAATATAGAGAATTAACGATGACGGGCAGCTGTAGTTTCGCTTTCGTTATTGCTAGCACACATTGACTTCAACGTATGTCGAATTATTAAATTATTAACGCCCCTTTTTTTCTATCGACACTTTCCTACCGTTTTAATTAAAGAATCGTTTTT
>JAFIDM010000004.1:41416581-41470991 GCA_023159025.1 Thereuonema tuberculata | reverse complement strand
TATTATAATTCACAAAACAACGCCGTTAAAGCTCCTATTAGAAGTTGGATTTAATCGCTCAAGTTTCCTATAGCAGAAATGTGAAGTATACTTTCTCTGTAAAGGAAATAAATAAGCAAGTTACAGTTAGCGAACCAGTACTCGCAAGTTAAGATCCAAACGTAATATTCAGACAGATAGTGGATGGTCTAAATATAATAGTCAAAGGTAGTGTTTATTAACACGATTGCAATGCATTAAGGAAATCATTGTATTAGCAGTTACTAAGAAGGATCCTCTCATTGATATTGGTACAGATTGCTCTAATAAACAAGGACTGTCTTTTAATAACCTAACCCCAATTAAGGCTTCTCTTTTTCTTTTTTTAAATAGTGATTTATTTTTTTTTACGTTATCTTTATATAACAGACTTCCGTATTTCGAATTAAAACTGATTTTTTATTTATATATATATTTTCCCTTTCAATACATATGAAGAGGTTATGCATCGGAAGGTTATAAAGGTTAAAATCAATTCTGTAGCCCTTTGATAGCTAAGCTTACCAATGGTGAAAGATTATCAGAACTTTATGGAATCTATTTTTATAAACTGAATACTTAATTTTCTAAAAAGGTTCCGATTAAGAGGTTAAAAAAAAAACAGAAAGTTGAGATAAAAATTGATTTTAACTTTTAGATATTTAACGTTTATTATTGATTACATAAATGTTAAAGATTATTTTTAAGTCAATTTCTAGAAAGTTAAATTCTAGTTCAGAATTTTAAAACAGTCTTTGTTTTTGTTTTCATTATTCTTGACGTTCTCTATTTCCCAAATTCAAAATTCTAAAAAGTTGCGAGAAAATTTTTTTTTTTTTTCTTTTTTTCACCATTAAAAATTTTCACTGAATAACTAAAGGACACAACGCTGAAATTCAAAACAAACTATTTACTCCCCCGAAAAAAAAAAATGGGTTCTTTCATAGCGTGAGAACGAAATCGGGCCACAGCAAAATCTATAGGCAAATCAAAGTGACCTACTTTATTTTTCCCGCCAAACTGAAATTGACGAAAGAACATCCGATGCGCCTCTTACTAAGAACATAATTTTCCATACTAAATTCCCCTCTGTTTCCCCAGCATTTCCCCCTTCTTCCCACTACCATTTCCTAGCTGTAATTTCGCGTTTGCTCGAAGTTGTTATCGAATGTTTTGTGGTATCCAAACGAGTTGAAGAGCAGACTTGCTCACCACTTGGATGATAACAAACATTTGAGCCTGACCTGCTTCTATCGTGCCGCCTCACGATATGGCCTCTTCGGGAAAAAAGGGCGGAAATTAAATAGAAGGTTTAGGTTACATGGACTCGTCTACACAAAACGACGATAGATCTAAGTTTTATAAAAGAACTTCACACAAGGGTGGAATTTACTTCTAATAATTACGTTTATAGTGAGTAATCGTATAGCATCCTTTGCAAAGGCGACATTGGAAGAAAAACAAACATATTTCACAGCTTTGTATTTTTTATAAAATTCCTGAACAACAAATTTAAGAAAGCGACACTATTATTAGCAATTTCAAATCGGGATTTTTTTTTTTTTTTTTTTTTTTTTTTTTTTTTTTTTTTTTTTTTTTTAGCTGAAATCAAACAATTTTAGAAAGTTATCTATAAAAACTTACAATTTAACAAGTATCTAAAAATTCGGACATTGTAGTTGTCTTTATGTAAATGAACATACTCATTCCCTTTTTTTTTTCCAGGGCCGGACGGGCGGGTTCCTAGCCCCGGGCCTCGCTCTTTGTAAATTTAAAAATTAAAAAAAAAGAAGGAAAAAAAAAAAAAAAAAGAGGAGAAAATTGCATAAACACTATAGCATTTTTTGAAAGTAATAATGAATTAAAAGAAAAAATACACTGGATTGCAGAAAATTAGAATTAGAACATATGCTAAGGCTTCGCAAACGCTAAGGACAGCTGTGCCCTTTTTCAAAACTAGAGAATTTCAAATCGTGTGTCGATGTTTGTCTGTGCGAAATGTTAGTCCCAAAGATCACATATATAATAAATTGAAAAAAAAAGAAGAAAAAAAAAGGCCTAAGAGAAAAAGAATGTCATGTTCTTAATTCGTAATGTCCATAGAGCTCAACCAAAGAACCTATTTTATATCTATTTTATATAGGTTCTTTGGCTCAACTAGCATTTCACTACATGATGACGTGAACACTCAGTTCGTCGAAACTTAAAAGGAAGGAGGTATCTTTGATTTCTGGAATCGTTCTAGCAAAATGGATTTTGAATGAAAAAAAAATTACAATGAACAAGTGATATATTTGATTTCATAGCTTTAGTTTTGCAAAACTAATCTGATAACTGAAGCTGTAATAAAAGATTACAAAACCACAGTTGAAAACCTGGTGAAGCTGGTGCTCTCACTATCACAATTCGAGACAATCAGCTTATTACATATACAGTTGATAACGTTGTTAACTTCGATATATACTAAATTGAAATAAATAATTTTCATTTACTTGGAAATTCACAAGTGTATATTAATTCTTATAGCTGATATTTTCTTTTATTGTTAACAAAATCAGATAATTTCGCATGATGTAGGCCTACTTCCTCTATCTCAGATTTCCTATGGTGGCAATCAAGAATATTTTTTTGCTTCTAGGTCAGTATGAAAAATTATTTAAATTCTATAAAATATATTTTATTAGATGTCATATCTTTTTATTCTACTACTAGTTGACCCGTGCGAATAATTCGCAACAAAAAACCACCTTTGAGAAATATTTTCTTTTGTTGTGCATGTTAGCTAAACACATTGTCAATAGATGGCGCCTTCTCCATTTTTATACAAAGGTTTTTAAAATAGTTTTTTTTTTTTTTTTAACGAAAACATTAATTTTCAATACTTTGTTTATTTTTCGTCATTAGCGGTGAACGTAATCTTCAAAATAATGTCTCAATCATTGATTTTGATGAAGTATTAAGGGAGATGTGGCGTACCAACACAAAAACATCTTTGAGAAATAATATAAAAGGATGTTTGGCCATTACTGTAATTAATATGTAAATAATAAGGACTCTATCTAAACTAAAATTTAGTTAATAAGCAAAATGTGATTGAAAACTTAAGCTGTACTTCTAATAGATTTCTTGAACGAGTTTGATGTAGAAGAAATCATGGTTTTTAAAAATGAATTTCACAGTAAATGTTCTTAAGATCTTCCCATAAATCATCTCTTTACATCACATTTTCATCTCTTTACTATCCGTGATATTTCGTACTCTTTAATCAAGAGCATTTCTTCAGACAATTAGGTTAGGGATAAGCTTCATAAACCTATTCCCTAATACAGAGAAAATCATTACAAATGATAGAATTTTATAAAGTGATACATTACATATCTTGTTAAAAACAAAGGGTAGGTAATACATCATTAATACTAAAGTGTAGTTCATTACAAAGAATAGATGGAAGTTGTTTGTAATGTGTTAAAACCACATTATTACTAAATAACTAGTTCATTACAAAGGGTAGAAGTGATAAGTTTACATCATTATTACTTCAATACAAAAGAAGATTTTTTTTTGTGTGTTAATAACAACAATAAGTTTATATTTGTTTACAGGAATTTTTCGACATTTTTAATAGTTTTCTTGAATTTGTGCAAATTGTAGTTACTGACCTTTAGAAATTTTTCCTTATTTATACATGGAAAAGTATTGATAACGCATGATTCAATCATAAATCTGTCTATTTTTTCATCAATTTGGAATTTTTAATGATTTTCTCTGTATTAGGGAATAGGTATGAAGACAATTACCTAACCGTTTGAAGAAGTGCTCTTGATTAAAGAGTACGAAATATCACGGAGATTAAAGTTATTTAGAGATGAAAATGTGTTCATGTGAAGATCTTTAGAACAAAGAAATCAGTCTTTTTTTTTTTTTTTTTTTTTTTTTTTTTTACCGTTAACAACACTTAATATTAACTATTCCCAAAATAAAAATCCAGCCATTCGAATAGTTAATAATAGTTGATGCATTATCGTAATAGACAGAATTGTCTGCTTAACATTAAATAAAATGCAAATGACCCACATATCCGTTGAAACATCCAGGAGGCTATTTCTAGCTGGACTGAAAAAAAAGAAAAGACATCTCTTCTTCTCACTGAATCAAAAGTCAATCTCATGTAAATCAACAACGGAAGTACTCTTCAGAAACCATAAATCACAATGGACTGACAAGCTACAATACGGAGGCAATCGAAGCAATGTTCCTAGCTTTTAAGGAAAAAGAATTAGGCTTCAAATTCAATCTTGGTGACAGATCTATTCGTTGTGAAAAAAATAAAGAGCTCTGAAGCTCAAATTTAAAAATAGAATTGAATACAGAATTAAATTAGTAACCGAAGACGCTTTTAATTGCAGTGTTCTAAACAGAAAGCATTTTTCAACTTTTTCAAAAGGATCTACGAGCAACATGAGGGATCTACAAATTGTAAGAAGGAATTTTATAAGAAAAAAAATACAGTAGAACCTCATTATAACGGACTAATAGGGGCTGAAGGTTGTCCGTTTTAATGAATGTCCGGTTGGTAAAAAATAATTCTTATAGGGATGTAATGCAGCAGGGGGTACATCAATGAAAGTACAATATTTAGCTATAGAAAGTATTTATTATATAATCAAATAAAAAAACAGCCTTCAACAAAGTAGGTTGAATTGAAAAAGATGTGTACGTATACACTGCATTAATTTTTAGAACAAGAAGATTCCGGTTCATGTTGATTGCTTACATTCATTGGTTTGAAAAAATAATTTATTTTCTGCTGGGTTTGTTTGCTGCTTATTTCTTCAGTTAATAACTGACGGAGGTGCCGTAAGTGTTCATAATAGGCAAACATATTTTCATTTGCCGATTGTTCAACATATTGAATAACAAAATTTTAAATGGTCTTTCACTTCGCTCACCTTAATTGCAGGCTGCCAATTTTTTTAAAAACTGTCCGTTACAAGCGACGTCCGTTATAATAGGGTCCGTTATAATGAGGTTCTACTGTATTAATAAATAAATTCTACTTAGCAAATTACTGTCTTTAGAACAAATGCTTAATTAGCCAAATCTTGACCGAATTTCTTTCAACTTACATCAATTTTTGAATCAAGATGTTGTTTTTTTCTTAACTCTAATTTATGCTAGTTTTTTTTAATGGAATTCAATGTTATTGTAACATTAATTACACTAGGATTGCAACAAAACAAACCAACATTATTAAAAGCAATAAGGGAGGAAGATAATGAACTTGTGACTGTCCGATAATACTACAGTAAAACCTCGTTAACTCGTCACCCGGATAAGTCGTCACTCCGCTTAAGTCGTCGTTTTCCTTTGGTCCCGACAAGGTCTCATAGACAATAATGTAAAATAACCCTCTTTTACTAGTCACCAAATTTAATTCTACTCCGGATAACTCGTCATCCTCAAATGGCGAAAAGCATCTTTATTCTCAATTTTGCCTGCTATCTTTTCAGCCCCGCCCCTTCACTCTAAGAAAGCCGAGCCTTTACGGAAAATTTTCACGTGGGAAATTCACTTGGGAAATTACACACTTCTCGCTGCGACTCTTGTCAAGAATAGACGTTTTTCTTGACCGCTACTGAGTGTGATTTTATTTCATAGCTGGTAAGCCCCGAAAATTTAAAAGCGATCGAAATTGTTTTTCTTCCTTCAAATGTAACTGCACTTCTTCAGCCTTTAGATCAAGCGATAATTCTTGACTTAAACGAAAGTACAAAAAAATGCTTGTAAAGGACATGATAAAAGCCTTGGATAGGAACGAAAAGCTAGAAGTTTCGGTTTCAGATACGATTAACTATGTGCACAAAAGTTGGAGTTCCATTTCATTACAAAGTGTTTCGAATTGTTACCAGTAATCAGCACCTTCATCACTCAACACTGTTGGATTATTTTAATGCCAGTAAAAGAAAATAAAATGTGGTAAGTATAAAATGTGTGTTTTTTGTTGTTTTTTTTTATTATTTTCCACTCATTCATTTGCATGTATTGATTTCTGAAAATCTTGTTTATCTCACCGAATCCTACAGCAATTCATAAAAATATTGTATTTCAGTGTTTTTTTTTGTTTGTTTGTTTGTTTTTTTCAAAAAATGCCCACTCCGCTTAAGTCGTCAAAAATATTCGGTCCCTTGAGTGACGACTTAACGAGGTTTTACTGTATCTGTATTTATTAATTGTCTGCAACCTGTTCGAAGATGGAAACATTTTTCAATTTACCGCTGTTGAATTTCCAGGGTAAGCAAATTTTTAAATTTAAAAATTATAATTTATCCAGTTCGGAGTATTAAAATAAAATAGATTTATAGGGAATAATGCAATATGCCAGCTCTCGGATTCTCGTCATTATCACTATGAACTGTATCCACGAATCCCCCATCAACGAAAGTTAACAAAACAAATAAATTGAAAAAAAAAAAAAAAAAGGATGTTTTTCAACGTATGTAACCAATTTTCTTTTCTTGGTAAAGAGCACAGAGTTTTAATTTTTAGCATTTCATTAATAAATTAAATATATTAAATTAATAATAAATTTAAAATATATTTAAAATATATTTAAAATATATTTGGGCCTTTCGGTACTTATCGAGATACCAATTACAGTAGATTCCATCTAACCTTGGGACCGTACCCTAGGCCGGTTTAACCGAAAATATATTTAACTTTTTAACATTTGAATTAAAGTACTTCTACTGCTTAATTATATGAAAAAAGTCACTAAAAGAGACAAAGATTATACAATTTTACAAAATAGAATTTATATACTTACAAGTTCGTACAAGTTACAGTATACACTCATATACTTGATGTCACAAGCACATTTCACAATAACTAAAAACAAGACTTTCTTTCGTTCTATATATAAATTTCTTTAACACAGACATTTTATTACTTATGAAACAAACAAGTAATAAAAGTAATTCGCCCTTATCTAACCGCTCTAAAGCTTTAAGCTTTTCTTCAATGGTAAGAACATTACGCTTCCTTTTCACGGAACTCATTTTCAGAAACACAAATACAGTCACGAAAAATACTCACTCAAAGCCGATCGCACGTCTTCACTGGCGTAAATCAACTGTGAGACTAATTGATATGGTAAAACAATCAAGCGGCGACTTGTCCGTGTGGAGCGGGTGACACCGCGTGAGTCACAGCGCAGTAGATAGGCGGCCGGTTTAAGAGAGAGAGAGTTACTGTATCAAGTCAAATTCAGTATACTTAAAAGCCGAGGATATCGACATAAATTGTAAATGGAGGAATTTAAGTATACATTAGGGTTACCAGATTTGAAAATAAAAATACAGGACACTTTAATGTAGCGGACAAAATCAACCAATAGTTAATTGAGTGTACTGGACACTGGAAGCGTTAATACGAACCTTATAGCAGATACACGAATAAGACATTCTTGGGCGAATTAACTACAATCAATCTAAAGCCTAAACGCAAGCATAACATCCATTGTTGGAAACGTGTTCATAACTTGATATCTGCGGAAACGCTCGACGAATGATTCAATATTGTACTGCAAAATCGCTGAATGTACATGATTAAAGTGAAAACACATTTCTATTTCCTAGTTTCTCACGTTCTCAACGGCTGAAAATAAAACTAACAAATGCCGATAAAGAGTTATATTGAAAATGCATTAAAATACGAGACAGTTATGCGTCCCCTATTAAATTTATCAGCACAACGGGACACAACCTCAAAAAACGGGACAATCCTGTAAAATATGGGACGTTTGGTCACCCTAATATATATATCAACAAAACAAATATTAAAGAAATTGGGTTAAATCATTATTAAATTGATTTCCGTTTTGGTTCTAAAAAGAAATTCTGACCCGTAGAAGAAATTATGTTGAGGGCCATCAGTATATACGACCAATTTCATTTGTATTCTACGGATTTTATTGGAAATATATTTTTAACACTGGATTCCTTACAGAAAATACACACTCAAAAACGCCATTTGTTATTGAAGAATACTCGTTTTTCACATATATTGCGAATAAACTAATTTGTCGACGAAAGATACCACTGTTATTTTGAAATGCTGTGTTTCGTAACATAAATGGGACAAAATCGTAGCATTATGTTGCTAAGCTGTCGTGTGCATTATGGGTCTCAACCTAAATAGCCTATATTTTTTTTATTTCATTTTTTTTTCTTAAAACTAAATGTTGAAAACAGTTTTGTATGGGAATTTCAAACGTTACGAGCACTCAGATTATCAATTTACTTCTAAATGGAGAATTATTCTTTAAATCTTCAGCCAAACTTCTTTAATAATTATTTAATTTTGAAAATTGATGAATTGTTCAATATAAAAACTTACTTTAGTAAAGAGGATCAAATTTGTAACTTTATTTATAACTTTGCTTGTGTGTCTAATGTACAATTTAAAATAGATAGTAAAATGAAAAACAATTTAGTGATATTTACGAATGTCAATTTATTACGTACAGTAAACTCCCGATTGTCCGCGGACCTCCTGTTTCCATTTTTTTTTTTTTTTGCTATACAATAAATTACGGAATGAAGAAAAAAAAAAAAACGTAAATCTAGACTAAGGTAAACAATAAAAGAGGCTAACAAAGTAAGTGAAGACAATTATAGACAAACAATTTAAAGAACGACCTTGTGGGCGGAGGTTAGGCCGGCAGGTTACACTAAATTACGGGAGAGCCTTCCCCCGTAATAATAAAATTTTAAAATATATAAATAATTTAAAATAAAATAATTGTTTATAATGCATGTATTGTAACTGTATGCACTGTCATTTTAATGTAAATAAACATGTTAAAGCATTTTTGTGTTGATTTTCGTCCTATTTCGGATTATCCGCGGTTGCCGCGCCACCCAATTCCGCGGATAATGGGGAGTTTACGGTAAATACAAAAAGTTTATAGCCGGTAGCAGCCTACGGGAAATACTACTAAATAATCATGCCCATTTGATTCTGATAAGGGTATCTTTTTTTGTAATTAACCTGACATATGAATTACTACGTCTCTTACAGTTAATACACAATTAATACTATGTTCACTTCGCTTAGAACAACATTTTCCTGTGATTCACAATTATCTTTAATTTATTTGAGCATATGTAGTAGGTACGAGGTAAAAACAAACGGGAAGGACATTGTTGTCTAGTCAGCAGCATAAAAAAAAATTAATTTTTTTTTATCATAAATTATCACGAGTTACTGAAAACAAAAATTCTATTTATTAATTAATTTAAAATTAGCCTAAAAATTTGAGAATTTCCCTCGTCTGAGTTTCGGTGAAATTGAGAAAAAAAAAAGTATCGGAAAAAAGCGTTAAAAATACCACACTACTATTTATAGATCAACATAAACTGTTTTTCAAAATAAAGTAACTTGTTAACGCGCTGACTTCCTTTCCTCTACAAATTCTTCGGGGGGAAAAAGGGAAAAACTATCCTTGGAATGTTGGGAAAGATTCACAAATTTCAACCATATAAATATATAAATAAAATGTTAAAAACGTTCAAGATTTCGAAGTCTTGAAGAAACTTTCAAAAATTCCTTTCAAAAAATTCTGTTCATCCGCCATTTTCTATTTCATCATTCTCATATTTTTATCTTATTTTTTATCCATTTTAATGTAAAATCTGGAAATGTGAAATTTCAAATTAAAATCATCAGTCTTTTTGTTAATCTCGATAATTACTTTCATGAGGCTTTAACTGAAGAACAGCTAAAAACCTCAGCACAAAAATTATAATACAGAGCTAATTCTAGCGAAAAACTTCCACTAGAAACTAATTGGGATGTTTCTAAGTCTGTTCACGACGCTAGGAATAGGATAGACTTTTCTTTCTTATTTTTTTCTTCCTCTGAGACTACTATGTTGAGACGTAAGAGAAAGAAGTTATAGGATTAAGAATCTTAAAAATAAATAAAAGGCTATCGATTATTTACATATGTTCTAATTTAGCCAGAATAACATTATTTCTAGAAATAATTATAAAAATTGACGAATGATAGGAAACCTTTTTGGACTCAATTTCCTGGCTTTCAAAGGGAGGTGAAGGTGTTTATAACGGGTTCGTCCATTTTCCAAGCCCTAATTATGACCTTTTATTTATTTACGGGAGATAATGGGCTGGGATGTCCTATCAAAGCAGAAAGCAAACACGCATTGTTTGGAAATAACCCGACTTACAAGTCTTCCTCAAACCATTCATATAAAAAGCTTTCACTAAAAAAAAAAAAAAAATCAAATAGACTTTGAAAATCTGTAGGAAATTAGTGTTTATAGATCAAAAAGTAAAATCTAATTGCTCTTTCCCGTGACTAAACCACAAGCAATAATCAGACACTAATCCTATTTTAGTATTTTATAGTGATAATACTGTTGTTTTTAATATGGATATCGTTCTTTCTATTCGACCAACTGAGTTGATTTCTGCGAGTGACCTCTGAAAAAATTATTTTTTCCAAATAAAAATAAATTGAAAAGAAACAAAAAATGGTCTTTTCATAAAAAAATACTCCTTTAAAAATTACCAATGAAATTATTTAAAATTCAACAGAAATTTAAAAAAATATATATAATTTTCAGAAGCTTTGTGAAGGCTTCCAAGTTTATAATCTTAAGGGCGTTTCACATGGATCCGAAAGTCGGATGGTCGGATCCACGAATCGGACATATTCTCTTTCACTTGGCCACGAAACTCTCTCTGACGTCATCTATACGACATCGTTCGTATGGACGATGTTTCGGGCCATGTGAAAGAATACGTCCGATTCGTGGATACGACCATCCGATTTTCGGATCCATGTGAAACGCCCTTTAGTCAGCGAAATACATAAAGCGATTTTAAACTAAGACTTTTGTAGTGAATTGTGTTATAGCAGAAAAGTAGACAAATTAAAAATATTTAACTATCTTATTAAGACTTAATTGAGTCGTAATTCATGGCAAGTCTTACTACTCACTTTAACATTTGTTTTCTTCTCTGTTCTTTGTGTCTACGGTACTTTAAAACGGCTGGACGTTTTTCTTCATCTGTCCCAAATCGGACCAAGTATTACCAGTGCAATTGTAGACAGCCAGAACTCATTTACTTTGCAACATCAAAGATGCAAAACAATTTAAAAATAGATTTTATATGATACAAATAACACACCCACACACACACACATTGAATAAATATTTCAAAAAACTTCATTCATCCAAGCTTACAGAAACAATGAAAAGAATATCTCTGAATGGGCAGACCATTGCTTAACAAATAACCATACTCCGGACCCGTCACTACACATTTTGTGTCAAGATGAGAAATCAAGATTCATAACAGAATCATCTGTAATTGACAATTTTGCATGTGTAAATAAATACAGAGGTATCAAGATTAATGAGTATACATTGAAGGTTTTTAAGAAAATAACACACAATACAGAAAAAGATTCTAGTAACATTATTATATCTCATAGTATTATTGATATTTAAGTCTATGTATTTATTTGTTTTTATAAGTGTTATAATCATGACTTTGTATTAATGATGGTTAATTGATATTCACTATTTTTCTCTTGTTAAAGAATCTATTAAAATTTACATTATGTAATAAGAAATGAAAAAAATCTTATTCTTCCCACACCTTAAAACCTAAAGAAGACCGATGTGTAAAGCAGTCGAAATATATAATGTATTGTGTAGTATATTAGGAGAAAAGATAAGTTTTTTGAAAGATTTTTATAACTTGACAATTCATACTCAATAATTAATATCTTTTTAATTGATTAAAGTTTATATTAAAATACCATACTCTCGATTCTCAACCTAAAAAAAGGTTTAAAAAAAAAGATAGTGTTTAAATTTACGAAAAATAGTTTACGAATATATGTGAAATGTATAACAGATCTGTTAATAATGTCCAACACAAAACAAAAGAATACGTAGTAGCACAAAAGGAAACAGAAATCAAAGTAAATAAAACGAATGGTGTCAGAAACACAATTTAAATGAGGTCTCTTTCCTCAAGTAGTTTAAAGTTTACGAAGAAATTAACAACACGTTAACTTGTTTACAGTATTTTACAACCTTGAAGTCAGTCACACGTACGGTTGATATACAACTCCTCAAGCCTGCCACAAGCAACAAGTCATCATTACATTTCGCGGTTTGTTGAAATTATCCATTTTTTTCCCTTCTTGTTTATTTTTTTTCTTTGTGTATTTTATTTTTTATTTCAAAACATACTCAAATTAACACTTTTTTATTTTACCGGTCGAATGATTTTCAAGGACTGTTTTGAAAGCGATAATACTATTTCCTTCTTACAGAAAAAGAAAGGAAATGGTCTTTGATCCCTTCGATCAAAAAATTAAAAATACCTTACGATGACGAGATTCGTTTGTGCGTTTTTTTGTTGTTTTTTTTTTTTGCATAGGTTTCACTGTGTAACCTTAACCCCCGTCCACTCCCATGGGAAATATATCACCATGGGAGTGAAAACAAACAAACACACACACGGCAATTTTACAAATGCCAAAAAGGTAAATAAAAATTGTAATCTTTTCATTAAAATTAAAAAAAAAAAAATGGAGGAAACATATCTCTGATGTCCCATGTATTTATGTTGTGATATACATACAATCTGGATTTGATATTATAGTAAATAATGTAATGCTTTTAATCTTACATCTGCTATGTACCAGCAGAAAACATTCAAAACAATAATAATAAACTTCCTACTTCCTTCCGGTTTCACAGATATGGTTTGTTTTATTTATTTATTTATTTATTTATTTATTTATTTATTTATTGTGTACAATTATAAAAAAAAAAAAAAAAAAAAAAGCAACAGACCATCTATCAACAAAATTTTCAGTACCGAATATTAAGGCACCCGTTACTAAGGTCTTTTCTAAACCTTAGCGATACCAAGCAGAAGTCCTCTAATGAGCAAAAGCAAAATTGAAAATTTAATTAACCAGCTCATGTGAAATCGTTTTTTGTTTGTTTATTGGTTGATGAGATAATTCAAGTACACCACTCCCCGCTCGGCAACCAGGTACCCGGATTTTTTTTTTTCTTTAGGATCCGTTACATTATTACAGTAACATTTGAAATGATTTGAACGTGACGTTCTGCAATAGTTTTACGGAATCTTAAGCACACATTCTTCTTTTTAATACCACATTTCTCAGAATATTTTTTCATAAGTCAATAAGATTTTAAAAGCAATGTCTTCTATTTTAAGATAATCAATTTGTGTTGTACTGTTAAATTTAATATATACTTTCCAATTTATGTAAATAGTTGTGCACTATGCTTTACGATACCTCTTCTAAAACAAACGTATTGGCACATGGACATTTATAGGGAAGAGGGCACAAAACGCTCACCCTTCAAACGTAGCAATAACAATTTTTTTTTTTTTTTTTTGATAGGATGGCCAGTCAAGACTTAAGCCGCTCCTCCTCAAAAATTCGAAGATTTTTCTTTTGATTGGAAGGTTGGCCTTATACTTTATAGAACCCCCTCCCACCCCCAAATTAAAAAAAAAAAAATAGCGCCCATATGCGCCCAGGATTGGCATAATGGTCCAGTGATCAACGAATGGGTTTTGGATGCTACGATATTTTCTAAGGTCTAATTCAAAATATGTTCAAATGCATTCTCGATCGTCATAAGAGAAGCCCATAACTTTCAAAAGCATGAGTCTACTCTCTAACATTACTGAGTGAAAATAAAGACATACAACTTAAATTTTTACAAGAATGCAGATTAACTAACTCAGTTAATATCTGGAGAATAAAGATATAACAATAAAGCAGCTTTCTTTAGCACCACAAACATGCACATTTCTTTGGAAAAATTAGTTATTAGAGAATTTTAAAACTGAAAACACAGCATACAGGAATACTAAGCTATTATTAATTTGCAAAGCACGTTCTAAACACACCCTCGTCAACATACTAACACCAGTCTCTAGGTCATTCGCTACAAGAATATCAAAGCCCTAATTCCCCTGACACTTTTTGTTTCAAACTATGCCTTACGGAAAAGAGGCCTAGGAGAGGAGAAAGTTTCTATTCTCATAAACGTTAGGTTCTGAAAAGCATTATCGCTCTACACTCACTTTCAGGGAAGTTAGAAACTTTGTTCAGAAAGTCCTCAAAAGCTAACCCTTCGAAGCGTTTACCTTTCACCATCTGTTCTCGATACAAATCGTCAGGGTACCATCATTAATAAGACAAAATGAAAAATTTCACATCATAACTTTGTTAATTAATTCCTCATCTATATATTTCAGTATATTTATTCCTTTACTGAAATTCGATCAATTTAAGATGGAATATTTCATCTAGCAATCATAGCATCTCAGGAAAGCTGTTCCGTTTTTCTTCACTGGTTACCTAACTCAACTAACAATCGTTTGTGGCATTCTTCAGAGCCACAGAACAGCAGCTGTCCTATGATGCTTAAGGAAAGGGAAGGGAAGGAAGTAGAAAATAACATTTAAATGGGGAGTTTTTTTCCAATAGCTGATGAAGAATTTAAGGTGAAAATCATCGAAAAACGAGTGATAGATAACACGGCAGGAATAGCCTGGGAATAACATGGCGGGAATTTCAAAAAAACTTTTGGAGTTGTTTCAATTGCTGAGACTATGGAATAACAGTTTTTGTAAAATATTTGGAAAGGATTGAAAAAAAAAAAAATATATATAGTCCGAATTTCAGTTTTTAATATCTCAAAATAGATGAATGAAGAATTCAGGCTTAATTTTAGCGAAATTTCACTGAACAGCGATAGATGGCGCAATGTTTACAACTGCCTGTCAGGAAACTGTTCTGTATGATCATTTCCTGCAGTAAAGTTTCCGATAATTAAGAGTTTTATCTTATATTTTTAATAAATAAATGACAATATCAAAGTCTCAGGAAAACTGTGGAGATTACAGTGGGTTGTCGTAAGTACCAACCACTGAAACAGATATCAATGTTTGGTTTACTGTAGAAAAAAGTAATTAATATTTGTATTCTAATTTCTCAAATTTCTTAATCAGAGGGTCATGATTCAATATCCTGGAAGTCGTGAATCAGAATTTCATTCAATAAATTACTTCATGGATATTCCAAATAGGTTTTGACAACGGTAACTTTCATAATTTTGTCAATTTGGAAATTGGATAATATTTTTTTTTTTCTTTTAGCATATGAACTAGAAATACGTTTGGAAACCAATCTAAGTTTTTGAGCGACATCAATTTTAAGGGCATCAATGCTTTAAAACCACTAAATATCATCTGCAATAACAGTAATACTATTCAGCATTCATATCGTAAGATTCTATTTCCAATTAGTCGAAAGAACTTATAAGGAAATCCCTAGCAACATAATTCCTTTGACATTTACTGACCTATTTTCAAAACTACCGAGTAATAAATTAAACAGATAACGAACAGAAATCACCATGAAAGTGCAAAGAATAATAAAAAGGTGAAAGAAAAGTAATAAAATTGAAATTGCCATCAGTTCTTCTTTTAATAGAAAGGAACCAATTATCGAAATAGTGGTGCAAAATTACTTGCAAATAATCTTAATACACATAATTTTAAGATGTAGAATTTTGTCTATGAACTCAAACCATCCAAAAAATGAGTTTCGGCAGCGAATGATCAATTACGATTAACAAGGTAGTGACAGCGATTAGTAAACCAATCACAATGCTTCGCAATGGCTTCTGATACGTATAAGAAAATATAATAATGCTATCTCAAAGTTAAACCATAACAGCTTCCATAACTTGTGAATTTATGTTGAATTATTGCTTTAATTTCCTTATTATTATAAATGTGATTGTTGCGAATGCAAAAGGCGCAATTCTTGCGATTATTGTGATTGTTGCTAATGATTATTTAATGATATTTTAATGATACTTGTCCACAGACAGACGGTCAAAGTGAGGTTTCTGATCCTTATCAGAAGTCTAAAAAGTATTACAGAATTTTAAAAATTCCTTGTAATTTAGGCATACTAGCTTAATATAAAATTATATACAGATCTTTTCAATGAGAGTATACATAACCCCGAAATACCGAATCACACGTAACAATGAAAACTCAGAAGTTCTTACCACTTCATTTAGGAGTTAGCGTAACAGATTACGCATTTTAAAATGAACAGATCAATGACTGACGGAATATTTCATTTTTCGTAATTAAATGCTATAACCAAAATCGTAATTTTTCTGTATTTAATTTTTTTAAATAGATATTATAATAATAAACTAAGAAAAAGTATTCAACTTGTTGAAAAGAAAAAAAAAATACTTTAATGATTTTTAACCGAATACCAAACAGTTTCAGAATTTCAGTACTGACATACTCCAGTCTTAAGCCGTGCGAACACCACGCAACATTCCTGCAATTTAGTCGCGCGATTTTGACGTCAAGAGTTGATATAAACCTTTGTCAAGCGCGAACACTTGCAACTCGGATATGCAACTCGAAAATGCAACTGACCCATGACAACGCAGATTTTAAATATGTCACGTGTGACGTCAAGCAAAATTCGGTTATGTCGTTTCAAACATAATATAAGAGTGAATGATTTGCAACATATGATAAATATTTTTTTAAAATTATTAGCCGCTATAGAATTTAATTTCATGTTGTTATTTCGAATGAAAAGTAACGAATGACCAACAGCCAATAAGAAACCATGCTCCCCTGGAAACAATGACGTCATAACTTTTGAATTCTGCGTCAGCAGCCTTCGCGTTTGCCAAACCCGATGTGGAAAATCCAAAAAAATCGAGGTTTTGAAACCTCTCTGATAAATTCTTCCGCATACAATTACTGCATTTCAGTAAACGAATCGACAGATAAAATTTTCGACGCCATTTTTTTCATGGGCGTGGTTTCACAACTGACGTGTTCCAATGCTGCCCTGTGATTGGGGAATTCGATGCAATGTTTCGAGTTGCAGCGGAGTTGCAGGTGTCCATGCAACTCGACTCCGATGACAAAAGTTGCAAAGAAATTGCAACTCGTGACGTCAAAATCGCGCAACTAAGTTGCAGGAATGTTGCGTGGTGTTCGCACGGCTTTATGACGAGTAAAAGCTACTCTTACACAGAAACACTGTTGGATGCACTTTTACAAAGTTCAAATGTCTAACTTTGATCAAGAAAAATCTTTCCCAAATTTGGTCCGCGGAAAACTTATGGATTCTTCAAATTCTTCATTTATTCAGTAAACTGCCTAAGATTAATCTAATAAATTGTTTAAGATACTTTTAATTTATTCATATTTTCCTGTCGAGAATTATCAACTCTTTAGATAATTAAAGCTCTTCTACTTCAGGATTCAATTGTCCGCAATTTACATAAAAGTAAGCAAAATGAGTACTCTAACATTCTGTCATCTTCCATGAAATATAATTTTTAAATAAAGCTTGATTATTACCATCAATGTTTTGAAACATCTTAGTATTGAAGTTAAAGCCGCACTTCGGAGACGAAGAAAGATAGGAGATAATTTTCGTAAAAATAACTCAGGGTGCGAATCCTATCTTGTAATGTTGTGCCTTCGTTTGTTAACTTATTCTTTGAATCATCGGGCAAGTGAAACTTCTCATTTTAAAGTTTTTTGTTTTTAGAAATTTCTAAATCGCATTCACCGCCCTCGCCGCTGTATCTTTGTGGGAGAGAAGGGATGTTTTGATTTATATCTCCCAATGATATATTAAATGAGGTTGTTATAATTGTGAAGTGATCTAGCCCAACCTGGCTTCAATCCTCTACGACAGTGGTTTCAAACTTATCCTTTTGAAGGGACACAATGATATGTTTCAGTTCTACCTCCGGCCTAAACATGCATGAGTAACCGCGGGCAAAGTAAAATTAGCAAACGACATAGTAGCCAAATAATATAATTCTTATTTTACTGATTTTAAAAATGATCTGGTAAGTTTGTTTTTAAACAAACATTAAATTTAGTGAAAATGAACAGTCGCTGTGAATTAACCGATATGGAGGTGACAGGCCTTTTAGTATCCCACTTCGGGAATCATCGCAGATCTGCTGATTCGCGAAGTATAGAATACGAAAGGCCTCGTTCTTCTCGTCTCCATCATGTTGGTTAAATCTCATAAATTCTTCATTTTCAATAATGGAGCCGACGAAAAATATTAAATACAGGACAGAATACCAATCGTGAATGAATTTTGCATTTTTTATTAAATTTCTCAACAGTTTCTTGGCCAAATCTTGAAACCATCAACTTTTGAAATAGAACTAACGATCGACTACAAAGCTTGTTAATTATAAGCAGTTAGTAGCAGGACCGCACGTTCACGGTTGTTGCAACTGTTCCATCTATTTAGATTACTTAAAAAGAACAGTAATATCTTGTATAATATGGTTAGCTGGTTCAGAGAAACTCACACTGAAAAACCACTAATCAAAACGTTGTTATAATAGATTACATTGTAATGAGTTATAAAAATCAATTATTGGCCCCCAGAAATGAAAAATTTCATGTGCGTACCTATGATCTATAGAAGAATTTCCTTATTTAAAATTCACTTTTGTCATATATGATGAAGTGCCTATTCCATTTCTTTTATTTTTAATAACAGTTCACATCAATGATTCGTTTGTAGCTTTATCACATGTTATTTTTGCAAATGATGCACCATCTTCGGGAAGTTTTATAATTTCAAATTCTGTTCTAGTGTTCATTTACGTTTGTAGGGTCCACTATCTTGTTGGCACTTGCTCTCCACTGAGGCTGTGCAGTAAAGATGCCGTCATGCAAGGGCAGCTCTGTTCACTTCTGTCATATTTCTACTATTCTATTATAGAACTCTAGCTGATAGGAGGGTTTTTATATATATATATATATATATTTGGAACTTAGCTAACGGTTACAATTGCTTTTGGCTTACAGATGTTTTAAAATTATAAACCGCGTTATAGGAAACACGCGCTGATTAATACAGGATTATAAAAGATATTACTGCACTTAATACACTTTGTGGGGCTCATATGGAGGATAACTCACCATCCCACTATATACCTCGAAAGCCATTCATGGTCACATGTAGCGGCATCATCAATGATCGCTGTGGCACTGGGAAACTTGCTAATTAGAATTCTTTCTATAGAAAAACAATCTTTCCTGAAATGGCATAACTTGGCAGTGTAGTTCACTTCGCGAAATATACGCTAATCACGAGCGAATTAATATTAATCGGCGTCTTAGATAAAAAAAATACAACAGCAGCAGAATTTTAAGCAACTTGATGTTTCTTTGAAAAAGAAAATTTATCAATATGAAATTTTCTCATTGTTTAGGCTATATCTAATTCCTAACAGATTAAGAGTTATTATGAAGGTTGCCGTGACCAAAACAACACGAAAGGCTTGGGTATCCATAGTTGGTCTCAAATGGGATTCAAAACTGAACAGACTATTTTATATACCCTTGCATCAAATGGCTACATGCAAACTCAGACCCACAATGAAGGAATGCACGACTAGAGCAGCCTACGCTCAGCAGATGGGGTTGATGATAATAGCGCTTTTCGCTTGAACGGACTCGATTAGGTAATAAAAAAACAAATAACCTGCAGTAAGGAAATTACAGTCAGAAGAGCGGTGACATCAAACCTTACAATAAAGAAGCATTTACTATCGTCGTTCTTTATTACATTTGATGTAGTCAGTTTGGGCTAGTTTCAATTTTCAAGTTTTTTATTGTTAACTTGCCCAAAAAGTTCCTGAACTCAGGCGCTCGAAATTCGACTTTCACAATCCACAATGAAATTAATAAGTTTTTACACAATTTCCTTTTTTTTTTTTGAGAAGAGGAAGGACGAAGTAAAATTTGATAATTAAAACTTATAAGTCATGGTAAAATTATATGAAATTGCTTAGTAAAACCATTAAAATCCATGGTATCAGTTGTTTTTCTGTGATTCAGTTTCTTAATAGAATTTACCAATAGGTTAGAAGGTTTTCTATTTAAAAAAAAATTGAAAAAGTAAAAAGTACACCTTAAGTTATTCCTTGTGTTTGTAATCATCTTGTGTATTTAGAATTACCATAGGACCCTTTTGTGTCATTTTCCCTCCTTTATCATTTAAATAGAAATACCTTTTTCAGCTTTGGTTATTTTAAATGTTAGTTATATGTTTACTCTATGTAATATAAATAAAGTAAAAATGAAATGAAAATGTAACTGAAGGATTTAACCATCCCGTAATGAAATTGGATAACCAAGAGCAGTTTCAATGTTATATCAACAACTGAGTCATCCAAAATCGTGGGCGTGGTTTTTAAATTCTCCTCAGCACAAAATAATAGTATCACATCACCATTAGAACAAAACGATAATCAACTTCCTACTTCCTTCCGGTTTCACAGATGTATATAAAGCAAAACATACCTTTGAAATGCAGATGTAGATTAACAAGATTCTTTTGTTGTCGGATTAGATCTTTACATGCAATATTATTTACATTACAAGCAGGCCAAGGACGAGAAAGTTTCAGGCTGATTGTTTATTACATTTTTGCCTTAACTTATTAGCAGAAAATTACTAACTTAGTTTTATTAAAAGCAAAAATCTTCTACTACGAGGAATCTTGTGTTTCAAATTCACAGAATCTTATTCTTAAAACAATCGGACAGATTCAGATGAATAAAAACTATTTGTTACTCTCAAATATTTTTTTTTTTTTCAAGTAGCTTCTTTTGATAAAAAAAGAATGTAAAAAAAAAAAAAATTAACAAAACTTCTTTCTATAGCAAGATATCTTGAAAACTAGAATTTTTTTTTATTCTAGTCTTTATTTTGCCGTTTACATGAGCGATGCTAAGACAACATGAAGTTAAACATGATTGCAAACGGACTTTAGGAAAAATTATCCATGTTTACAACATTGTAGCCTTGTGATTAAGTTTCATGGAAAACCGATAGTCCAAAGTTAATTATTAATTTAATCTTAGCCCAAAAAATATCTGTCAACGAAATCGGACTAAAAAAAATGTCGTCTGAATTTCGGCCGCCATATTATATCCACCATTTGAATTACTTACTTGTTCGGAGTCATTAATAGTTGCGGTGGCAAAGCGCCTTTTCTATCCAAGGTCCTTCAGCATCTTTATTCCTTCCGTACTCATATTAGGCCTGACCATATTTCTTGTTTCAGGTACACGGTAGATCCAACGTCTAAGGTTCCTTTTCACTCCATGGACACAATACGTCCTCTGGGTCTCTCCTACTGGAACTCGTCTTGTTGGAACTCTTAGAAAACAGCTTTGGGGAGATGATTGCATGATTGACGAAGAAAACCCAACTTTCCTTTCATCAGTTCGGGATGATTGCAACTCACAAATCATTTCGACGATCATCTTTAATTGTTGTCGCGTGTCCACCGACTGCAAACGTGCGACATTTCGCCAATTGTTTCCAGGCGTATGAATGTTATTGTTTCACTTTAACAGGAATCATCTTTCTGAATGTATCAGTTGTAGAAGATCGTCGTAAAGGACCCAAATTCGATCGACTTCACCCACAATTTGTTGCCCTTCGGAATGGAAATTGTCAGGGTTTTTTTCGGGGTGGGAATAATTAACACATTCATAAACATTAAACATTATAAACTCCTGTTGTGATTTTCGAATTCTTACATTAACGAAAGGTATTTTAAAATCAAATGAAGTAATAAGTTTGTGTAATGTTTACATTTAAAAGGGCGTACGTTATTGCGTTTGTAACTATCCGCAACTGAACGTGAAATCTAAACTGAAAGTTATCCACAACGATGGCTCAGTCTACATTTTGGCCCCAAAAGCGTTGCTTATATAAGAACTTTAGGTAGAAATTAATAGTTATAATCAAAAAAGGCTTTTTTATTATTATTTTATTATTATCTTAGAAAGTTTCAATGAGTTTCTATATCCCTCGAGATTAAAGATTAAACTCATCGAAGACGTCGAGTTAAACGATTCTGTTCTTTTTTACAATTTTACTGTCTCTTTAAATGCCGAATTAAAAAAAAAAAAAAATGTGAAATCAGATCAAATTGTACAAATAGTGGTATCTAAAAATCCATCGTCGACTACAATGAGATGAACAAAGATTTAAGGGATTGGCTTTTATACAATCCAGTTTTCCAGAAGTCTCGGGGAACGGATCGGCTAATCTGCGAAAAGGGCCAATTCGCGCGTATATACGGTAATTCTGTTCTAATTTTCAAAAGTTTCACTTACATAAGTAATTTTTTTATAAACTGAAGCTACTGTATTATTACTTCGCAAATAAATATATGAGTATTTTTTTAATTGTTTTAAAAAGTTTAAAATCTTTAAAAATAACATTTACAAAATAAGAAATCATGAAAAGAACTATCAAGTAATATGTTCAGATATTACGAAACGCTGCCACGATTTCCGTTTAACTCAAAACACTTGGGAAATTTATCAAATTTAGACAGATTAACGAAGCGAAAGCAATTAATCGGGGACTGACAAGTTCAAAACCTTCTCCGCAATTATTCAAATTACAAACTTGGACTAATGAAACAGCGGTGACATTTTCAACTACAACAGGATGTTGAGTTCAAAAGAATCTTTGTATGTTTCCAGACAGCAAAAGAACAAGCAATTAATTATCAAAAAAAAAACAAAATCTATTATATGGAGTTTACTTTTGATTGAAATAATTGGAATTTACAAGAAAACGTGTCTCGTTGTATCACGAAGTTGATACAAACAAGAAAGACAATTGCAGTTGATGTGAAACATCGTGTCTTTAAAAATGACATTTTCTTCACGACTTTTCAAGTAATTTCCGATAAGAAAGGGAAACTACGATGCCCAAGAATCTAAAATTTTTAACCTTTTCGATACATAATGGGACCCGACACGAATTTCGGCTAACAGCGATCTCTTGCAATATGTATGTAAGATGTCCGAGTGACAAGGCATTATATTCAAAATAATAAAGTAATTTTAAGCTATTTCCTATTTAACTATAAGTCAAACAGTTTGATAAGTGCTTGTTCTATAACAAATACAGACTAAGCTTCTGTTATTACAACATTATAAAGGATTCTAAAATTTAAAATTTTTCCCTTATTGCTCTATTCGTAACAAAACAAAGCCTAAACATATCATTTATTAGAAGATTAACAATGCTTTCAGGGGTAACATTTTAAACTTATTTTAATAGTTATGTAATTCAAATCTATTCCGTAACGTTACTTAACTAGTCACTCACCTTATTTGTAAATTAATTTTTTTTTTAAAGTTTCCACAAGAACTGATAACTAAAGCAGTAATTTTTCTATTCTACCATAGAAAAAAAAAAAAAATTAAAAATAGTAAAAACCATGCACAAAAAATTATTTAAAAAATTAAAGTTTTTGGCCCTTTTTATATATTTTTCTTTTAATTAAACTCAATTAAAATCGGACAAGCATTAATTTTCTAAGTGTTAAAAAGATAAAAAAAATATACTGTATGTATGTATATACTGTATGTACAAAAATTTTGCAATTTATTTGAAAAAACTGATTTTTTTTTTTTTTTAATTTCCTTAGCATTTATTTTAATATTTTATATGATACTGCCCATTTGTTGACGGGAAAAATTTATCTTTAAACGTAAATAAAGCCTAAATAGTTTTGGTTGTTTTTCTTTTGTTTTTAGTTTTAATTTTATCCTTCATCGATCTTTTTTTTTTTCCCTATTCCTTCATTAAAATTTAAAATTAAAGCAATTAAAAAGCTATTAAAAAAGCTAATTAATTAGAATTAAAAAAGAGTAACTGATAAATATTAATTCCTTTTAATAAAAAACGTTAACAAAATTAAGTTTTTATGATAATAGGAAATGTCCAATGTATTCGTAATGTACTGATCATCGCATTTTATTCGCAAATTCACATTTCCTAAATAAAAACGTTTTTGAGAATTCTTTTCATTTACAATTTAAAAGTTGTTTCTTAATTTATATGCTGTTCTTTATCAATACATTAAAAATAATAATAAACACATTAGTAGCCGAATTTCACAATACCGTGAAGAAAGTAAAAGATAATGGAAACGAGTTCGATTCTTAAAATTAAATCTGCTGTCGAATAAAACCAAAAAGCCATAATCTTTGTCAATTTGTTAATAGTACTTTCGTTAAAAACATTTATAATTATTTACAAGAATAAACTATAGAACAATAGCGGTTTCGAAATACTACACCAGAATTGTACTGATGTCTATGGCCGGCGCCATCAAAACATTACATTGACTCCTATCCAGCTGTACTGTAAGGTTTAGAATTCCTTGGTTACTTTTGTGACTGAGGTGGTTAACTTTGTAATATACAAAAATACTGATTTATAATAGCGTGAACACAGTAAAGAATTGTACAACGCAAATGAAACTACACTGTTGTCTATATACAGTCTGAAAAACATAAGAATTCTCTTGTCTATACCACTCTGGCAATAAAAGTGGTGCGACAGCCCTGTCGTAATATTAATTAAATGCTTTGAAAATTAATAATCAACTCTGATTAAGCATTTCAGAAAAAGATAACATTTATTTAAATCATTAATGTAAGTGTATTAGTATAGGATTTATGTAGGTAAAACTTGAGGGGCTTTAATTCACGATTTGTTTTGTCAAGCCCAAAAACTCTTAAACAATACTTTCGAAAATACGAAACTGCAGAATTTCATATTGTCGTAGGTACAACCTCTAATTTTTTATTTTCACTTCTTTACACCTGACTAATTATATTACACCTGACTATCCTGTGACAAACTTAGACAGTTTTCTCTTTATTTAATAAAGGGTAATATTTAAAAAGATATTTTTCTTTGGTCACTAATGATTTCTGGCATCCCGCTACGTAAAACCGTTGCACACAGTAATTACTTCACTCGGGAGTTTCAAAAACTGCTCGGCTTGCGATCGCTGACCAGGCTTTTCATTTGTAGCCACTTAAGTTCAACCTGATATCGTGCACTACTTAAAGAGCCCTGAATAATCTTCAATGCAAGATCCCTCGATAAAGTCATACAAGTGCTAGATTAGTTGCTCATCATTCCACGTAAAGCATAACAACACCTCTCAGGAAAATACACTTCGGATGACATACTGAATAATGATACCATTTAGATAGAAACACACTCTTCCATACATTACATTAGTATTAAAATATTTATTAAAATACTAATAAGGGAGACAAATTTTCAGGAACTGTACATATTCCTTTTTTCAAGTCAAATAATAGAGGCGTGTCATAAACAGAATTAAGAATAAGCTTGGCAGCAATGGTTTAAAAACATGAACTATTAATAAAATTAATTGTTCTTACAATGTGCTTAAACATCTCAAAGTGACTATTAACTAATTTTATTGTTACAAAAAAATAAATAGAAGCATGGTGATACAACAAATTTAATTGTTGTTTACAATTTGACATTAATTGTTATCCATAATTTTTCCAAAATATTGTTAATAATTTAATTCCTTAATATTGGCTGTTTTTTGGTTATCAAATTGTAAGTAATCTCTAATAAGTAATATTATTAATATTTTTGATATGGAAAGGAAGAAGATTGTTGAAGAATTTGGGGTTTAATGATACCATTTATCTTTAGTTACAGATTGTGATGTCCGGTCTTTCGGTAAGACAGCAAAATAATAATAATATTGCATATTAAGATTAAAAACAGTTAAGAATTATCCCAGATGATTATGAGTGTAAAGGTAACAATATTTAACTATTAATTTTGTAATGAAACTCAAGCTTGTGATATAAACAAAAGATTAAAAAAAATAACATTAATTGTTTTATTAACAATTTACATAATAATTATTAATTTTTATTCAATTCTTATTTAATCATCAAATACATGTAAGCAAAAAATATGAAATATTTTATAATCAGTTATCTACGAAAATAGATATTTCAGTATATCAACGGTGGTAGGATAAGTTTATTTGAAACGTGCCATCCTCTCTTAAGACATTTTTATTTTTTTAATTTCAAGAATTGTGATTACTAATACAATTTGTTTTTCTGTTTTTAATCGAATAATTTAAATCTGGCTGTACAAAAGAAATAAAAGAAGTAGACACTGGGTAGAGACAGACAGCTGGGAATGGTGCACCATCTTTGGATTCAGTTTATCATAAAAAAAAAAAATTAAAAAAAATCCTAAACTCTGAATCTTAAAACACTCAATATTACTCATATCGCGACATTGTCACTCTTTTTCCTGTTTCGCTCTCAATTATTCGTGAAAATACACTACAAAAAACTATTTGTAATACGATATTTGACCCATCTTTGATGCGGATGAGATGGACGTTGGCGAGTGAAGAACTCTTCGCAGTGTTTTCAAAATCGCGCATGATCCGCTATCTACAGTATTTTGTGTTAAACAGTATTTTGCAATTTATCGTTTAACTACAATTCAAAAATTCGTCTTATATTTCGGAAAATGTTAGGCAACTTAACTGGAAATGGAAATTACATTCTGAGTAAAAAAAAAAAAAATATTCAACTTAAATATAAATTACTTTTTTGAGAAAAAAGTTCAGATGAGAAAAATGAAAATTTATTGGGGTAAAGGGGAGAATACGGTACTACGAATCACAATTCTTCGTAAGGAGACATCCGCGCAGAGATTCATGATGGTGCATACTGTTATCTCAAGATCGCAGTTAGCCAGATGAGGTTTAGTTTTTCTAGTAAAAGATTGTGCAAAACAATTTTTAAATAAGCTTACCTGCAAACCTCATTCCACTAGTTAATTGAAAAACTAAAATTCATATCTTAAAAGTACTGTCAGGCGGCCATCTTGTCAAAACTCGACCGTAGTCAAAACAGCCTGGTACAGTAATCTCCGGTTTCACCATTTATTGTTTTGTAACTACTTAATATTCTTGTTGTTGCTAATACACAATATCTATTTTTATTTCATCTCTCTGAATCATAAAAGAATAAAGTAAGTTTGAGGTACGTGTCTGCATGTGTGTACAGTCTAAGTCAAAGACCTGAAATTAATGGAAAAGTATTTTCTTCTTTTGTAATTTAATTTGGATAAATAAATACTCTCTATCCTTATCTTCTCGGGTCTCACACAAATGTCAAGGATTAAGCCATTTCTGCTGGATGTTCCGCAGAACGGTCAGGAACACGGCCTTGATATATAATTTACAACGAGCTGTCCAGTTTCCGGACATCAAGCTGCTTCCTAGGACCTCCTATCGAACACCTGCAGATAAGGTCTCCACAAAAAGGAATCCAAAACGCCAGTCAGTATTGTAGTAATCAAAATAAGAACATTATCTTATTTCGATTTTCAAATCATAAATTTTGATTCCAGAACATTCTCTAGCTTAAAGTGAAACATGCCTTATATCCGATTGAAAATATCGCCATAATCTCAAACCATTCTTATAAAAAAAAAAAAAAAAAAAAAAAAGAGAAGATTTTTTTGGGGGGTTTGGCGCGTTTCATTTTATATCCCACTAAAGTAATATAAATTCGAGATAGATCGACATATGCGTTTATTGCAGGTTTTACTAAGGCAGAATACTTACTCTCTAAAAGAGTAAGCCTGAGACGATACGTTGCTCATAGTAATGTTAATGATCTCAACCTGGAGAGGGTGTTGAGAGGCAGTGTTGTGGCCCAATACCTCAAGAGTCTAACTGTCTTTCATCCTAAAGTAGCACATGAAAAGTGATCGCACGTTCTTGCTTTTCGAACGTATAACGGCTTGAGAAATAGCAGTTCTACAACCGTCCGTCTTCGGAATTTCAAACAAGAGTAATTTTAAACAAGAATAATTATCACTTTTTGTCGTTTGTCAATCACCGAGAGCACAGAACTTTTAGATCAGTAAAATCCAGTATCAAAATTTTACTGTGGATTCGAAACACTTGACTCCATCCACTAATAAAAACAGCAAAGACCATATAGCAATTTGAATTTAAATCTACACCTAGCAATTATATGCAAAATATGAACTGAAGCAGAAATAATTTATCGAATACTGTATGAATAGCAAATGCTTAGTAAATATTCAATAATCATAACAATTTTAAAAGAAAAAAAAAATAATGATTTTTTTTTTTTCCTGAACAATGTAATTCCAAATTTTCACAGCTTTGGTTTTCATTTCTTGCTATGAAGCGGTACATCATGTATTTAAATTCCTAAGTTTTGTTACTTCGAAGTTATTAGGCGTCTTTAATGAAAACATAACATTTGCGTTAGCTGGCGAGAAAAGTTGCCTGAAAAATAACAAGCCGAAATGGAATGGGGAAAGAATTAAAGTAAGAATCAAGACTTGAAAAACAAATTTACAATTCACTGAAAATTAAGACTGGCGAAAGTGGCTTTTAATTATTGTAAAACCTAATATCTTTGAACCTTCAGTATCTATTTTATATCCAATTCAATAGCGATTTTTCGAGAACATAATCACCAGGTTAACCGAGGGCCGAGTTTAAGGATGTCTAGAATTTCTTTATTACTGGAGGCTGGAAGATCTCATTTCTTTTCCAGTAAGAAAACTAATATCACGTCAGATATCCCTCTCAGATGAATGTAATATTATGCTTATATTAGGCATCCTGACACTATAAAGTAACAAAACATTCTGTTGAGATTAATTATGATTAACAGAAACAACCATTTCTTGAAAGGAATTTTGACATTCAAATGTGACATTTAAAGCACTGCAACACCACCCTTTCATTAGGCTACAGTATTTTTTTTTTCCAGAAATAAAATAGTTAGTTTGAAGATATTTTCGTGAAATTTCGCTTCAAGAAGCTACTTTATGTGTGAACCATAAGCCTATTGTAATTTTAAATTATGAAAAGTTAAATTTTTATTTTTATTTCAAAAATTACAGAACTTCAATGTAACAGATTTTGTTTAGTTTTGAAATGCTGTTATAAAGAAAACAAGATGGATATAGCGATTAGTAACCAATCACAATGCTTCGCAACATCTTCTGATACGTATAAGAAAATATAATTGATATTGCTTTAATTTCCTTATTATACATGGGATTGTTGCTAATGCAGAAGGCGTAATTGTTGCGATTATTCTGATTGTTGTAGAGGTGTATTAAAAATGTGATTGTTGCGCATGCAAAAGACGCAATTGTTGCTAATGATATTTTAATGATATTTGCCCACAGACAGACAAAACGGGAATATTAGTATTCTGATCTCCTTATCAGAAGACTAAAACTTTCACAATTTCAAACGTTCTCTGTAACAATCGTCCGACTTGCAATCAAAATGCCGTTTCTCTACAGCATTTTTGTTGGATCTCGATAGTTGCGTGTTCAGGGAATGGCTTAATTAAGACAGATTACAGTCGATAACTAGGCAACGAGTAAAATAGACAATAGGAAAGAAAAAGTTAGATAGGAGGTTTAGGAAAATTCTAGAAATAACAGACGGATTTTCAATTAGCAACTGTCTAAGCAAACTACGAATGTGAAGTTGATTTCTGAGGATCAGTATAACGATGGGCTTCAAAATACTGCCAATTTTCTTTAACTTCGCTTCCAACTATGATAAAGAGACTACTTATAATAAAGGGCTACTAAAATACTGTTCCAGAGCTAGCACTAATGTTTTATGCTAATCTTATATAATCAAAAGGGCTCGGTTTTCATGACCTAAAAAAATATTGTATTGCAGGCACTTATAACTTAAAGAAAAATTAAAATATGGCTGAAGAATCCAAGACTGAGTCCAAGAGTTTGCTTACATGCGCGTGTCATATATTGAATTTATTTAAAAGACATTAGTTGAGTTTTGTGATATTTTTTGTAATTTTTTTTGTGAGATTCGCTCGGTTGATTGAAGGTGGAGATGTTTTTGTAATATAGTGAAGCTGTGTTAATTTCAATAAAAGTTGTTATTGTTACTCAACCAGTTGCTTTTGTCATCAATCACGCGGAAGAAACGAGTTCCGAATTATTTATGTAATTATTTAATTATAAATTATCTGTCTGGGGAGCCTTGGGAGTTTGTTCGTAAGTCGGATCGTTCGTAACAGAGGGAACCCTCTGTATTTGGAATTCTTTAAGAATACCAAAGGACATTTCTGGCATCTCTTGTTTGGAGAAACCGTATTTCTGGGATGAAACTATAGAATTATGAAGTTCAGCAGTACGTTATTGAATAGTTTCCCGAAAACTTTGGAAATCTGCAGGCTAAACGTGATTCGGAACGATATATAAAAGTGCTATAATTAACAGATTATCCCAAAGAAAGCTAATTACCTAATAAAAACTGAATGTAAAAATTTCCTATAGTTTGCTTACAAGTCTTACTGTCACAGACAAGTTTGCTTACTGTCTGAGACCGTTGAAATGTAGCATGCAAGTGGCTTATAGTTTTGTTAATTTAATAAACAGCAGGAACCTCTTTGAGATCACCGTTACAAAACAGTTAACAACCCAAACTTGGACTAGGAACCAAGCATCCAGTCGGCAGATGTATGTGTTCCCCAATTTATTTACAAATGTAGATGAGAACAAGATTATTCAGGTCACATACGCAATTCTACGCAATTCTACACACACACACACACACACACGAATTGACTTCTGCAAACAACAGCTGCTCAAAGCAATTATGGCATTTGCCATCACGATTTCCTCATAACAACTGACGTCTCATCTCCACCTCCTGTCAATGACTGATGACACATCAGGACAAGCCACAAGATGTGTTAAGTCGGTTTTGAGGCAAAGCAAAATACATGTATCAATATCAAAGAGTCAATCAATACGAATCCAGTTCATTATATCTGCAGCCAAAATAATTGTACTTGACAACAAATCTTACAAGACAAACAAAATCAAAAAGTTAATTTTCAGTATTAATTGCTATTAACTACAGATTATTAACCCAGAAAGAAAACTGGTTCTCAAAAGATCTCTTGCATTTAAAACTTATCATTTCCCTGATATATCCATGACGGAATCTCACCCTAAAGATCTCTGAAGTTTTTTAGAACTATTAAGTAACCATTTTGAAGTACTGTACCGTACTGTAATTTAATACCCAGTAATCTAAAGTCTTAAATAAATTTATAAGTTTATTATTTTACTTACTAGCTTTTGGACTGAAGTTACGAGAATATATGAATTTTAAGATATCTGTTATCAATCCATAAAATAACATTACTTATTTTAAGATATTAATCACAATGTTTTATATTTTAGCTGCAATTTGAAGTGACCTAATTGTTCAGAATATGGGAAAGGCAGACGAGATTTAACCAGCATGTGGTTAGTGTTCATGTCTCTTGTAAACTGTTCTTCCGTCTAGTGATGAGATCATCTCTATTGTATTTCACTGGACCTTTACGGAGGAACCTCATATACATGCATGTCCGGCAGAAAAATTATTTCCCCATTCCTTATTACAAAGATCGTACTTAACTTTTTCTATTGTTTTCGTAATGGCTTATGCCAAAGATGGCGATATATATTTACATCTTTCATTAATATAAGTTAGAATTTTAAAGTTAATGTAACTGGCTAACTTTTATAAATTAAAATCTAATTCACAATTTGTTTTCCCTCAAATTCACAATAATAGGTCATTTCAACGAAAGTCCTTCTTAATCTATTAACAAAGCCCAGCAAGGATGATAAATATCAAGTTAAGACTAAACAAGACTGTCGCAACTTTGCATCTAGATTACTTTTTAATTTATTATGATGCAAACTCACCGAAAGTTCAAGACCATAACCTTTCACATTTAAACCGGTTATCCCGGGATAGTGTACCACCCACGTAAGACTGCACCGAATTTACGCCACACCTATTTAAAATTCATATCACCACCAAACGGAAAAAAAAAATCATGTTGCAAGTAAAATTTAAGTATTTCAAAATTTGCGAAAGTTGTATTAATTCAACGAATTTATTTTTCTAAAACATCAGTTTTCTTAAGATACTTAAAAAAAAATAATAAAATAAACAAAATCAAAATAACTTCCAATGTATTTGCCTTCAATTTAAGAAAAGAAATTTTCTTCGCCTTTAATGAGGTTATTACGAAATTTTGGATAATTTAACTGAATAGGCGAAACACACGTTACGTTGTTTGTTTTAAAAACTTGAGTTAAAAAAAAAAAAAAATTGAAATATTTTGTAATTTGTAACATCAAATTTTTTTCATAATAAACTTTGAGATTTTTTTTTTCTATTTTATGTAACTGTTACGATCACATTATTTCGTATTAACGCGCAGAAGCAACAGGTACGGTGTGGCATCAATACACTCACACACAAACCCCTTTCAAAACACAAGTTTCAAAGTTAACTAATTGTGCCATTCAACTTATTGTACTTGCCATTTTTCATTATTCCACTAAAAAATAAGGTATAATTCAAATACTTTTCTAACTACATGAAACAGTTATAAAGAAAACAAACTATTCACTCACTTGGCTGATCCGTAGGTAGCCGCAGAACACTCGCCCTTACAGGAACTCCGCAAAGTCATTCGCAGACGTGGGGCCGACATCTCCGGAGTTCTATCAACGATCCGATTGACCATGATTTTCTCTCACTCTCTTATCGGATTATTTACAGAATCCGAGGCAATACAATTGCTTTGTTTTTTCTTATCTGAATGCGGCCTTTACCTCTTGTTTCTGGGACGATCAATGCGTTAAACGTAGTGGTGTTTTCTTTAACAAATGGCGTGTTTACGCCAACAAACCCATCTTTCAAGTAAACACAGGGCTTTCTAAGTGGACGGAAAATCCGGAAAGAACGATTTCGGTTCGGAGATGTGACCAGTCCAATGTAAACAAAGTGCGCATTTTTAACACGCCCTAAACTGTCTCCTTGAAATGATGTAAGCTTAAACTATGCCACGGATGGCATTTTGTCCTGAATGGTGAACAGGATTCGTGATTTCCGGTGCTGACATCTAGTTGCCGAAAAAATAAGCGGCTCTTTTTAAAAACAGTGTTATGTAATAGTCGACATAATCCCTTGTTTCGTATCATTACGTCGCTACAGTTTAGGAAAGACGTCTGAACAACAATCACAATTCATTCCTTTGCCTTATTCGAAAATCAAAAAGAACAAAAGGAACTGTTTAATGTTACCGTTGCGCCTCCAGGCATACACAATGACCCCAGATGTTGGCCTACCTTCTCTTTAGTAATTTTCTTTTCACAATGGAAATTACGAAGATTTTTTTTTTTTATTATTACGAATCAAATGTTGCAATAACTAGTTTAATATTGAATTATTACGAAATTTATAACAATTAAATCTTATTTATAGAAATAAAAAATCTAAATAATTAAATTATAAAAATTAAAAATAAATAAATAAATATATATGTATGGAGATAATTTTGAGTGACTGTAGCCTCTTCTAAGAAAACAAATGCACACAAATAAATATTTTAATTACAATAAGACTTAGTGATTCAAATTTTATTCCAAGTATTTAATAATCATTATTGTTAATTATTGATTATATTGGTATTGTTAATATTAACTTTTTTTTCTATTACATCTTCGCTATTAAATTATTTTTTTAATATATATTTTTCTAACCAAAAAAAAAAAATCATTAAAAAATAAGTAAATTTAATTTATAGACTGAAATTCGATTATAATATTTTTATTTTACTAAATATAAAAATTAACGCGGGAGAAAATTCACGTGACTGGATAATTAAATTATTTCAATTAAAAAGCAAAAGAAAAAGGGTTATTTTTAGAATTAAGAATAAAATTATATTAAGGACGACATAAATATGCTACTGAAGGAGAAAAAGTTCAAAGGTAGATGGGTGGAACGAAAGAAATGTTTTGTTGGATTCGAAATGAAAAGATAAGCTTACGACAAAGAGAACTGAAAAAAATTTTGTGAAACCTTTGTCACCTGTAGTAGTTTGAAAATTCGAGAAAATAAGATACTCAACAACTTATGTATTCTAAATATAATAGTGTTCATGTTCTTAAAAACATGTTTTTATTTTTTTTTATTTACTAATTTTTTTTTCGATTGAAAGCAAGTTTAACGTCCGTAATTATTTATAAATGGAGAGAAAATCGCCAACCGGACAATCATAAGTTCAATTTATTGTCCGGTTGGCGATTTTCTCTCCAATTAATTTTTTTTTTCTTTACTCAAAAAACGATTTTTTTTTTTTTCATTCTTTCTCAAATTCTAGATATTAAGTAGTAAGGGAACATTTATTTATTTATTTTACAAAATTCAATTCCCTAAATCTGGAGAATCCAACTTTTTTTTTTTTTTTGTGCTAACCTCAATCCGGAATTATCTAACCTCAAAAAAAAAAAAAAAATTGTGAAATCATCCAACCGAAAAAAATTAGTTTCTACGGAAAATCCTATATGGGTGAATTTATTTATAACTGTTATATCTTCGAATAAATGTTTAAGAACATTATAAAACTTATTAACTAAATGTACAAGTTCTGCCTTGCGCGAGAAATTACTGGGAAAAAAAGTTAAAAAAAAAAAAAAATACTTTTAATATGAATATTAACTAATCAATATTAAGGAGCACCTAAAAATTGGTTATACCCATTTTAATCTTTATCAAAAGGCGTGGATGAGATCCCCCCACCCCCTCTCCTAAAACGACGCCAGGACAACTAGCCTCACCATTCCTCGAGTCGGAGATTTCTGTACCAGAATGCCAGCTGACAACCGGTGCACCTAGTTTCCTCTGCCGTTTCTTATGGTAGCCTGCTTTTGTGATCAGTGCATTACAAATACAACGGCGCGCAGTTAATTTGCCTTAAATGGCTCAAGAAAAAAATATCTATAATCAACTCTGGATACTAAGCTAAAATATGAAGTTTGATGTTGATCAGTACATTATTTTTATCAAATTATCGAAAGGCAGTAATTTTGACTTATGTGCAGTCGCCCATAAAATGAGTCTACAAACAGCAGAAATATATCATATTTAGTTCAGACTAAACTATTAAATATGAAGTTTGATGCAGATCACTGACTTACTGTTTTTTTTTTTTTTTTTTTTTTAATCAGTCAACAAGATTCTAAATGAAAAGAATGATATGCAGCACACGCGTCCAAAATGACACAAGAAAACGGGTTAAATGTGTTCTAAGATTGGAAAACATTAATTTAACTTTAAAATATTATATAAATGTTTTGGATTATAATAATTGTTTTATAGAATGAATGGAGAAAGTAATCATAATATTTTCAATATTTGCTGAATCATTACTATTTTTTAGCATAATAACGGTCGCTGGATGGAGAAAATAAAAATATGGAAGCAAATCAATCGAACTGCAGAAGAACAGATGGTGTACAGTAGTAGAAGCAAATATATTATTGAAATTCCCAAGGTTAAACCACAGATTGCGCTAGACGAAAGAATTCAGAGCGGTTAACAAAGACGCAGCACGCGCTTCCGTATACAGTAGCCTACATATAGTCCGACCACGATAACATGACGATTCGACGTCAACACTAGCCTCTCTCTCTCAGGTTCCGAAGAATATTACGTTACAGCTAAAATACAACAAAAAAAAAATTTTTGTTTTAATTTTAATCCTCCATTTTCCAATTCCTTTCGGAAATCATCAACCTGTAAAATAATTTTTCGAACACTATTCTGTAAAATACTCTGGGGCGACATTTTGAGGGAAATTAAAAGAGACCTATGCTTTGAGGCGCGCTTGTTTGTGATTGGTTGAAAAACATACGTCATAATCACATGGGGTTCCTTTCGATAGTCATGTTATCGTGGTCGAACTATAGTTTGTACTGAACGTTGTTGAAAATGGTTCAAACAGCTTCAAAACATGGCTTCGACGCGACAAAGAGTAGAATATCGCTGATGTAGGGCATGATTGGTATGCGTAAGGACATGTCTTATCGTGAAAGAATAACCGATGAAGTATTCATAGTTTAAGAATGCTCCGATAACCATTTTAAATTTCAAGTCTCTGTAAAGTGTTCAGAGACGAAATGGAATTTTGGTGACTTGTAAATGAAGAGATTCTGTCCTTTTTTGAAAGTCATAAAAATATAGGAATACAATAAAAAAAAAAATAAGCTGCGATTCTGCTAAACCAAATGAAGCGGAGAGGCGACTGTTGCTGTGTAGGCCTAACTGATCCTCCAGCACATTAAAAAAAAAAAAAAAAAGGTAAAATAATGGAGAACGATTAATTCTCCTGAGTTATCATATTTTAAAGTTTGGTTAAACAAACAACTCCCGTTGAAATCGGCTAAGTGGTTCCGGAAGTATGACCTGACATTCGGGTTTTCTTCGTAATCAGAAAATGTCGCTTTTCGGGAAATACTTCTCGAAGAAACGATCTATACGTGATATAAATTTAAAAAATCTGCTTTAATAAATCTAATTTTGTAAAATGTTTCTCGATAGCTCTTGTAGTTTTATTGCTATTTTTTCATAATGGTTGATCGTATAGAAACCACCTTTAAAACACCCCACCTTTAAAAGAAAACAAAGATAAAAGATTATTATTGTTTTACCATTTAAAAAAAAAAAAATAATGTCAGGTACTTTCTTTGCTTTAGTGATGTTTTGAAAAATTTAATAGATATTGAAGCCATTATGTACAATACTTTGTTTTCAAGGCCCATCATGTCAAAAAATCTCTTAAATTCAATTTCCAGAACTTTTTATATTTAATTTTTTTTTATTCGAAATTACAAAAATAAACTTATTTTTCTTTCTCTCTGAAAAATCGGGAGCAAACTTTTTATTATTCCAATCAATAATTTGAATTTGTCTGAATTTTTTTACACACACACACACACACACACACACACAAAAATATATAATGAAGTCCGGAAGAGGCAACGTTTTTGATCATTAAAAGAGATCAGGGGAAAAAATTCAGAGGAAAAACATTTAGAAAAGGATTTATGAAAAACCATAAATAAAAAGGTCAAGCTCTGCAAATTTGAGGTCTGACATTTCATTTTTAGACGGTCAATTTTCTCAGGTTCACAAGAATAAAATGTCAAATAGGCCTCGCAATTTATTTCCTTGCAGATTTCAAGAGGAAAAAAAGGGAATAAGAAAATCATTTTGTACCATCTTATTTTTTATTTATTTATTTATTTATTTATTTATTTATTGCATCCAGGTAGATATGGTTATTTGTTACTTTTATAGTAAGTCTCTATATATAGAAACAAGGTAGTGGATAGCGATTAGTAAACCAATCACAATGCTTCTCAACGTCTTCTGACACGTATAAGAAAATATAATAATGCTATCTCAAAGTTAAACCATAACACCTGAAAATTTCATTGCTCCTCAGAATTTCATTACTCCATATCTAATTTAAACTGTTTGTTTAATTTATGTTGAATTAGTGCTTTAATTTCCTTATTATTATAAATGTGATTGTTGCGAATGCAAAAGGTGCAATTGTTGCGATTGTTGTGCTTTATGAGATTTTAATGATACTTGTTCACAGACGGACAGACAAAACGGCAATATTAGTCTTCTGATACTTATAGATCAGAAGACGAAAAGGAGGAAAAATATTAAAGTTTTGTTCTCCATTTTCTAAAGGATATAAAATTATGTTTGACATTAGCCTACCAATAGTTTCGTTCCTAGGATAGTTTAGAATTATCATCGCAAATGGAATAAAGGTATTCTAAACAATGAGTGAACAACGAGCGGAACCGAAAATTTTCAGCCGAATCGAAACCGGAACGAAATAAATGTAAAAACTTTAACCACAACCGTAGAGGTTGTGAGCTTCAGCGTATCATAAAGGGACAATACGTATTTACTGCTAAAATTGCATGTTCTGTTTCATGAGTTGACCGTCTCTTATAATCATAAAATTTAAGTAAAAAAAAAAAAAAAACATTAAAATAGTTTAAGTTTTTTAAATTTTCATTTAAATGTATTAAAATGATTTAGTTTTTTCATTTTCTTTCTCAACAAAAATCGTGGTTAATAGTGTTAAAAAAGAAAGTTTGCAACGCCTTACAACAAGGGGTAAAAATATTTAAAAAAAAACAAACAAAAAGACTTGAATCTATTCCCGTATTCGGTAGATAGTGATAAAATGTCCCCTTGTGAGTGTGAAATAGCCGTAACTTTATGTTTATATGAGCAGTGACATGCGCAAGAGGGTAGGGCCATGTTTTATTTCAGTTACAAGTTACCCTACAAAATTAACTGCAATTAAAATTGAAAATCATCGAAAAGGAAAATTCTAGAAGCAACGTACGAATATATTCAAAATTTACCAAATGCCAGCAGAAAATATTTCACATGTGAAGGTATTCTTATTAAAAATTATACTAAATATAATTTCAAAATTTGTATTACAGTAACATTATAATCATCTTATGTGAGGGTTGTTTAACAATGAGATCAATAATAGCGCAAGAAATTTAAACCATTTAATAAATTTGAAACATCACCACGTAAAAAGATATTCAGTTTTGAGAAAAAATGGTTATACAGTACATGCAGCCATCAATATAATCACGAAAATAATAATTAAAAAAAGTCGACAATAATATTACATTAATTAAAGTACTACAGTAAAACCTCTCAAATCCGGCCTAATGTGGTGCCCAGTAGGCCGGATTACAGAAAAGCCGGACTACCGAGAGTGTTCTTAAAATAACTCAACAGCTCAAGTTTTTGGAAGACATATTGCCAGGTTTAATTAATTTAACCCCATTTTCATAATTTTACACTCAAATGTTTATTAAAAACAATACAAATGTGCTTTTTCCGACACCAGGCTCTAGTGATATTTGTTTTGCAGATTCCCCTGCATCTAATCTCCTTAACGCAAGCTTCTGTTCCATAGTGACAAAGTTTTTCTTTCTTTTTTCACTCATAATGAATACGCAGGGATAGGGAAACAAAATAGGGAAACGAATTTAGTTAATTAAAAAAATAAATTTTTACTCAGGACCAAGTCGGATTACCGTGTGAGCCGGATTTTAGAGGTTTTACCGTATTAATAACTACTTGCGAATAAACTTTATTTGATAATGTAAATGTACAGTTTTAGAGAATTATAACAATAATTATGACTCAACGTTGTATAAATGATAGACTACTAATTAAATTTTACTTTTTTATTACACCAGTAAAAGAAAATTAAGATGGTATTTAAGTGAAATTTTTGTTCTGCGGTATTCATTTCTTGTTACTTCCATAATATTAGTGTGTTAATATATATTAAAGAAAAGGACCATACACACAAATAACATATATTCAAACATTTTCATGACATTTTGCGATGCTCAATTACAGACCCCTTCATCAGATAATAAAACGAATAAATAGAAACAAAATAAGCTTTTTCGAAATACAGCGAAAACAAATTTTGAATAACGATCCTTAACATAACAATGATTAAATATACAACGAATAGTCCTTAACATTATCCTATTAACAAATTCTTACACATAATTACATTTTTGAATGAAACCAGGATTAACAACAAGATTTGTCTATTAACAACGCATTGCATTATAAGCTTAAGTGATTGTTATATTAGCAATCATAGCAACTGTATTGTTATTCGTTTATCTAATTGTTAATCATGCTTTCATTCAAAAATGTAATTATGTGCAAGGATTTGTTAATAGGATAATGTTAAGGACTGTTCGTTGTATATTTAATCATAGGATTGTTAATCAAAATTTGTTTTCGCTGTATTTCGAAAAAGCTTATTTTGTTTCTATTTATTCGTTTTATTATCATCTGATGAAGGGGTCTGTACTTGAGCCCCGTAACATGTCATGAAATATATTTTACTATTTGTGTGTATGGTCCTTTTCTTTTTCATTTCTTATTATTACAGGATTTCCCTAATTTTTGCTTACTATAATAAAAACTGTAAATGCTTATTCAAAAATATCTAATTTGGTGTTAATGCTACATAACTAAGATCCGGTACTCTATAGGACCATTTAAGATCCCTTATAAATAACATCTCACCATCGGTTAAAAAGGACTGTTGTTTCAATCTTTGTTCAAATGTTAAGCATTAGTTACTTGGCCTCAACTTTTATATTTCTCCTTTCATCCCTAAGGGAAATCATTTTCCACTTCCGCATCCAATAGGAATTATTAAAACAAGAATAGAAGAAAACCAAAAAATAAACGTTAAAAATGAAATCCATTCATCAGGATAGCTAGCCTACTGTAAGAGCAATAAGTACTGTTCGCAAGAGTCCAAAATAAACAAGATAGGATAGCGATTAGTAAACCAATCACAATGCTTCGCAACGTCTTCTGATACGTATAAGAAAATATAATTGATATTGCTTTAATTTCCTTATTATTATAAATGTGATTGTTGTGCAAGCAAAAGACGTGATTGTTGTGATTGTTGCTAATGATACCCGTCCACAGACGGACAGATAAAACGGGAATATTAGTCTTCTGATTACTCATCAGAAGACTAAAAACAATCAATAAATAAATAAATAAATAATAATAATAATTGTTACCAAAAAATAAGATTGGTCTTGCCAGCACATTGTCAAGAAGTAAAAATAAATATGTTCATAATATTTTTATGCAATAAACGAAGTGATAATCAAAACAAATTTTTACGCCAAATTTCGATAATGAGCTATTCTTTGAGGGTGAATTTCATTTTAAATTATGCTAATTATTTAAACCCAATAGTTACCGTATTCTGAAGTCATTCCAGAAATTATAGCAGCGGTAACTGCAATCACTTTGGAAAAAACAAATAATTTTGAAATAATTATGTTTGAAGGATTGAAACCTTTATATGCTGCAACTATCATATAGTAAGAATGCGAATAACGATAAACCAAAATGACTTGAAAAGAAGAAAAAGTTTCTGAATATACGATGGATTCTTTTACAAAAATTAAAGTCGGCGCATCAGCAGTGATGGAGGATTGTATAGGAACAGATATCAGTCAGTCGTTTCAATTATAGAGCATTTTGAGCACTCATATGTAATATCACTAACAAAAACCTGCTCTCCCCGACCTTTCAATCGCTTACTTCATAATAACTGATCCAATACAACTGCATTTACAATATCAGAAATTGTATTCCATTTAATTTAAGGCACTTGATAACATAGTTTCAATAAAATTCTTCGTTACATATTAAAACAAAAATATATTTCTCCCATTTCATCAATTTGTACAAAATTCTACAACGCTATTTCGCGGAAACTATCGTTTCGTTTTTGTCAAGTTTTTCGCAAATAAATAGTTTCCGCGAAATATCATTGTAGACTTTTGAACAGATTGATGAAATGGAAGAAATATATTTTGGTTTTAACATAGTTTCACCTAAAAAAATCTTATCAACTGATGTATTTGGATTTTTTAAACTTTCAAATTTAATAGTTAAGAAAGGGAGTTAAAAACCATCTGAAAAATAGCTCTTTCCAATTCCCAATCAGGTTTATTATAATTTTTACACAAGCGCCATTTTTAAAGGATAATAAAAATGAATTAATGCATACATAAAAATTCCTCTTCAAAAACTTTCCATCAAATACTCTATATATAAAAAAATAATTTAACTAATAGGGATTCCAGTCAATTTATATTTGTTTAAAAGAGTATTTAAGGAATAACGAATAAATTTCCCTAAAAAAAAAATAATAACGATAAATACCGGACAGCATTTTATCCAAATTTAAAGAGAAAATTTTGAAATAAATATTACAATTATGGCAATATTGAAAATAATGAAAAAAAAAATAAATCATGATTCACAATCTTATCTACTTGAAATAATTTTCATAATTAATTCATAATTGCATATTTCAAAACTTTATTAAAATTAAGATACAAAAATGGCTACCGGTATATCAATTTTTTAATTTAGCCAATGTATGAAACTGTCAAGCAATTCCTAAAAAAAAAATATAAAGGAGAATCTGAATGAAAATTAATAATACTTAACTAAAAATATTAAGAAGATTACCTGAATATCCTAAATTCTTTAATTAATAGAGATTCTTCAAAAGGAAACTAAAAGTCGACCTGAAAATATTAAATCACGTTATTTGTAATTATCGCCTTTTAATAAGGTATGTTCATAAAGCTCTTTAATTTCTAAACACATGATCAATTACTTTTTTTTTTTTTAATTATTATTAATATAAGCTTTTATTTTACATCATATTAAAAAATTTATATGCATAAAAGCTAATTTTTAATTTTTTATTTTTGCGGATGGTTATTTAAAATAGGATAATTATCTTTTTACATTTGGAAATAAAAACAAATAGGAAGTTTTGTAACACACCCATTGCTAAGAAAATTAAAAATCAAAGGATAAGTTAGAATGGAAATTTTAGTAGAGAATCATTAATAAATTTCCTTAAAATATTAATGAATCTTAATTTTTTATGATTTTTCCGGTATATTTAAATCTTTTTCAAAATCTTTATAAAATAATATCAAGAGGACATTCAATTTCTGAAGCGCCTTCATTTAATGTTTCTTTCTCTCACTAGAGGGACCTCTAGCTCGAAATTGAACGCATAGTTTACATTTAATTTTTGTTGAACCTTAATTTCAGGCTTATATGAAGATTTTCTTTAATTTTAACCTCTACTAATAATTCAGCAATGTCGTTTCGAGATCTTAGAAGTAAGTCTTTCTCTGAAATCAGTGACTTTTCGAATAATAGATTACTTTAAATGTAATATATTAATTTTTTTAGCCTGAAATTTGTTGAAAGCTGACGATCACCATAATATGTTGTCTGCTGTTTAATAAAAATAAACAAAGAAATACAGGAATCTTAGAAAACTGCACAAAATTGGAAGTTAAATTCGTAATTTCTGTTAATTAAGAAGGCTTAAAATTAAAAAAAAAAAATGGTTAAACAGCAATAAATAAAGTATCTGATTGAGAATCCCAAAAGTATAAAATAAAGGTTAATAAATCTTTAAAGCAATAAATTAAGATTGAGGTGGGATTTAATAAATTGTAACAAACCTTAGCTTTGCTACCATCCCATCAAGTCTTAGTTTTATTCAGAGAAATCAGATCTTATTTAACAACTAGGAAATCACTTTGAATATTAACTGTGATTCTATACACCAGAAGAATTGGCATTCCCGTATAAAATAATCATGATGGTCGGTTCATAAAACAAGTTCTATTGCATTCATTTAGTACTTCTTTATCTCTTGAGTTCATGCTGCTTGCAAACTTAGTTTAGGCTCACCAGCAAAAGAGATTCTAATAAAAACAAAAAAAAGCATAAACATAAGTGACACATAAATACATTAATTTCTATGTCAGCCAATGGGATAGACTGGATTAGAGAGCTTAGACTATCAAAACACTTCTTAATAGTGACATTAACGATATTTATGTTCCAACAACTTTGGAGATCACTGGAATAGCACTCCAAATCGTAACAGAAAAAGTTAATATTAGTTTCTTTATCAAGAACCAATCTATGGCTTTTCAGATCGTCCCATCATCCTGGAGGATATTTGCCAAAAGTAAGCCATATGTACTGACATGTATTAGTACTAATAGTGTTAATAATTATAATAATCATTATTTGGAGAACATGTTTTTGCTATTGAAATATAATATTTATAAAAAAATATAGTAAAAGCTGTCTGATTTAGCACTGAATATCCAGTTACAGGGTCTTCAAAATAGCAGATATAGTATAAAGTAACTAACTTGGTAATAGCAAGTATAACAATGGATGGAAACAGTTTTTAGTAAAGCACACAAAGTCATAACATGACTATGTACATAAGTAATAATAATAAATAGCTTATACTTAACAAGTTTCCTTGATTTTTACTGATCATAAATTTACATTTGAGGCTGTCAAGATCAAAGAATATTTAGTCTTGGTCCTTATAAGACTCCGAAGTAGTCCAGGGCCGTTTCTACCATTAGGCAAGACTAGGCGGCAACAGGACGGATTCAGTTTTTTTTTTTTTTTTGGTTGTTAAAATAGGATCGTCATTTTTTTTTTTTTTTGGTTGTTGAATTGAAGATTCTGGTTTTTTTTTTGGTGCGGGCGGCATTTTTCAGTTCTCGCCTAGGGTGGCAAAACACCTAGAAACAGCTCTGAGTAGATCCATGCTATTAATGATAAAGGACGAATTACAAAGTCATTGCTGTCCATTGCGTATTCAAAAACTTAACTTCAAACAACTTAGTATTTCCAATTCAGGTTCTGTAAGAAGAGGCTGTATGACAAAATTCAAATGAAGGTTTCAAAAATTCTGTACTAATATAATTTAAGAACCTTCACAGAAATAAAAAGGCAAATAACTTGTCAAGTAACAAACATTTAGTCTCTCTATATTTGAGATAAATTATTATCTTTTCTTTTATCATTAATAGTAGAAAAATAGCAGTGATTAATTCTAAGAAAACGTTTTTGTTTCCAATTTATTGACTTAAATTTAGAAATCGTATTAAAGCTGTTGATTCCTTAGGGATTTTTAGTACACCAAGAAATGATAATTAAACATATACAGGGGGTTTAGAAAGTCTCTGTATGAATTTTCTTTGAAAAAAGCCGTAATGGATTTTTTTTCTTTGAAAAAGCCCGCAAGTGAAAAAGATCTACTTAGCTTTTATTATTATTTTTTTTTTTTTAAGTAGTTACTTTTTTTTTCTTTGTTAGATTTCACAGAAATGATGCGAGCATTGGGATTTACACGACTAATCTCCATGGAAAACTTCCGAAATCCAAATTTTCCTCTAGTTGCTGAAATTTTACTATGGCTTGTTAAAAGGTAAAATAACTAATTTAAGACGAATCTAAAAACCTTTATTGACTTTTAATGAAAAGTGAAACAAATAGACTTAATGCTGAAAGATATTCTAGTTCATGTGAAGTGAATTAAATAGACGTTTAAAAGCAAATCAGCAATTCTTAATATACGTAGACGAACTAAAGTACATTTCTATTCACTTAGGTATGATCCAAATGCTGACTTGCCTAGTGATATTGATACGGAACAAGATAGAGTAATTTTTATTCGTTCAGTTGCTCAGTTTATGGTAAGTTCATATTTTAGCAATGCTTTATCTTTGCTTATATTGTAAACATGATGAATTTAATAATGATTTGAATCCTTTGAAATAATTTTTAGCCTATCACATTTAAAATAAAGTTCAGTTCTATTTGTTTTTGTTATTTTAATTTTAGTTATTTTTTATTATTATACACTTTTATTCTAACATTTTGAAACACAGTAAGCGATATGATACACAAAAACACCAATAAAAACACTAAAATCACTTACTGGAGCTTTTAGTGATACAAGTTTCAGCCAGAAACCTAAGTATCCACCAGATATCTGCGCAACATGTATGATGTTCCAAGCAGCACTGTTTTCTGTAGTTCTGATGTTGTTAGAAATGGGTTCAAAAATTTCGTAAATTTTTCGAAAATGTTCCAAGTGCCCCAATGATGATGGGCATAACTGTCGTATGTTTCATCCAAAGTCGTGATGTTTCAATTGCCAAATCCCTGTATTTTGTAATTTTTTTCCAGTTCTTTATCTTCAATTCTTGCATCTCCAGGGATTGCAATATCAATTATGTAAATATTTCTGTTTGTTTTCACTGTTATATGTGGCTTAAGATCGAGGTGTGTTATCAGTTTGTATTCTAAAGTACAGTCTAACCTCTATTTAACGAAGTCGCTAAATCCCGAAAAAAAGTTCGTTATATGGAAAATTCGTTAAATAGAGATTCACCTTTTAAAATTACTTTAAACTATATAAAACAGATTTAAAATACATAAACAATAATATTATTAAAAAAAGTAATAATTTTAATGACATAAAGCATACATTACCACATGCGTATTTAAATTTTACTAATAAAGTCTGTTCATTTTGTCTGAGGTTTTTTTTTTTGAAAAAGTGCTTTCGCTCATAGTCTCTTATCTTTGCAATGCACTAAAAACCCCTTCAGTATTTTCTTAATTTGTAATCCGCATCGGATTGTTTAAAATAGTTTTAGCATTTCATCATACGAAGGTTTTATGATTTCTTCATCACGATCATTTCCATTTTCATCATCTTCATCTTCATCGCAATTCATAGCTGTATTGTTTTTATTTTTCACACTGTCCAAAATATCCGATTCAGTTAGTGTTTCCGAGGTCTCAACTTTAACATCAAGTGAAAGATAATCATCAATCAGCACATCATTGTTAATTTCTTCTTTTTCCCTCAGCTGTTTCCACATTTCTTTCATTTCCTCTAAGGAAATATTAATAATAAAAACATTTCAAGGAGGAAAAAAAAAAATAGATACCATGAAAAAGTTTGTTAAATAGAATATGCACTTCGCTGTTTGGAGGTTATTTTACGAAGAAATTAGCAAAATGTTCTTGGTTCCAAAGAAAAGCCCGCAAAATAGAGGTTTGTTAAATAGAGGTCCGACTGTATTCTAAAGTTTGTATTCTTTTACTATTATTATTATTATTATTATTACTTGAAATGTAAACACACTACTTTTTTCCTTTTCTTTTTAGGCTACCAAAGCTCACATAAAATTAAACACTAAGAAACTTTATCAGGCAGATGGATATGCAGTTAAAGAACTATTAAAAGTGACTACTATTATGTACAATGCAATGAAGTCAAATACAATAACAGATGATGACAGTAATTTAGAATCCAGTCCAATTACTTTTAATCTTGATTTGTCATCAAAGGTAAGTTTTTTCACTAACTTTAATTATTATTAAAGATAACTTATTTTCTAGCTTTTATATTGTCTGTAGCTGACTAAGTAATCAGAGGCACAAAAATAATTCATCATTGTTTTTAAATGATAGCATATTCATCTCGAAATGTCCAGAATAGTTTTCCTATTTTTTTTATTTTAAAATTCCATGATTACACTTTAAGAATGGGAACAAAATCCAAATGAAAGGATGCAATCCCTTCTGTGTAGATTTAAGGAAAATTTGGAACAGAAATAGATGCAGAAAATTGACCAGAAGATTTTTCTGTTCTGTCAAACAATACAGTGAAGTTTTTGCTGTAAGATTTTGTAACAAGTGTAGTAACTTCCTATTACTATTGTAAAGGAATATCAAATATTTTACTGAATTTCCTAATCAAGAAAAGAAACTGCTTTGCATTAAGGGTATGGTAAATTTCTGTTCCTATGTAATACAAATATCTAGAAATGCTATAATAATAATAATTTTCTAAGGCCTAAAACTCTTGAAAATGCACTCGCCAGTGGCGAGTGGGTGAGTGTAATTCTTTACCCCTGGTTATATTTACTTGCAAATAAATTGATATATTACTTAATAATTGTGGGCCCGATAGCCGAGTGGGTAATAGCGCTTGGTTGCGGGTTGGAGGTGACGGGTTCGATTCCTGGCCTCAGCAGAGGACGGGAATTTTTCCACGCTCCATTCTCCTCCAAACAGGTCCTAGGGTCCACCCAGCCCTCTCTAGAATGGGTACCAGGTTTCTTTCCCGGGAGTTAAAGGCGGGCTGACCTCCCGACCTCAATCTAGTCCCGCTGGTCATGAAACGCTGGGAGCCTTACCTCCCGCGCTCCCATAGGCCTGCAAGGCCTGTTTATGGGATTGCTTTTTTATATAATAATTATCACATCAGAAGCAACAAGTTATCGGAGTAGTTGCTTTCTTTGGTAAATGTAACGTTATGTTATTCATGTTACTATAATTCTTAAGGATATATTAGGCTGCAATCAATGCTGTCCATAAATCCAACCTATTCATAATCTATTGAAACATGCTGTAGAAAGTAAATGATAGAATCTAAAGAAGTCACCTGAATATTTTATAATACATAATAAAAGAATATTAATATATTAAATCCTTATATATTAAATCTTAGAAGGCAATCTTATCACTTAATTTATTTCTTTATTTTGTTTGTATCCTTAGCTTGCTGATATTAAACTGACTCGAATGTTGGCATCTGAAATAACAAGTAAAGGTGCCGTCTTATATGATCTTCTTGGACGGGAGGTTGAACTTAGAGTAAGAAAAAATTAAATATTTCATTGAATAAAATAATTGTATTGCCTTAAGTTTAATTTACTTAAAATCAATGTTAATCCTACTTCTGGTTGAAGTAAAGGTGCAAGCATAGTTAATATGAAAACAAAACAAAAACAGTAGCCATGAGGATAACAGCATTTTTCCTACTTCTTATCCATGATATTTATGATGATACTTTAGTCCAGCAAAGATATTGGATGTTTTTCAGTTGTGATTACAAATGGCTCTGTAGAATATAAATCAAACCTTGCAAAGAAATATATCATTTTTTTTTTTTTTTTTTTTTTAATTTTACAAATAATTTTAAATCTATAACACTATGATTTAAAATTTTTATGGATTTGGCTTTTCTGAAAAAAAAAAAAAGATTAACCTTTTTTATTTTTTATTTTTTTTTATGTTTACCAGTCCTGTTAGGTGTAATTACAAAATTACTGTGTTATAGATACTGGAAATTTTAATATGTGTCTAAAGAAATCAAGTCTAATATCTATTTTATATTAATAAAATATTTATCTGTGGTAAATTAGAAATTTTTAATAATATTTTTATTTATAATAATATATACTATAATATTTAAATATTACAGTATTAAAATATGACATGTTAATAAAATATTTAACTAAATTTAGTAAATTAGAAATTTTTAACAATATTTTTATTTATAATAATCATATACTAATTGATTTTTTATTGTTTTAAAATTATTACTATTTAAATTATCCCAAATTAGTTGTCCGAAAAAAATTGTAAATCTGAAATAAATTTCTTATTATTATCTCAAATATCTATTCATGGTACTTGCTAGCCTAAGTATCTTTATTGAAAATTAATCTTCAGTTTGCTCCCACTTCTAAATTATTAAATAAATAAAACAGCCATTTCAGTTTAAGGATGGCCTGGATTTTTAGAGTTAACAATATTCTTGACAACTTTTATTCAAAAATGCAAATTACAATAGTTATTATTTATTACAATAATTATGAAGAGAATAAGTTATGAATTGATATTAAGTTTATAAATCTCATACACAAGCTTCCAGATATGGGTGCCCACAGAAACTTTGTGAGGGGGGAAAGGGGGAAAATATATCACTAAATATATAGGTCTACGTTAATTTTGCTACTAGGTCTATGTATATTTTTTTTTGTATTTTTTTTTTGTATTTTTTTTTGTCATTATATCTCAGAGGCCTTTCTTTTATAATTAGTTATATTGTAATTATTGGACATGAAACTAAAGGAAATCTTTTTGCTTCCATTTCTGAGAATTTCCTCATAGAAATCAAAGTGGAATGTTTTAATTTATAATATCACTAAATTGAAAATGACTTCAACTGAGCTTCATTTTCTCTTCTTTTTAAACAGTATTTTTTTAAATATTTCATCAGTCAAGATTACCAGGAGTTTGTAGAGTGTGTGATTTGCTGAAGGATCTACTAAATGTTTGGAATAGAAATTAGTTTTGTAATTTAAAATGCTTTTGTTTTTGTTTTTAGGAAGCTCGAGTAGCAGTTCTTAGTAAACAATTTGAAATTAATGATGTAGAGGCTGGATTACGAGCATCTCTTAGAGCCGTAGAAGTAAGTTATTCTCGTTACTAGAATTAGGGTATATCCTTAAAAACAGGGACAAATAAAAAAAAAAATTATTTTTTTTTTTTTTTTTTTAATGGTGTAAATTTTGCTAGCAGACATTTTTTCATAGTCCAGTTACCAGTTTTTGTGCCTTTTACTGAATTGTGTGTATACTCTTTAACTAGATTTTAACCTAAAAGTAACATGAGTTACCACTTTTAAATAAAGAAAATACCTTAAATGTCATCTTGGAATAATTTTCTTTTTTTTTTATGTTAACTTGGACTGTTGGTCAAAATGTTAGCCCATGACAGTTTTTAGAAGATATTCTTTAAGGAGAAATCCCATATGTTCTTACTAAGCAAAAATAGAATGTCTCTGTGGCTGTAACATGAGTTACCAACACAAATTAATTTTTTGCTTTAAAATATCACATGTTTACAACAAACCAGTAGGTGTTAAAAAAGGTTCATTGAACCTGTAGTAATATCAAAATTAATTTCGACTAGTGTGTACATTTTTGGTGGACACTACAGCTTTGGATCTGTTTTGAAATGTCAAACCATAATGTGAGGCACCGTGGACTTACCCATTAATGCTGTTATGAAATTCACGTTATCAAGTTTTAAATTTCTCTATTTTTACTTTCCCGCACATTTGAATCTGGACTTAATGTTTTGTTATTACAAAAGAAAACTAGTATTTTTAATTTGCAATGATTTTTAAGTAGATTTTACAATACAGATGTTTAATTATTGCTGGCAAAGAAGAAAGTTTTGATAGTGTGAAATTGTTTGTTGTTGCATGCCGTTCGCCGAAGTGCGATCTTCGTAGCCGTGGTCTATGAATCTCTAGTATTCTAAGATGGTGAACCCCTAGAAGAATCCATAGAATTTCTAGCGAAAGATACTGAGGTGGTTTCCCATTGCCTTCCTCAGGAAATCATTAAGGAATGAATTCAGATCAGAGGAGAAAGAAGAAGAAGCAGCCAAACACAGGAAAGAAATTTTTCATAAACAGCCATGCCCATGCTGGGATTTGAATCCAGGTTCCGATGTATCTGCCTCATGCGAGACCATTACCTGTGCACAAGACCACACCGGAACGGCAATGTGAAATTAGTGAACAATAAATAAAATATGATTTTATTTTAATGAACTATAAGTATTTACAATTATAGTTCATTCATTCAAAACTTGATGCAGAGATAAAATATAGAGTAGATGAAATTGAGTGGTAGCAAAAGCAGTATTATATAAAATTCCACTTTATCCTCTTATCACTGGAGCCTTTACCACTGTTATTATCCCCTCTTATGATAGGATGGTTATGAAAATTGTAAATCAACGTAAAACGAAACATCATTTTTCTTTATCTTTTTGTCTGTTCAGGAAGAAATAACGAAAACCAACAATATGATAGAAAATATTGCTTCAGATGAAGCAAACTTGGAAGCCAAAATTGAAAAGAAGAAAATTGAGTTAGAAAGAAGTCAAAAGAGATTACTCACCTTAAAGAAAGTGAGGTAGGTGTTCGTACCACAATTACCACTAGTTAAAAACCATTACGTTTTTGTTTTCTTTTCGTTGTAAATTTTCAAGACATAATTTGCATAATTTCTTTTTTTAATCATTTTGAAAAATCTAGTAATATGTTTTGCTTCAGTTTTTCTTCCAATTTTAACTGATTATAATTTTTTTTATTTTTAATAGGCCTGCCTTCATGGATGAATATGAAAAATTAGAATTTGATTTAGCCAAACAGTATCAGAACTACATGATTAGATTTCGCTGTCTAACTTATTTAGAACAACTCTTAGACGAATATGAACGAGCAGAACAAGAAAAAATAGAGGTACTTTAAATAATAATACAAATTTATATTCAACATTTTAATTGTTTATTTTTGTGGTGTGTTGTCAAGAATACATTGAGTTTTTTTGTCTTTGGTGTTGAAGTTTACGTAGGTTCAGTACATTTGACAGCTTTGAAACTTTGAATTTCAGTCGTACTATGGATTTAAACATAAACTGAATATCATGAAAGTTTTATAAATGAATTTTAATGATTGAAGACAGAACAAGTAATTAAAAGAGCTTCTCGACACAACTGCAAATAAGCTTTTTTTTTTTCCATTGTTAAATGTTAAAAAGATAATTCATAAGCTTAGATATCCCAAATTTTTAACTCTTCTTGAATTTTCTTCTCAAAATTGGATTCTCAAAAACGAATGGCTGTTACAAGGCTGTAGCTTTTGGTTGGTTTCCTGATGTTTCGAATCCTATTCATAAGTATGTCATGAATTCCTATTCAGCCTTGGTCTCTCATTAAAAAAAAAAAACAAGGTAGTGATAGTGATTAGTAAACCAATCACAATGCTTCGCAACGGCTTCTGATACATGAATGAAGAAAATATAATAATACTGATAATGGTATATTAGTATTGTTTGTATAGCATTGTTGTCATTGATATCAATTGTTACCATATTGTTATGTTGAAACCCCTATATCTCAGGACCCAGACCACATAGAGACACTAACTCTATGGCTGTGAACTACTCTTGGCAAGACCTTTCCAACGATACCCTGACCAAGTCTCTAGCCGTCGTGGTTGCTGCGCTGATACCTGTCCACAGATGGACAGACAAACTGGGGATATAAGGCGTCTGATACCTCGTATCAGAAGCTTAAAAAGTTTCCTACTGTTAATAGCATCTAGTGTCCCAGTCACAGTCGAAAGTGATTCCTGTATGAAAATCAATCCTTTCATGATCCAAACACCCATCATTATTCAGTACATTCCTAAAATTGCATAATGCTAATCCTAAACTCGCTACTAGAGTACAGCTTTTTTCATTTGACTACTGCATTTAATTTGGAAATCAGTAAAAGCAGTATATTGCTTTTTTTCTTTATTCTGTTCCTTTCATACTTATAAAAAGCTCAACTGCCAGCCTGCTTCTTGCCATGACATCATTATGTAACCCATTTGATTCTTTTTCTATTTTTTTTTCAGTACAAACTATCTCTCACTTATCTTTTTCATCCTTCTTTTGACTATCTTCCTACTTTCTATTATTCTCTTCTGCAGGTTTTTAGTTTCATCAAGGATCTGTGAAGCATCCGAACTGTTCTCCAAACCACATAATGTTCTCCCAGAGCACAGGGACATGTGTCAGAAGCTCTTCAAATCTTAATATTCCCATGTTTTCTGGTTTATGTCTGTTTTTTCCTAGATTCACTAGGATGCCTAACATACAAAGTCAGCTGAGAACATCATGTATTTTAATGGTATCTCACTGTTGTAACATACTCAACAGCTTGCCATTTTTTGTTCTGTTTTCATTAGACTCAAACTTGCTTTAGTTCATTTTCTTCTTGGACTTTACTCTTACATACTGTGCTCTCTTCATTGATATTTGGCCATAATTTAAGACCGGAGATAAAAGCTTGTTATTTGGAACTGATATAAACACTCTTCATAAGATCATCAGTTGATCTGTATCACAGTCCTAACTAGAACAGATGAACTAAGAATTTTTTTAGTGCATTGGTAATAGGAACAATAATTTCTTTTCCCTTTGATGTTGTTATAGCAGAGTGATATAATATCTCTTCAAAGCCTGCTTGAAAGGTAATCTGTTGGCCAGAGCACTACTATATTAGCATTTCAATGTAAGTGAGATTCTTAAGATTCATCAGAGTAACTAGGAGTTAGCAGAACACTGACCTTTAAACTTATTGTCTTATGTAAGCTAGTTCTTCAGAAGACTGGCTTAAAGCCTAAAACTTTTCATTCAATTTACAACTCCAAAAATCAAAGTGCAGTTCACTTGGTATATTACATAAGCAAAACGACTGACGTTTCTAAAACGAGTTGGTATCAATTTAAAATTTGTACATTTTCTTAATATCATTATCATATTTTTTGCTATGAAAGCAAGCATTGTTTTAATTAAGAAAATGTTATTCATTGAATCAATATATGCCAAAGAATGGTTTTAATTGATGAAATAAAAGAATTAATTCTTTTATGCATTAAAATATTTTTAAGAGAAAGCAAATATTTAAAATGACTTTCATCTAAATTATCTTAATTTATTACAGCAAAGGCATACAAATATGCAGAAAATGATAGAACAAATGAAACAAGAAGAGTTAATGAATTCAGATGTTGCAGCAGATCTAGAGAACGGACTTGCCTCTGAAGATGTTGAAGACTTTGACGAAACGAAAGATATTGATGGAGCTAAAGGCCGAACAAAACGTCCACAAAACGGAGCTGGCAATCGGCCAGGTAAGCTAATTTATCATCAGTTATAAATCTGTTAATTATTACTTTAGAAACAACATGTAAGAATGTGGACATAAGCTCATATTCTGAATATACATTATTAAATTTTAAAATATATTTCATTTGCTTTCAGCGCCATCAGGTAGAGAAGATGTTGCAGCTGCAGCGAGACGGATTTTTGGATCAATGACTGGTGGTGAAGATGATGTAAGAAATCAAAGGGTTTTGTTATATTAAGCTGATCTAGCTGTAAATTTATTTGACAATCCCTCATTAACCAATATCCACCTCCGTAATGGGACCTAGCGGTTTTATGCTCTGCTTCCCTCTGATGATCGCCATAATAGCGTGAAACAGCTGT